>CM030369.1:186067786-186139654 GCA_003604175.2 Clonorchis sinensis | reverse complement strand
GTTGGTCGTAGCGAGTAGTGTTGGTGTTTTTGGGTGTTATTTTTTTATTATTTGTAATTTTTTGTTGGTGATGTGATATGTTGCGATGAGTTTTTTGGGAGTGAACCACATTTCTGTACCTTGTCATTTTAAATCTGTCGTTGGGGTATTTTATTTAACACTATATTCTTTTATTGCCTTACTTTTTCGAGCTCAATATTCGTGGCCTTTTTCGCGGTATTTTGGCCTATTTATTCTTCTTGAATGGATGCTTTTTTTGAGCGTTGTTTTTTAGGCAATATAGGTGGCAGGCCCGATTTTCACTTAATTGTTTCTTCGTACTTGCTGTCTTTCTGTCACTTTTCGTGCTCCGAGTTTTCTAGTAATTCCGGCTGTCTGACGATTTTTTTATTTCTTTATGTTGGGAGGCTGAGTTTCGGAGCTATAGGAATCCATTGTTAGTTTTTTATCTTTTCCAACTCCACTAACTTTCACCAAAACTAGCATGATTCAACATAATCCATTGTTAGTTTTTTGTCTTTTCCAACTCCACTGACTTTCACCAAAACTAGCATGATTCAACATCTCCCATCATTGAATAATGGCGTGTCCAATGCAGGTGACTATAAGGTGACTCAAATTCAGTCATTTTCTTTATAAGTTTTGGTTCACTATTCCAATGTCACATTACTTGTAATTGGACAGAAAGTGTAGACGCCAGCGTTTGAGTCCCCATCAAAGTTTGGGAAATAACGTGGGAGATGAATCACATACTGATGCAATATGCACTAATATCACACTCCGATATTATAGAATGTCTTCGGGTAGAATTAAATCTTGGTTCAAAACGAGATGATAGAAAGGAACATCATGGAATAACTTGGATTCTTGTTGATTTTGTTTCTCCTGGGCCACATGGTCTACGTCCAAACAATCAATAAAGCTGTCAGTGTGGAGTTAGCAGAATTGAGAGGTGGAGTTATTTCCCGCTCAGTAATTGTCACAAGGAATAGTAAGTTGTGCATCGGTTGTTTGTAAGTTAGGTAGACGTAATTAGCTTGAGCCTTCGTGTGAACTGAAGAACCTACTACCTTAGTTAATCGGGCGTGACCACTAAAATTCTGGTTCGATTCTACCTACACATGGTCTACCTGTGTTACTACTATCAACTCATTGACGAAAACCTGATATGAGTGGAAGTAAGTGCTTTTCAGTCTCTTCGGGACTTCCCAGCTGCGCTGATTAGCGTCCGTGCCCATTGGTGCTGTCAGTGGTGAAGAAGTACATTTTGTATTATTTTATATGGTATTCACTTTAGATGGAGAATAATTAAGTCATCATAAATTGTCAATCGTGCTCGAACTGAGCGTGTCTGCAAGTACCAAATTATAAAATCTTATGCAGTGGCACGTAACGTCGCTCATGAAGATGTCACAAGTTGATCGTCACCCAATTCACACCTTCAAACGGATACTAATGAGCACTTTTCTAGCTAATCTAATTTCAGATAATAACGTCAAAGTGAAGCTGAATTATGAGGTACGAAACTGTATCCCAACACCGCACTATTGTATACACTCTCTGGAAACTCATGAGGATGCGGATCCTAGTACACCTTTCCTATGCTCACTTTCGATCTTCTCGTTTACAGTCAACAGTCCCTTAATAGTTAGCCCAGCATTTTTGCCTGTATACTTCTATTTCAAAGAGCCAGACTTAATCAAACAACTCTTCCATGTATCCAGTTCATCATTCTGAAAGCTAGTGTACGGCCACTTCGCTGGTGAAATGAAGAGAGTTCGTGGTGACAAAACAGGTTATGTATCTTACCAGTAGTACCACTGCTTCGCTTTGTCTGGCTCAGGTACTTGCTTCCCACCGATATGGACAAAGATTCGTTGCTGTTTTGAATACAAATCAGTAATATATCGATCCAGTAGCTAAATTATGTTCCCTGACTTCACAATGTACATGTCATCACCTAACCCATCAAGCATCTGCTTTCGCGTTTTCTTCCGCCCAGGCTGGCACCTGAAAATCATTCCTGGCTCATACCGGATGCTTGAGTACTACTCAGCTGCATTAAGATAATGCAGGATGGCCGCCGAATTTGTTCAGTCATGTCTTGGTTTTCGATCTCGATGGTTTTCCTGCTCTAATGTGAGTGTCCTGTACGCACCAATCTCGGAAGGAAAGCAGTTAAAACTCTTTGGTTATTGTTTTCATGGTGAGAACAAATCGGTGGATCGTGCGGAACACCAGCGCGATCGGTTTTCTTGCTTTTGGAGTTATTTCCCTCGTTCTTGAGGTTATAATTCCTGCTCTTAAGTTATTTTCCTTCCGTTGAAACCAAAATGGTATAAGTGGGTTGTAGATAGAACTTAAAATTTTATCCTGGAAAAGTACACGACAAAATACCAACCGCAACGGAGTTACCTTCGTTTTTCGTCTTAGGTTGGGACATCGCAAAATCACGGACTTTAAGCTTGTGAAAACATATACATTTATGCAGTAACTGACTCAATCTTCTGACAGATTGCTGCGTGCTTTTCCATCGTACATCCTAACCACACTTTCACAGTACTTAAAAACTGTGTGAAGCAAACCGGTGTCAGTGCCATGTCAGGTGTGAAAACCGCAATTATTGGTCCTTGAGCGGTAGCGCACCTGAGCCTGGCTATCTGTGTAGCTCCGCTGAATAGATAGTCAGAGTAACCTTGAATTTTTTTCCAACGTCTCATAACTCCAGCGCACATCCACTGGAATATACCCGGTCATGGGCTCACTACTGCCCTCAATGCTGATCGGCTAATTTCAGCAGCAGTCCGAACACTTCCACACAAGACGAAATAACCCTGCGTTCACGAGCTTGCATTTTGGGTTACTGCCTGTTAAGCACATCCATTAGACACTGTCATACAGAAAAGTGTGGGATGATCAACTGAAGAATGGCAGACACGGTTTAGCATGCTTTATTGTTCAGAAATTTAAAGTACAAGCTGTCTTAGTGTGGAAGGTCGCAGAAGACTCCCAATAAAGCAACCGACCAAATATGCGTTCAACTCTCCGTAAGAAAGAAGCAAACAACTTTCATGCGTATACGAAGCGTGAATACTTCACACGCATTTCTTGGCGAGCAGTGTAGTTGTTGTCTTTCAGTACACATGAATGTAGTCCTATCATTGAATGTTCAAATAACGTCGAGGAGGGAATAGCCTGAAGAAGGAGAGGTTATGGAACACTTGTCTGCATCACCGTTGTTTTGCATAAATCCTACGGACAACATTTCCAGGTCGGTCGGACAAGAATGTTGAAGTAGAGGGAGCTGGAAATTTCAATGGAGGTTTCATTCACTAAGTGAAATCAATATACGCCGAAAAAAATGAGAAGCAATGTACAGCTGTTTCATCCCTACGGGAATCATCAGCAGTGCGCAACTAACGAATCTCCAAGGAGAGCTAGCAGTTGAACGGCAGCTGATCAGCCGCTCGTGGTCGAAAGGTACAGTCTTTAACTGCTAATCAGGAGGTTGCGGGCACGAATTTCCCTAGAGATTCACGGGATGCACACTGCTAATGATCCCCAATGAGCATGAAACAGAATCACAGTGCCCTTCCGGATCGACCGATTTCACTAACAGAACGAAATTTGGATTAGGATATTGAAGCGTCTCGGTAGATACCTAAGGATATGAAGTCAAGGTGAACCAGTGTCCAACCAGTGACGTGGAACCGAACGGTCGCACACGCCCAGCTTAGATGCTGTCATCTCAAAAACTGTGTCAAGACGTCTTTTAAATACCAGGACATCTCAACGTGATGTGGCTCCAACAATATACCATTTTGGACGGACATTAAAACAGTTTGATCTGTTCTCACCAGCGGGTGAAGTACAGCTCGCACAACGCTCTTGTGGCTGTCCCTCACTATTCAAGAGCCGCCGCCTCATCCAGTCGAAAGTCGGTCCAAGTGAGCTGAGAAAATTGATGAATGGATCTGAATTCTATAAGACAAAGTGCCGGAACCTGTGTGAATATCATACACCTCGACACAATGCTTGGAAATGTTGTTACAGCCAAAACTCAAGGTGTTGTGAACACAGCCGCCACAAACGATTGTGGAAATCGTCCAGGATGAAGGGAGCCTGGAGCTCGACTGAATTTCTTGGCTGTCAACGATGTCTAATGGTACTTGTTGTTGGGAATAATCCACCCCAATTAGTCCTAACTTTTTTCATAATAGCCGAATGGTTGGCGAACCACAAGCTTCCGGTCAATTCACCATCCCGCTACTTCGTCGAACGATAGAATTCGTTTTTTCTGTTGACTTGAAACTGTCGACTCCACATTCCGCTCATTTATGGTGCATCGCACCGGCCTTCGTCACTTTACTTGAAACACACAGGCACCAAAGTTGCCGGGCGTCGGATTCAGACATGTGGCACGGATATCGCCGCGACACATCGTGCTGTTGCGTATTTACATTGTCACGGTGGAGAGGTTGTTTACCCACATCTCGCTGGCCTGACACAATACTTCCAGATTACCTGAATATACCCATATGCCACTCCAGTCCCACCCCGCAGTAGCCGTCGCGCAATGATACCGCGGACACATTACTCAGTAAAGCTTCCCAAATCCTCTCTTCCAGCCCATTGATTGTTCCGTAATTATCGCCGATGTATTGATGTCCAGAATGATGAAAGGGATGAGAATGTACCACAAGGACTTATTCCGGAATCTACATGGTCGCTAAGCTTCCAAGCAACTAACATTTCCGGCGCATCAACCCGCTTTTGCATCTGTTAGAGTCAAACATTATTTGATACTGCCGCCATTCCAGTATAAATGATCAGTTTGTCTTGAAATTTCTACGTATTCTCTACAAATCAAGAAAATATTTATGCATGAATGTTCCCGTTGGTCTTGTACAGCTGGCTCGAAACTCCAACTAAGGGAGCCCACTACTTTTTAAGGAAGGTTAAGGATGACATGCTTCTGTTGCCCTTGTGAGTACTTGTCAAAATCATACGACGCGTACATAAGATTCCCATTTAGACGTTCGCGTCTACAGTCGTTAAACCTGGCGAGTATTGAGAAATCCAAATTCGACTGACTTCGGGATCTCGACTATAGACCCAAGCGGCTAATGCAGATGGGCCGGAATATTTTTACTGACACAAGCATAGGGAGGACCTCGCATCCCCGGTTGGGAACGACCGTCTCAATTGATTAAGATGGCCAGTACATTCAGAGTTGAGTGTGATGGCGACAGAGCCTAGAATTCATAAAATCACAAGTTGATGCGACTCAATGCACAGTTCAAACTGCGAGCGCATCCGGATCAATATTTGGAAGTTCCGCATCATCAGCATGTTCCAACTCAAAGAAGTGGACCACCGGCGATAGGAAACGAAAGGGGCATCTGCCAAACTGGGTACTTTGGGATTTTGACACTTTTCGGACAAAGGTTCACATCGCTGCAAGCTGGGGATCCTACAGTAGACGAGACAGGGGCCGAGTCCAGTGGAAAGCAAACTTTAGCCTCATAGTGGGATAAACTAGCTTGTCAAAGTTTATCTGTGATGTGCCCTGTTTGCAAACGGAAACTCGAAAGGATACTGGGTCAATCAGATTTTCATTCTAACGAAACGTTCGGATGTTTATTCCACTTTGTTCCAATATGTTTGGATCTTATTCCTGACTGTTCCTCATGCACATGAGGAACGCTGTCGCGGCGTTCCACTCTACTGGAGTGTTCTATCTGCACGGTCATTTGGCAGCTAGGAGCCTATACACACCATCGACAACGGTGTTGCCCATATTGATAAATCAGGCTACAAGCCATTGGCCATTTAAAATACATAAAAACACAAAGACTACACCCTCGGAATCATGTATCTCGCCGAAACGGAACAAATAAAAAATATTCCAAATAGAGCAGAATATGTACACAGGAGGATCAGTGTATGTACAAAAAGCTGTTCAGGAGGATTGGTGTCAAAATGGTAAAGTGGTTTCGGTGACAACCTGGTGTTTTGCACTGTGCGCTTTCTTTTTGAGCTTATCCTCGTGTTTATGCTTTTTGTGTTTCTTGTGCTTCTTTGAGACAGCCTCAGAAACCGTTGCATTCTGATCTCCAGCATCCTGCACCGGATGGTCACTCGCGATCCACAACTCAGGATTTGCTTCAAGAGCTTGTAAGATACGCGACCGTTTTTCTTTTCTAATCGTATAAGTATGGTTAGGTGTACATCAGTAGGTCTTACTTTTTCTCAGATCGGTGTTTATGCTTGTGCTTCTTGTGTTTTTTCTCCTTCTTGTTTCTCTTCTCGGTTAGTATTTCTCCAGCTACTTCACCTGTGTGAGGAAGTGATCTGAGGGGAGGAATGATGCTTTGATAAGAAACATACCCGCCATTTTTGGCTGCTGCGGAATCTGCTGCAGGGGCTTCGATCCATAAGGGTGTACTATCACGGTCATCAGAATCACGATGAACGTGATCTTGAAATTCTTCGGGACCGTTTTCCTGATGAGACACCGCCTTAGAATCTAAACAAGAATGCATTTACATACACAGTTTCTTACCAGCTGATTCCGGTTCTGACGTTTCATCATATTGTGGCACGACGGAGATCGGTACCGGGCTAGGGAGAAATGGGTGACAAGGATTAAGTGGAGGTTAAAATGATATGATTCAGCACCGATTTTGAGAAAATTTATTCGTCTCTCAATCAATTGTAAAAATTTGGAATCGATCGTGAAATTGTTTCGGGAGGGTTTAATAAACACTCAGTGGATTTATTACTGGGCGACATTGATATTTTGACACGAAAGCCGCACCAGGCCGTGGGTAGGTTACCGGGTTAGTCTTAAAGCAGAAGGGAAGCCAAACAAACAGGATCGCTTTCGATTGGTACCTTAAATAAGTGCTGAATGTTGGCTAGAAGCACCGTTCTACTTTAGCTGACTGTGACCTCACTCGCATCCAGTTCCCTGGCTAACCTCTCCATCAATTTGAGATTTATCTCTGTCACTGTTGCCCTAGTCCAATAGATGCAATGTGCGAATTTAGTCTTCGAAAGTTTGTGGTGTTAATGGGTAACCAAATTACATCTCGGCTTTCCACACCGTGAATATCAGCTGATCCCATGGTTGAATTACGAGTTGTCGGCGATTCCACTGTGTACAGCTCTGGCTGGTTTGCCTAATCGACGAATTTTTCACGGCCAACGAATTCCTACGTCAAGTCCTACTTTCTCCAATACGAACCTCGAATCATATCGGAAAAATTCGGTAAACTTTCTCTTTTAGGAAAAATCTGGAAAACGGTCATTAGGTTTGTTACTGGATGGTGTTTCGTTTTCGATGCAAAATTTGGAATTAGGGTTTTGTTCTTCAGATTCAGGATAGTTCAACTAATGAACCCCGTTGGGTGCCCTTTGCAAATTTTGTTGATCAGCAGATCAATTGATTCTAAGACAATTGGGATGGACAGGTCAAGTGAAATGCGGTCGGGTGGGACTGGGTACTTCGGACGATTTCTGCTGATATCCACTTCCGAATGGAAAACACAAACCATACGTGTCAAATCAGTTATTCTGAAACCGCTCTGTGACTATCCAGCGACGACGACCAAAGATTTTTAGATGTTTAACACCACAGCAACGGAAACGAATTACACCTAAGGTTAACAATGCAAAAATAGCTAGAAGTTATTTTCCATGACCCAGTGTTCTAGTATGGACACAAGAAAAGTAAACGGCCTGCCAGTTACCGTAGGGCAGTTAATTCATAGACAGACTATTAAGTGGGAAAGGACGCTGTCTGCTAGAAAAAAGGCGACTCTAAAGATTTAACAGTCAGAAGCTTAGAATATTGCATCACTAGAGTGTAGACAGTTGGATGACTTAGAACAGTTGGAAAATAATGTGATCACAGAGACGGATATGAGTAAGGGCACAGTCATTGTCAATAGGAGTGACTATTCATGAAAGATGAAGCGATACTACGTCGACAATGAGTCAGAGCTGGCAACTATTTGGGATCCGCGATAAACCAGTTACGGCAACGTAGGTGGTATTGGTCATTTTGGAGATATGATTTATTGTCGTCATCGACAGCATAACACCAGTGTTCAACAGTGACGTTTCGATGGCATACAACTTGAAATTAGTAGGTTGGCTTTATCAGTCAAACCATCGGTGAAAGTCAATGATGGTTTGGACCACCACATGATGGTCAGGAAAGCTGGCAATGTATACAATCTTCAACTTAAACAACTTGCCAAGGCGACACTCGATTCACACATATAGCCAGCCGATATTATTATACCTAACTGTAACTATAAACTAAACTAAACAAATTCCACGGTGAGGGACACACTGTTCACCAAGTTAAGCAAATGTAGGTCACCTTCAGGAAAACACTCGGATACAAACTGGGCCTATCCATTCAGATGATCACCATAAAGAGGGATGGACGAACTGAGTAGGCAATTTTGGCTATGTATATATAGCTGATAGCAAAACAATAGCGATAGATTCATCTCGTAAGTTCTATTGTCCAGGTCAATATGAAACGACCATTCAATAGGTAGCCACTATCTCAACTTTACTTGGACAGCTGTGGATAAGCCATAGTTACCTCACACATAATCGCGATCCAGAGGCGACTGCTTCGGATATTAATTAAAAGGTGTTTTATACTGGAGGGTGAATGGTTCCTATAGAACAATTGTCGTTGCATTCTGCAAAGATCTTCTACATACCGGATACTCTGAAGCAGAAGATACTGCATACTAGGAGGATGGCTGAGAAAATACTCGGAGAACCAACTCTGTGTGAGCATACTGCCAAATAACATAGAATATATCCTCTGATCGCTGGTTCGGATCATCAGCGTACGGCTTATGTTGGAATCGATGTCATATTGAATTTACTCATACGGAATCGTCTAAATCCCCCCAAAAAAGAAAATTTCCCAGTGGTGGACTTTCAATTTTGAGTTTATCTGTATGTGTTTCTGTAGTGAACAAATTAGGAATCTCCGGAGAGTTCGGGTGATCAGCGGATCTCACAGTTTTATGAGGTGCTTCAATAAGAAATTCCGTTATGACATGACATGAAACTTTCGAATATATCGTCACGTTTGTACTTTTGTATCCGCAAATAAAGGAACAGAGAAAAGAGTAGTGCCGATTTAGACAGGTGAATTCTCTTTAATCCTAGTTACTTCCCATTGTACATTGTCTCTCTCGAACTTCCCTGTAGGTTAATTACAAGGGAAAACGGTCTATTGCTAGGTAAGTGGATGAAATCTGTAAGTTGACGAAAATTCTGAATGACACATGGTGACAACCCATTTCCCGGCACCATGATCACATTTAGGACGAAAATTTGTTTCAAGTATCTGCTCCTGGCATTTGCCCAAAAGTTTCATAAATAGAGGGATCGATAACGTAGAATTTTATCCAGAAATTTTACTCGTAACCCTTGACCCATCTGCCAGTGAAGTGCGGTCTGGTCAGAAAGCCGGAAACGTTTGATTCCAAGCTGAAATTAATGCGCCCAGTAGTGTCAGGCTCTTACGATACGATATTTACTGGCCCAGCTCGTTGAGCTGTTACTCAAGCCGATAGAACAGTCTAGAGTATATCGGCTGCCGAGAATGTAGCACAGAGTATAGCTATTCGGCTTATTCAATAGGGTCGATGGGAATCAGGATTGTATTCCCACGCTGTTCGGCTTTTTTGTTCGCATAGGCGACCCCAGTCAGTGCATAGCCAGGTACTGCATGCAAGGCAGCGAGCGACTGCATTTGGCGTATCTTCATTCATTAACCAGCGTGGTAGGACGCTCTGTGGATATCATGTAGACAGCCTCTGGTATCGCTCAATGAGTCAATAGGCATACAAAACATTAAACCATGACAAGTCTCTGTCTCTTCACATGCGGGTGGCCCCCCGAAAAGACTTATCAGCTGTTGGTCGAAGAGGTAAAGTACATTTTCAACAAAAATAGTCGGCACTAAACGACTTTTTCCATCCAATCAGTTGCGTACCGTACATGTAGACCCTACACACTGCATCCCAATCGTGAAAGGACAATCTGGACGAATCGGCACTGGTCTAAGGAAAGGCGATTCTAGAATCAACCGAAACTCTGAAACCCGTTATACATATGGGGTGTTCTTGTGTTTGCCGAGTGAAGAGTGATGATGATAGCAGACCTTTATTGTAATTCAAATAGGTCCAATAAACTATTAGCTCATATGTTTTCCAGTCTTGTCCCTTTCAATGACTTCCAAAGAGCGTCCGCTTTGTCGGACGCATCCGAAAAATCAAACTAAACGGACTTCACTCAGAAGCATGATCTACTCCGTGCACGTGGGCGGGAACTAGTGCATGTGACACTCCTCCTGGTGGTCCTTCATTGGGCAAACAATAATAAAATCCGCAGATCGTTACTTGACTTCTTCACTCTAGGTGAGTATGACTGCGCGTTCGTGCTGTCAGTTTCTTTCCACATTGTCTGATTGAGCGGATGAAGGTGTAAGCACCTCAGAATGCTTGACATAGGCCAGGACTAGGTCCCCTCCCTCACCCACTCCTTTTCTCTTCTTTTCACTCTCTCTCTCTCTCTCTATATATATATATATATATATATATATATAATTAGACGAACTTTATGGTTATACGGCAGTGAAGCATCAATGTCAACAATGATGTTGCTGTCTGTAATGATGATGATGAGTATGATTGCGCCACACTTACATATCGATAGCATCGCCCCTTGGCAACCCTCACCTGGAATGGTGTCCACCAACGGTCAGCTGTGATTTGTTGAAAACTTGGGACACTAGGGATCCATGGGAAGCTGGTTGATTTCTTTTTACAGCTAGACGAGCTCTCACTTAACGGGAGGGGGGCGAGATGGCTCAAGTGGTTAGAGCGCGAATCTACTGATCAGAAGGTCCATGGTTCGAAGCAGGCCTACGACTCTCGACTTCCCCTGTCTAGGCTTGGGCACCCTGGCAGTATCCTAGCCCTCGTGCTTCCTTTCGGCGGCATGGCAGTTAGGCACCGAAAGGGTGCTAAAGCTGAACGGTTTCAGTTTTCACTTAACGGGAACCTGCGTTTCACATGTCGACCCGAGCAAGTTTTTGTTGTTGTTGCGACCACAGAGAGTAAGATCAGTGTTGACATTGGTGCTTTAGCGCTGTCAGGGATATAGCGAGTGGCTCTACAGCCGTTAGTGAAAGTGTAGAGTCCGCCACATTCACTTAGTTCCCGGGAATTTTTTTTTACAAAATTCACCCCGTTTTCTCAACAATTAGCACGTTTTCTCTGCACTACGGCGCTCCCTTTCCCTGACAAACACTATGATGCATTAAGCTTCTTTCTTGAGGTCTTGTACTTCTAGCAGAAAGCGTGTGTGAGCATGAGGTCAACGAGCGTTTCGCGTCCTCTATATTCGCTCCAGATCATCATCATCATCATCATCATCATCATCATCATCATCGACAGCATGACATCAGTGTTGAACACCGATGCTTCGCTGCCGTACAACCATGATTTATTTGAAAGCCTTATTGTGAAGAAAAAGAATAAAGATGGATGGGGAGGGGACTTATTGCTGCCTTACTACAATCATTCCGAGGTGCCTACACCTCCAAACACTCATTCAGGCAATCCGGATAGAAACTGACAACAAGATCGCCACTGACATCGGCTGGCAGACATATCTCGCAGCGTCTCCAACCAGACGCAGTGAGGATCACGGTCCCCATCCTGGAAGGCGAGTAGCACCGACAGCACCCAAGCGTTTCGTAATTTCTTTCATCCCCTTCTGCCAGGTCAAGGGTTGGCCACCTCTCTGCTTACGCCACTCTGAATTGGGCACGGAAAACAGCACTCTCTTCGGCAAACGATGATTAGGCATGCGCAACACATGTCCCAACCAACGCAGCTTCTGGTGCTGGACACATTCTTCAATGGAAGTACCCGTTGCACAACCCAAAACTCGCTTTCTAACTGCCTCGTTACGGATTCGCCGACACCATCCCACACGAGCTATGGTTCTGAGACAACGATTGTCGAACACCTGAAGACGTCTCAGTTCCGCTGCTCGAACAGGCCAAGTCTCACAGCCATACAACAAAACAGCCCGCACTGTAGCTTGATACACACGTCCCTTGAGATTCAGGGACACACCACTTTGACGCCATAGGTGTCTCAAATTAGCAAACGCGACACGAGCCTTGCAGATTCGTGCATTTACCTCATCTGTCACACTACAATCAGAACTAATACAACTTCCAAGATATGTAAAACGCTCCACAACTTCCAGTGCCTCTCCCTGGATTGTAAGTGGCGTGTTCAGTGACTGCATGTCCAGGAGCATGACCTTACACTTTTTGGGTGCAAAGTGCATACCAAAGGACGGGATGACTTTGGTCAGTTCATCTAAAAACACCTGCGCCTTCTCCTCCTCTTCAAAGATAAGAACGATGTCATCTGCATATTCCAGATCGACAAGGTTTTCGTCAGAGGCTATTTGAACACCGGGGTTTTGGAGACCTTCCAGCGTTCGTCTCATTATTTCATCGATCACGAAGTTGAACAGGAATGGGATAGTGGGCATCCTGACGGACGCCACTTTGTGTACGGAAGCTTTTGGAGAGCTCGCCGTATACCCCTCACACGTCCTTCCTTGGTGGGCAAGCGTGTCAAGCAGAACAGACCGGTCAACCGAGTCAAATGCGCCTTGGAAATCCAAGAATACTAGAATTGTGGGTCGCTTATACGTATGGCGTTGTTCTAGCACCTGACGAAGTGTGAAGATTTGGTCAACGCAACCCTACCAGGCCGGAATCCCGCTTGCTGCTCTCGAGACAGTGTCTCACGAGCCACCGTAAGGCGACGAAGCACAAGTGACGCCAACAGTCTCGTTACGACCGGGGTCAAGCTGATCCCCCTGTGGTTGCCACACTCACTACGAGCCCCTTTTTTGAAAATGGGCACTATCACTGACTCTCCCCAGTTGTCTGGGACAGACTCCTTTTCCCAGATGCAGGCAAACAGATCAGACAGGCGTTGACTGAGGATTTCACCCCCATCTTTGAACAATGCGGGTGGGAGGTTATCCGGACCAGAGGCTCGGTGGCGCTTGAGAGAACATATGCAGTCATACACCTCCGATGCCGCAGGTGGTTCCACGTTCACCGTCCAGGGTTCTACGTCACCTGTGGGTTCCAGATGGGCGCCAGCTGGTGGCCATGACAATTGTTCCTCGAAGTATTCGGCCCATCGGTCGAGACGTTCTTCTGTATTCGAAATGGTCACTCCATTCTGATCGTTGATAGTTTTGCTCACAGGTGGTTTCCGGGGACCGGTCGCACGGATCAACTGAAATAATCTTCGGGCATTACCGGATTTCTGGGCCTCTTCCATTTCCTTGGCTTTCTGTGTCCACCACACTTCGCGGTCGGCTTTCACACTCGCCTTCACTTGGCGTCTGATAATTCGTCGCACTAAGTTATGTTCCGGGCCGGCCGGGATATTTCTCCGAGATTTAAGCAGTGCCACCGTTCGCTCCAGATAACCTCAGAGGAATATTGAAGGATGATCCTTTGTTACTGTAGACTAGGGTGCCTCGCCAACACATTCCGTCAGTCCCATTGTGAAGAAATTAAGGGTTCTTCGTCTTCACTCTCTCCCTCTCTCCGGCTCTGAGTCAAAGAGTCTTTTGTTCAGTAGCTCAACATTTATAAGGGAACTTATGCATTTCATCATAACCACCAAAAATTGGTGGTTCAGAAATGCAGAAGAGATATGTTAGTCCAGGTGTAACCACCTACAGAGATTCCCTCGCATGAGACCAGTTATAAGTTTGGTGAAAACCGCGAAAAAATATCTACTAATTTATACCTTCTCGGAGCCCTCAAGTAGGTCCAGTCCGGGGACTTCCACCAATCCGCTGTTGTATTTGTACTTTACTTTTACGTGTTTCACTCGAATCTCCTTTAGAAAACGAGTGTTATCACAGCAAAGAAATTAGTTATATTCCACAACGGATAATATGCACGATACTTCTATTATCTTCTCTTTGTGTACTCAGGCGCATAATGCGAGCTTTTTTGCTGAGTGAGTAACCCTCTTAACAGGGTTACGGACAGGGACAGTCCATGAGTACGTCAGAGTAAACACTCAGTGTCTTCTGTGACGTATTTATTTGGATTTTTAATCAGGGTTGACATAAGACCTACAAACGCTAACCAGCCACAGAGGACATTTACTTACGGGTTTATAAGCAATCATTAAGTAGCTTGGTTGATCGCAGAGATAAGCAATGAGGACAAGAAGAGTGCACAAAGGTGTGTTCAGTGGACAAGAAATGTAGGCCGAAAGTTTGTCGACGAGTGGCTGACCACATACCAGTGGAAGTGAAGTCATCTCCAGTTTGCTGAACTATTCGGTTGTGAATCACGAACCAAGAATTCGTTTATTCCAGCTCCTACAGTTTCATTCATTCAAAAACGAGAGAATAGGAGAGGAATTGGACATTCAAAGCAGTAACTTGGATGCTACTGGCTGCGTGCCTGAATCTTGTTCATTGGTGCTACTAACCACTGGCGCGTTGTACCACAGATTCCCATGCAGGTAGTTGGGTGCATTGCTCGGTTATTACCTGCACGTAAGATACTTGTTGTAGGAAGAAGGTTCCATGCCTAACCATCATTTGCCGAAGAGAGTGCTGTTTTCGATGCCCAATTCAGAGTGGCGTAAGCAGAGGTGGCCAGCCTTTAACCTGGCAGAGGGGTATGAAAGAGATTACAAAACGCTTGGGTGCTGTCGGTGCTACTCGCCTTCCAGGATGGGGACCGCGTGATCCCCACTGCACCTGGTCGGAGACACTAAAAGATATGACTGCCAGCCGATGTCATTGGCGTTCTTGTTGTCTTTCCTACCCCATTCACCTTTATTCTTTTCGTTACAATAAGGCTCTCAAATAAATCATTGTTGTACGGCAGTGAAGCATCGGTGTTGAACACTGATATGCTGTTGTTGATGATGGTGATGAACCAAGTATTTCCTTCCAGGAGTACTTCCCAACTAGCGGTTTCCAAGCATTCTTTTTGTGCGGATTAGTTGGTACATCTAACTTGGTTAGATAAATAGCACAATTGTAAGGTCTAACTATTTTGGAGTGGCGGGTAATTGGAACGTTCGCGTTGGCTGGTGAGATGACAGCACGTGTCAGTTTGGGTTGGACCAACCCTATGCAACTGATTATGGGTCTACAAACTTTATTCCCCCCGATCAGCTCGTTGTTAGCAAAGCACTTTTATATCCCAGGAGACACTCACTGATGTGGTACTTAAATGACCGTTACAGCTTTCCAGGCAGACTAAATTCTGGTGCCTCAACAGCCGACGACTGTAGATCTTATGTAAGAAACACAGGGAGGTGCATATCACATGTTCGTGCAACCTAAACTTAAAATTCAACTCGTTGATGGGCGAAAGGAGTGTTCGCCAAAGGGCACAAAACTGCTCAGCCGCCCGGAAAGCTAACAGGTACTCTAAGATGCAAAAACCGCCGGAGTGCACGATAACAGCACCGCTTATTCAGGTAACCCGTTCCAGTAAACTATGGGTGGAAAGCTTCGTAAACACCCACACAGGCCACTATGAACCGGCAATATTGCAAAGACTGGATGTTCGGGGAAACAATTTCTTTACTCAAATATAAGGGAAGTAAAGGAGGTCTGCTTTTTAGCACCCCTCGGACCAGTCCAAGTGTCCTTGTTCAGTCTAGGAGACTGATTTTAAGCGAAATCGGAATCTTGATATTATTTCCCATTTCCCCAACTTTGACAAAACGGACACTGATAAATATTTCAGGATCAATCTTATTGATTTTTTTGCAAAAAACATTTGCTTCCCCTAACCTGCAACGCTTTTTTCCGAACACGCATAAGAAGAGACTGTGTGGACCAAATACGTGTGACGAACATTAGGGCACCTTTTAAGATTTCCGCAGCCTACTACAAGATGCTTTGTTTAATATTGAGTAGCATCCAATTCGATCAATCGTTAATAGCTGTAGACAAATCTCCAAGCTGAGGGTGACCTTGCGAAGCCCGTAAATCTCATCAGGACTCGTTATTAGTTTATGAAGCTTCGTATCCCGGTATATGGTGAAGTTACCACCGAATTCGACATCGTGTCTGGTGTACAAGGCTACCTATTATTACCGGTATTCAATCTACGCTGCCGACCGGTCACTTGAACGGGTAATAGGGGGATACCTTTGCGTTCAGTTACGTCCCGAAACCTGGATAGCCCACTTAGGCTGTTCCGGTGACATCGTTCTGTTGGGTGGTGACTTGGAAGAATTGCGTGTACTGGAAAATCTTGGTCACAGTTCAGTAATCGTGGGGTTGGAAAGCAACATTTCGGAAGCCAAGTTTCTCTTCACCTGAGTGGACATGCCCGCCAAGCCTCTCAACGAAGTGAGAAAACACAGTATATCGTCGAGCTCGAATACCTGGGTTTCACCATTCTATTCAGCGGGAAGGATAAATAATTCCATGGGCGTATCGATAGTGTGCGACATACCTTCATGCAGCAGAAAACCCCCCCGTGGTAGTTTATGCATGAAAACCCGGGCCCTCGACGCAGCAATCCACCCAGTCCGGATTTATGCCTATAAAACATTACTTCCACGAGAAGAGGATAACCAGAGAGTATAGACATTTCGCCACTGGTGCACCCGACGTGTGGTGGGAGGTCGCACCTAGGGGGTGTGCTCAGTGATAAGATCGGAGAATACTGTCAGAACCAACCACCCCCATCTCAGCTCCTTCAGCGGCGCCTATGATAGTGTGGGCATCGGTTACGCTGAAGTTCTCAAACATATACGGCCTCTACACTATACTAAGGATGGCGTTGCCGCCGAGGATAACTAAAAAACGGGCCAAGATGAAAGGGTTTCTACGGTGTCTACAGGGTGCGTCACTGGAACCAACTACTGGACCACAATTTATGGATATTCGGTAGCCAGACCTGGGCAGCGTGCATCCTAGACACTGCTCAAACCGAATAACACTGTCTCAGAAACCAATCGCCTCAAAGTAAAGAATAAAGCACACAAATTATGGGATTCTTGTTTGGTTCTTCAGATGGCACCTTATTGGGTGACATTTTTAATTACTGGTTGACGGAAATCATGTGCCCCAGGGAGTTAGAACGTTACGGGGAGATTATTATAACACGGAACAGTACCGCTGCTAGTGATTGGTATGACTCAGTTATTGCAAGGTATTTGAGAAATAATGTACGGCATAAAAGCTGGGGTTCATCGAGCAACCAAACGACATGGGCCAGGTATGGATCAAGTACGCTGGAATTCCGCGACCGAATGGAGATCAGGTAACTTCGTTAAATGCACTCGACCAAAATAAATCAATAGTTCATTGGAGTTCAGTACCCACGCATTCCGCCTCCATTAACGAACCGAGGTAAGGACGAGCCTTCGATTCATCATTACCGTCAACTGACAGGCAATATGGAAGAAATATTTCATGCCGGGAAATGTTAATTCCGCAAACAAACATGTCTTCAGTCGAGATAAGCGACCGGTAATCAGATACACAGTGCCAAGGTTAGCAAGGAATATCTCAACACGTACCAGGCGATAAGCGGCAAAAACGAGACTGCAATAGTGGATTGCTAGTAATAAATGTTTGTGACGCTGAATTAAATCAGGGACGTTGGACAAAGGAAATTTCACACGTTGGGTTTGGATTATACTCCTTCAAAAGGCACTTGCAAGTAAGTGAGTGCCAGAATAAAATCTCGTAGACGATGGAAACTTTAGAGCAAACACAAGCAGCGGACAGCTAATAGCGGAACAAATCGATATGGCCAAAAAGAAAACTCACCTGATACTGGCTCGTGGGGCCTGGGTATCTCGTATGTTTCTTGGATCCAAATCTGGTTCAAGATAGCGCCCACTTTGATCACGATAGGTTCGATGGATAGGTGATCTAGACTCTGAACGGGATCTGCCACGCACCGAACGTCCCTCATGCTGAGATCCATGGCGAAGCTCGTTAGAAGTTCTTGCATGTTTGTCTCTAACATACCGTCTTTCTAGGATGTGACCCCTGTCAGGTTCACTATCTACTTGGCCCGGTTCGTTTGAACGGTATCGGAGGCGCGACGTTTGCATTCGATCGGATCTAGAATCACGATACTGAGCTCGATCAAAACGACGTCGATATTCATCGTATTCGTAATCACGACCGGGAGAGCGTCGATGAAACCTGCGTTCCCAACTACTCCGATCATGCCGGCGTGAGATCGACTCGTGAGGCTCACGCATTGTGCGACGGTATGAACGAGATGGGCTACGTGATCGCGATCTTGAGCGATGTCGATGCCTGGGTGCAAGTTGACGTTGGGAGGGTAATTGAATCAAACTTGAGAGAATTCAATAAAACAAACCGTTGGGTTATGTGTAAATACCCCTACTGCAATGAATGAAAGTACTCGCGGAATTAGTAATGACAAAGAGTTCAATGTATGAATTCGACCACGTGTACGCAGTCAGATCCTCGCACGAAGTATTCCACACCAAGCCAGACCGTGCATCCAATGGGCACTTCGAAACAAAGGGGCGCCGATCCAGGTAATTGCGTGGTACACAACGTAAATTAGATCAAAACCAAACAAAGCAGTACGAATCTACTGTTCGAGGATCGTCATTTTTGCAGTCATATAAAAATCAAAATTGTCTTCAACGCGGAGGATGTAGGGAGATGAGCAGTGTTTGGAACGTGGATTCCCCCTATGTCCAGCCGTGCGACAAATAACAGCAGCTTTTAGCACGATTGGATCAAAGAAACATGAGACCTGGGTGAAGACAGAGTCGACATCTCTCAAGTGGATGTTGAGGCGTCAAGTGCGTGAAGGATGTCGAGTTAAAAATTACAACATCTCAACAAGCGACTGCCGCGTTTGAATAAAGAGACGATCCGACAGAGCACAAATAAACGCAGTCAGCAACAGAATAGAGCAACGGTTGTGCAAACACAACGCGAATAGTGTTAAGGGTAAGGGTAGCGCAATCTAACCACTATCGAATTAAAATGGACGTTGGGAGAATTGTACGCTGGATTCGGCAATTCAAGTGCACCAGTCATTTTCATTCGATTATGCATCGTGCTCCATGGGCACCATAGCTGCTGAACTGACTGATCCACCGACAGGTATTTCCGCACTCAGCCACCCAGTCCTAAAATCGGAATTCTGCACTAGTTCCCAGCAGGTGGATTACTCAACACGAGGGCAGCAGATGGCATACCGTTAAGCGAGCGACCTTGTCTGTGCAACGTTGCGATCAACTTGCTCATCATGAGAGTCAGTCTATGTAACCGGTGTTGCTGGTCACGTATTCTTGTAAGACACGTGCAGTGCTTCGTGGAAACTTGTAGCCATGAAAGTCACACGTGTAGTGCTGAATTGCTTGCTAAAAGGTGCCAGGTAAGTAGTATAAGGGTCAATAAGCGCCGTCCGGGTGTTCTTTCGAGTCGATTCCTCCTCCCACACGTCTGATGAGCTGAAAAAGGCCACCCTGTTTGTAAACTCTGAAAACTCACTTTAACGCACTACTGTTAACTCTCCCATACTGACTGCAAAACCACCGATGTTATTCAGCATCGCTTAAACGGGCTTTAAAAAGTTTACTTTCGATCATCACAAAAGTGACCGTAATGCACAACAATGATCCTGCTGCTGGACAAAAAATTCTACCAAACCTGGACTGAAACCGGATGCTTTAGAGGTAGAATTATCGGAAGAGTTTGAGGTTGGTAGCAACACGCAGGGACGGACTTAAGGTTATAGATCAATGACTCTAGGAATCTTGCCAAATACGAAGTCATGTAACTCTCTCCATATGTACACGTTCGGGCTCGAGATAGTTAAGATGCCAGCTAACGGACCTGAAGGTCCGTGGTTGGAAACCAACCTCCGCATCTCAACTGATCCTGTTCACGATTGGACAACGTGGCAGTATCCCTGTCCTCATGCCTCCATCCGTTGGCACGGTAACTAGAAACCGAGGGAGGGTTCTGCAGCTGAACGATTTTTTTTTACGTAAAAGTTCCTACAAATGTCAGAATGGGGCAGATTCAATCTGGTTATTTGCAAGTGTAATTCTAGCCATAAAGCGATGCAAGAGGTATACAGACTTAGAACAAGCACACGCCAGATTAATCAATTTTGACCCTCAAAATTGCTGTGCGGTTCATTATTCCGTCCGGGAACACTTCAAACAAATTAGAGTGGTGTCTTTCGGTGTTGAGTTACCGGTATCTCGATTCGTACAGCTATGCTGCCAACTCTGATATATGTACATCTGATACAGATAAGATCACTACGTGTTTTGAGCTGACGGGATGCAAGCAGTCAAACAGAGCGGTAGAATTGTCAGCTGCCTGGTAGAAAGTAAGGAAAACTTAAGCCCCGGGTTATTCGAAACCAAATAGATCTCTGAAAATAGTGGCAGGCAGTGTGGATTGGATTTATTCCAGCTGGTATCCAGAAAACTTACTATGACGCACCTGCGATTGTGCTACAGAACGGGAGCCGCAAGAACAACCGGCCAAGTCTTAGTGCAGCGAACGAAACCGACTATTTTCTTGCTTGAACTTCGATTCGGCATGAGAAATGAAATGTCATTAATGCTACAAGCACCAATATAAATCTAACCAAGGCGCTTCTGCACGGCTACCCAATATTTCGGTTTTTATTGACCTCGATTTGCGTGAGAGCAGTACCGAAGTAGGGTACCTTTGCCCCATACAGATGACACATTGGCCATGGATAGCCATACGATTAATCGGTGACTAACCTTTGGTAGTTTCTAGCAACACCAAGGGAGCGCAGTCGAACTCTGCGCTGGGCATCAAACAAAGCATGTATTATGAGAGCGTTTTAAACCGGTATGGTGATAACGCAGTTTTGACGGCCTAACAGCTCCGAACCTCGATCGCACCGGTTCAGAAAAGCATTACCCTAGAAGCATTCTCGTACCTAAGATTGATGTGGGGGCGCATACCTCAGAGTGGCATTGGTTGATAAGTTGAAAGATACATGCGTATTGATTAGCTGGCGGATCAACTGTCAATACAGAGCTGCTGATCATAAAGAAGCTGTATCGACACTGTAGGTAACGACTGCATGGCAAAACCAGTTTGAGAGTTTGAGTTTCGATTCTGGTGTGGCACCGAAACGGTGTAATATAGACGTTAGTTAGCAGGATAGTTCGATTAGGCAGAGGACAAACATGCAAGAGGAAAAAGTTATGTAGGAACAAGTCGAATAGATTTCGCCTTGGTTTATCATCGTCGGGAACAGTAGCACCAGATGAGAGCGCTGATACTTCACTGCTTTGGAATGTTACTGCAATAGCAATCTCGGAAGGTAGCTACAAAAAGGAGTCAGAACATATCAAGAACTCGGGAAAGTTGGTGCCATGAAGCTATTGAACATTGAGCCCCAAACACTCAAAACACGCAAGAAGTCAACCTCTCAAGACTAAACACATCTGTGAACTAGGGTCCTTCGCTAACGAATGGCACAAAGTTAAGTCCTACTGATACATATCCATCGAATAGCTGTGCTCAAAGACGAACCAAAATGCACATATATCAGCGATCAGCCGCAGAGGTGAAGTCTGCTGGGAAAAAGGGCATGGGTAACAAAATGGGAGCTGCAATGAACAGTTCCCATGAATCGTATATGACAGGAAAGCGACACACGACAATGACCCCAGTGATCTTCCTAGTGTTTTTGATGAATCGGTATGTGCCCGAACCGAATGAACCAGTTACACATATGGAAGAGCAGATGGGATATTGCAACAGGAAATTTGCCTAAATCCTATATGTAAAAACACACCGATCGCAGAAAATTTTAACATGAATAGCACCAGCACCGACAAATGAGACTATAAGAGGGTTACCTTATACGAGCCGAGTGAAGCATCTCCATTTTCAGCCGATAGAATTCTTCTTTTGAGAGAACTTTGTGTCCATCTAAAGCCTGGAGAGGAGCGGTGTTGAGGCTTCCGGGAATGGGCTGCCCAGATGTTAGACCGTAGGCAGGCTGATTACTAGTTACTTGAAGAAGCGGATCGACTAAACCAGTGGGTTGAGGGACTGAGACAGCCAGCGCTGAGCTGCCCGCCCACTCAGGGCCACCAATAAGGGGACCTTGAAAAGGCATAGGCAGAACAACTTGTGGAGCGGCCACTGGCTGCTGTAGATTTTCTACATGCAGATTATAGAGTGCGTTAAGCAGAGGATTACTACCGCCACTAATACTCGGTAGAATGGTTGGCACTACTGCCGTGGAACTGGAATAACTTATACAGGGAAATCGTGAACTTGAAAGACCGGAAGTAGAACCTAACAGAGGTTGTCTGCTAGATCCCACTAACGTGGTACAAGGCGCACTTGCAACCACAGCAGTACATGTATTAGATTGTACAACATGAGCGTGAGTATTTTCAACATCGAGTTCAACATTTTCTGAGTCAATGGGTGAGGAAAGAGAGGCAGTGGAGGAAACAGGAATGGAGTCACTGGATGAAGGGGCTGCAGTAGTGGATGCTGAAGAGACCACATTCTCCACGGTTGTCACGTCCTCAGAGAGCGCCACTGGTGAGGCGGTATTCTTCTGAATCTCCGAAGTTGAGTCCGATGGTTTCCCTGGGGGTACTGGCGTGGAACTCAAAGCTTGTTTAGGCTTCAAAACCCGTCGGTTATTGATAAATGCCTAGAGAGAGAAAAGTTAACAAACAGGAAGTAGGTTACCTTCTCCGTTATGTTCATTTTGAATATATCGGGCTGGAGAACACTGGCATCAGAGTCCGGCAAAGCTGCTTCGTTAGCTAGCCAATCACGAATCATGCTACGAACAAGGGCGTTTTCAAAAACACTCGATTCATGGTCAGTGAGAACTGCCCCACAGTTTGGGCACTTATGTGAACCGAGAACCTGAGAGTCAAATACATGCCCCAGAATACATTCATTGCAATAAGTGGTGCCACAGCACGACACAAGAACAGCATCCCGGAACATATCGTTGCACAGAGGGCAGATGAACTGTTTTGGTGGTTTTCGTTCAGATGGAACGTATGGAGGATTCTCCTCGAGAGAAAACGGCCTTTTGTCCTTTTTCCCTTGTGCATATGCTTCACTGAAACCGAAGATTATAGAAGAGACCGAGATACTTACGCATCTTTTATAGGCACCATGTACTTCCCTGACTTCCCAAGGTATGCTCCTGGCGTTCCAGCATCAACCTCCAGTAAGAAGTCCTGAGGGATGCCGGTGGGGCGTTTCACAGACTTGACATCCATCATCTTTCCCGTTTTGTCACGAACTCCTGGGCAGTTGTGAATCCAATGCCCCGGCAGACCACATTTGTGGCAAATATAGGCTGCGGGGGGAACCCCGTAGGGTTTTGGTTTGACGGCAAAACTAAAGCTTAATTAAGGACGAAAGTAGCCTACTTTTTCTCGGAATAGGCCTCTGAGGACCGTTCCATCATGATTTTAATTTTCTCCTCTTCTGGAAGGTCCGAGTCTGCGAGATTGACGTGCTAAACATTTGTCAGCTAAAATTGGATGTAACATTACCTTCGGCACCTGTGGATTGGTAGCTGTGGCCTGAAAAATGGAAGAAGCAATCATGCACATCAAGATGTCAATACAACACCCAGTTTACTGTCCATTATGTTACAGCAATAGAGATAGCATAAATAATAAAATAAATAAATAATGATTTCATTTAATGGCTGACTTGATTGTGAGGGGAGACTCAACAAACTTATGAGTAGTGGTCGCCATTAGCAAAATCAGCCTGGAGCGCCGGGGCACTGTGAGAGGTAAGAAATATGGAAATTCGACACCTATCGTCATTGCTGAGTACACACGTTTCGTGCAATAATTCATGAGTACACACGTTTCGTGCAATAATTCACTTTCATGGAAATTCGACACCTATCGTCATTGCAAATGGTGAGTTGGACCTGGATACGGTATTGAGTACACACGTTTCGTGCAATAATTCACTTTACAACAAAAAAGGCTAAAATAATGACAGTCCACCTTTCCTAGGTTCGGTACAACGCAGTGTACACTGTAAAGCGACATGGACCGGGAAATATGTTAGCTTCTATCTATTAGCATGAAACAACGTAGTCCGTATGCTCGTTGCCCGAGAGAGAAGAACCCGATCACAAGAGGTGCTTGTACGTCTGAATACATACTAGGTCTGAGAATACCTACTTCCTCAGGGTTTTTGAGTAGATGTAAAACACCGTCAACAACTACTGATAAGCTACTTGTGATAAAACCATCCTTTCTGGTGGGCAGTCGGTAGATATTCTGCCAGACTGACCCACGTGATGGCGCAGACTCATTATGCAGCGAGGCTCAAATAGTTGCTAACCGACCTGTCTATGCTCTGATGCAGCCTACGCTGACCAATTATTTATCTTCCCCTATTCCCGTGTACTAGGTCAGATGCAAAGGAAATTCTAAAAACATATCCGAGACCACTGTCCGGTATCATTAACTGCAAACTCACGGTATACAAACTCCAGCTCAATACTAGCTCACTTGGTGGACACTGTTCAAGTTGATTCCAGATCGGCTTTCAGAGTCACAGAAACCCGAAGTATACAGAGAATGGCTGCTGGAGATGGTCGGGCCATTAGTATATGCTTGTTCAAACCGGTAGTTGCACACACAAGAGGCGTATGCGACCTTATTTTTCTTGGCCCAAAAAAGAACCGCATACCACGTTAATAACATAGCAACTGACAGATTGCTGGATCAGATAGACATGGCCGTGGCATGCTGACCACCCGTCTTTCCTGACCCCTCGTAAATAGTTCGCTCTTATTTTGTCCGCAACCGCTATAGTAGTGCCCGGATAGGCCTATCCATATTTTACAATTGAATGAGTTTGACGAAAGCGATTTGTTCACTTTTGTTCACGGAAACTGTTCCAGATATGACGCCTTTGAGTGAAATACAGAGTTCTTCATGTTACGTCGATTGTCAGATGATTTACAGAAGAGAAAAGCATTCAGGTCGAGACTAATATTGGGGAACACTCCTCTTCCAGCAGTACTTTGACTTCGTTACTGCGCAACAATCGGTTATTTTCACTGAGGCTGGGAAACAGGACTGACAAGTTGAGGGACGAAATAACAGTGGTCAACCGGATTGGTACCACAGACATAAAGTCGCTTATCAATCAGGAAAATAAGATGCTGCACCAATTATTTTGCCCCTGTGGTTGATGGCTTATTGGAAAGAAATAACTACCACGAGGCTGTTGTTCAAGCGGTAGTCAGTTATTTTGCATTCCGAAGAATCAACCGGATACTCAAAAGTAAAGTCACCGCAAACGGATCTGTGCCTTTAGAAATCAAACATTGACGATTATTTTTATTCACGCTATCAGTTTCTGTTCGAATCGCATGCCATAAGGTAACGCCAGATCCCGACTAGTTTGTTTTACTCTTCCCGTCGAGGCTTCAAAAATCTTTGCTGTTTAAAAAAGCCACGAAAGGTGGTTTGACCTATAACAATCACAACCAGATATTTTTGTGCTTTTACCAGTAAGGAGAGAGCGAACCAAAGTGTTAGCGCATTCACAATTGTTTCATTTTTCATAATTGGTGACCGATTATCGTTCGTCAATAACAAACCAGTGACAAGTACTGGCACTTAACTGGGATAGACCCATCATTACCCTTCAATAAACAGACGGAGAACGTGGTTATGGAGTTCCGATAGGTGCACAGTACTCGTGGATTTTTCAGCACTCCTTAAGTCTGTCCAACACGATGAAGCTCGGGGTGAAACCCTCAAAATATCATCACCATTTACAGTGGCCGAATCGTCTTCTAAACTTGGACGTGAGAGCCTTTGGATGTTTTGAACGAATAGCGGTAAGTTCTGCTGTGGTAGTATGGTACACAGAGCGTCTCTGTCCTAAACTTTATCCATACCAAGGAATTGACAGGGTCTAATATCAAGATCATCTGATCCAACCTAAATAAACCCTACGCTGTTAGGGTCAGGGTAAGGTGCATGCCCTGAAATTCCCGTAAACACCTGTCCACAGTGTAGGTGAACTAGCCCGTTAATGACCGTACAACTAATAAGCAATGTAGTCCACCAATCAGTCAGCTGATCAACGCACAACTGACATCCGACGGGTGCTAAATTTACAACTATGCGTGAGTTATCGGTTGACTTATTCTGCATGCGAGTATGTTGCCACGTCTACATTATACCTCGTTTTACTGCCACTGGGTCCTCATTCTGCAGAGTTCTGGTGTCGGTTGGACCACTGCTGTATAACGAATGAAACGCAACTTCCCGAGGAACAAACATTTATTGACTTGAAACACTGAATCACCAGCTACCCGGCAACGCAGACTATAGTCAGACCCGAAATTAAACTGACTGAAAAGGTTCGGATAAAACTACTTCGGGTCGCGCAGGCACCAGCTTATTCGACGCGCGAGACCTACCCCAGCAAGACACCGAGAAATACCACGTTCACTTTGGACAAACGGTGCGAACCACCTACAAACGACTGTATGGGGCCCTTTCAAGTGGGTGAAGACTACGGTGGTTCTTTTGCTTCGGGACCCAACCGTTCGTAACATCTTTGTGATAAGATGACCGCTAGCCCCAACTAACAATCATCCGAGATGATCCAATTCACAGGGGTGCTCACGATTTACAATTTCGGTAAGCTCATCTGAGATGCTCTGATTTGACCGGGGCCAAATCTGATCAAGATGAGCAGCTTAAATTACTCCGGTAGATCGATGTTTCGGGGATGACATAGCGATATACGCGTTAGCGCCGTTGAAGTATGCCGCAAAGTGCAGGGTTTTTTATCCTAGAGTTATGTTAGCATACTTGAAACGGAACCCAGCAGCAACCATATTTCATTCTGCCTGGGGCATTCTGATCATGTCTGTTCGCCATTTATTTATGGAAGATAACCTGAAAATTCAAAGCAATTATCAAAGTTCATTTACGTAAAACCTCCGCGCAACGTCGAAGTGTGTACCGAGTGCCATCAGTAAGGGCAAACTGGAAAGAATGCTATGGAAACAATAGGCGTACTTCCCTGTTGGTAGAAAATTCTGGAGTTCAGACGTGAAATTTACTCGATGCTCCCGGGAATTTTGAACGATAAGCATCACAATACCCGAGACAGGATGAGGAAATGACCGCGAAGCTATTTCTGAAGCTTTGCAAGAGGCTGAGTCCGAACTGTCCAGTGTAGCGAACGGAACACTGGTTGGCTGCAGTTTTGAAAAGGACGGCCTTCTTCGAGGATGCTGTGACTCACTTCTAACGAGTGAATAATTGGTGAGGTAATATTTTTCTAAACGAGCATTAGCAATGCACGCCACCACGCATTCCTCACGGACGACGTGAAACACTTAAGATTTTCTTACCGATGCAAGGTCTCACCGACGTGACATAAGACCATCACGCTAGCCCTTGTAGAGTTGTAAGGGTGCACCACTCATATGGGTGACATGCATGTATTTGAGTCCCCATACGATCATTAATCAGACTTTCTGAAACTCGTCCGGTACAGTGAACTGCCACCTCATACACAACCTGGGCGCGAACTCACTACCTGAAAGTCCGTGGTTCGAACACAACCTCCGCATCTCGACTGCTTCGGTTTAGACTTGGGCGACCTGGCGATACCTCAAACTTCGTGGTTCCATTGGGTGGCAGGGTAGCTAGGCACCGAAAAGGGGCTACAGCTGAGCGATTTCTTAACCCGGGATATTAAGAAAGTTGCGCGGTACTTTAGACAATAAACTTAATTGGCCTGTCCTTCCGAGTATTTTGATAAGTTCCAATGCTTAACTTCTTCGGCCCGTGTGCTTAGACTCTACTGGACACTAAGTGCTGATTAGATTTTAATGAAAATTAACAAGTCAAGCAACCAATCATTTTATCAACTATAAACCTTGTACCGTAGACACATTGCCTTGCCTAAGGAAAAACCACTGTCACTGTCCAACTAATTATATAGCTTCAGATCTGTGAAGGGGAAATAATCCTGAAGGTGTTGCAACCAGGAGCGCATGACCTGACTGTAGTAATCACCAAAGGATCAACCCGATAGCTATCGCGTCGTGATGTCAACAACCATTGATAATAAATAATGATCGTTCAGCTGTAACATCCGTACGTGCCGAGATGGCAAAGTCCCATTCTCTGAAGAGGACGGGTTGGAAAGATGTACTCGCACACTCTGAACACTAAACGGTTGACCGTTACCGTCAGCGTATTAAATAGTATAAAGACATTACTTGGGACCGAGTCCCGTGCACCTCAAAACAGATTACCTGTGCGCAACAACATATCCACGCCCCAGGCTAGCCCACCCCCCACATACACACAGCCAAGTGAATCAGATATTTGGGTCGTTGCCATCTAATGTCACCTTAGGAAATTCATACTTCGTACCGCCTAGCTAGCACGGTCTAGTCTAGACGATATTTCCATCCAGATTGGCAAAGCCAGAGCAGCTTGCGTGAACTCACATCAACAGTGGCGCAGAAGTGGCCTAGTTTGCAATGCTGCCGTGCGCTGCACTGGAATGGAGATGGGCAACATGACCACTGAACACTGACGTTAAAAAATGAGATTTTGAGCATTGTTTTCACAGCTTTCTTCGGAACCTGATAAGAACACCGGGTCAGTAATGCTGAAGTATGTCGAACAGGTTTCGGGAGAAATAACCCAAGATAGACGAACTGAGCACACTCGATAGGTTGCGTTGGCTTCGTTACATGGTCCGTATGCCAGTCGACCGATTGCCTCAAGGTGCTCCTTTCGCACAACCACGCGAAGGGTGGAAACGAGTCAGGGGAGACCAAGCAATGACCTGACAACAAAGTATGAAAACTAGAAAACTCAGCTACGCTGGGCATTGCGGTCCGTTTGGACTGGGGCACGACGATGGTTAGCCATCGTCGGGCATGGCCCCGCACGCATCCAAGCTTCCCTTTCCGGTCTCCTTAACTGAAGGTCTGCTTAAACCGTTGTACCTACGCATCAATCACATCGGCTACCGCCTCGAATGCATAAATACCCCTGCCTCTCTAGAACACAAAAAATCTAAAAATAAAAAAATCCTTCAGCTGTAACACCATTCCGGTGCCTAGCTGCCGTGCCGCCCGAAGGAAGCACGAGGGCTGAGATACTGTCAGGTTACCCAAGCCTAGACAGGGGAAGTCGAGAGGCAGATGTGGGGTTCGAACCACGGACCTTCCGGTCAGTAAATTCGCGCTCTAACCACTTGAGCCATCTCGCCCTAGAACACAAGTAACACATTTGTATGCGGCACCTACACCGAAAGTACAACTGCGTGGCTTTTGCAGCTGACGATGTCTGGTTAATCAACCAAAATCCCTGAAGGTCTGAAATTCATCAACTTAAACCAGTTCAGATCAGCAACCCAGAGAAGCGGAAACGAAGACCCAGCATTAAACTCGAAGCGACCTTATTTGCGGAGGGACGTTGATCGACAAAGCATTGGACTCAAAAAACAATTTAAAAGATTGCTCAGTTAAGACCTTTAAGTGTCCAGCTACAAGGCCACACGAGGGAAGTACGGGGGCTAGGATACTGCCAGTTGGCCCATATCCAGACAGCAGTTGATACCAGGATTGCGTCCGAAACTCGGGCGCCCCAATAACCAAATCCGCACCCCCAATCACTCAGCAAGCTCAAGCGCAATGTATGGAACCTGGAAAATTAGAGGCACTAAAAACCGCACGCTAACGACATGGTGGCGGTTTTCAGCAAGATAAGACCAACAAAACAACGGAAAACTACTTGAAACTGAAGCCCGATATACTCCTCCCTGATAAGTCACAGGATAGATTTCTATTGAGTCAAGATTCAGGAACCTGAATGACAACTGGGCGCTTTACCATTGGGTAAACATCTTTTATCTGTTCGCACTTCCGGGTTTAATCCTGAAAAAGCCTCGGGGGTCACATGAACATGCCTGAAGTGGAGGGCAACAATGCCCGAGAGGGATTTCGAGGACATCCTTCTCACTAAAATGATGAATGCAGGCTGTGTTCACGATAATCAGAACCCAGCGAAGAATTTAGAAAAACCCACGAGCACGTCTGGAGTAAACGCACCCTGCAAGTGAACGAAATCGCAGTGTGCCGAGCTACCGAGTTGACCGCGATTAGCACATCAGAGGTACAGACGCCATACGGCCATCATTCCCGAATACTAGATTGATTTCTTCTGAACTGCCTGTGGAGGATCATGTGCATACATTGTCCGATAAGTCCCAAATGCTCGTTTCGAAGAAAAGAAAAAACCAAGAGCAATCTGACTATGCCAGCTATTATACCATAGAACGCATGGTAGCGGATTGCACTCCCATGTAAAACTGCATATGTGCTCAGGCGTCCACAGTTCAGACTCTGTCGACGGGCAAATACGCGTCGGATGCCAGCTAAGCATGCGCGCCCCATACATGGTCACCTGATACCATACGCCTGCACAGATATCGCCGATTCTCACGACCCTGGTTTCCTCCGTGGCCATGTGTCCATGAAAGTCAACCCATAGACGTACACACGGAATCCAAAGTTCGGCGTTTTTACTGTAATTGCGACCATAATCCTAAATCAAGCCTGCGACCCAAAAATGTGCTGCCAAACGCTCAAACTATAGTGTTAAACCCATCCGCTCAAAATCCCCCGTGCGATCCAGAACAATCTAGTTAAAACTTCGGGAGCCGTTTACACCAATATATCAAGAGTGGTAAAAGAATTCTACAGATACCTGCGTTGAAAGGGTTTGTGAATCATGGGCGACATCAAACGGCTCCCAAACCAATGTGGGTGGTTAAATAAATCCATACAGAAACTGCATCGGCGGAATTCCAGATCAGCAGTTTTAATATAGTAATAGTAAATATCCACCCATTCATGCTCGATAAAACTAGGCTAAAAAAGGACAGTTTGTTCAAACCAGGGTTTCTACATCGTGTGCGTTCCTCCGTGAGACTTAAGAAATCGTACTCTCCTGGGCAGCAAATCCTAGTTGAGCAAGACTATTCCGAATGTTTCCGACGTACTCCGTCTTCGGATCTTTTAAGGGGCATCAGTATTGGGACCGCTGTGCCACAACACAACTTGGAAATGCATTGTTCTTTCACACAAGTACACTTTGTGTTTCGGAGCGACATAACTGTTCACTTAAGTTTTCGCGACACTTTACGTGCAATCACATCCCAACTTTTACGTTGACCGTTCGAATGATTCGTTCGTTGCGTAAAGCAGTCTAATAGCCATGCCGTATAGGTCTGAAGCGGGCTTTGAAGGTAGGCTCTTACAGCCAATGCCACGCAAGGATATGTAGGACTAGACGACTACCACAAACCGATCGTGTTTAATGCGCTTCGGCAGAGCAAATGAAGCTGAAAGTATCGCCCGACCAAAGCAATGACCAATTATTCTGTGAAGTGTAGTAGTTCCCATGTGCGCAAATTCTCACATTTAGCTGTCTTGGAACACTAATGCACCCCAGAAGTAAACGCGTCGGGGCAGGACCCGATATGCCAAACGCATTTGAAGCACCGAACTCATACGGTTCCCTACATAACCTCATAGGAAACGCCAGCGCTTTGGTAGATCAAACTTGTAGCTGACTGGGTGTGCCCGTGATGCATTTTTACGAACTGGTCACAAATCAAATAATTATACCGATGCGACAAGAGGAAAGATGGAGACGCTTAGGCCTATCACCTCTGATAAAAGTCTGGAGCTGCAATGTAACGACACCAGTCTTCAGGTTGTCTGATAACTGTTTCAGAGAATGTGCTACTAGGAGCACTGCTAAGTTCACTTCGTAATATGATGTTGAGCCGCAGCTGCTCCACTGATTTGATGCTTTCCAAGAACACCTTTAGCTTAAAGAATAAGGACTGGAGAACTTAGTAGTCTGGATAGCCCTCTGGGTAGTCTAATGATTACAACAGCTAGGGTGAAAATGAAAACCTCACACCTGTACGAAATAGAACCGTATACGGATCCTCATTCCTTATCCAAAGTGAGGATATCGACATTTTTCTTGTCAACTCAGACGCTGAGCACGGACAATGTAGCCCTCAGACGAGAGTTTGAGCCAAGACCTCAACCAGCAGTCACGCAAACACCTTTACATGAATACTACACTCAGATTTCTCGTGAAGGTGTTGGGTTGTTTTGATGTCATCATACTAAGTCATTGTGCTATTAAAAACAGCTACCACTCGAGATCCTTCTGTGATTCCACTCGCTCGTAGTACCCGTCCTTACTAGCAGTAGGGTAGCTGGTCATCTGGGTTAGACTACTGACGAAAGCCGATATAACTGCATGTTCCACCTCGTTCAGCCGTCAGAACCGGTGTACAGTAACGCATACGCCTGTAGTCTTTCTGTCGGAGTATCAAGCTCGACATGGAAGAGTTCCCAGCTCGTTGGAAGCTGACTAAACCGGGCTGCTGCGAAACCCCTCTGCCTGCAAAGCAGCAGCGAAGTGCTGTAGTTTAGCGCATGTTAGAGAATGTCCGTAGCACATTGTCAGGTCTTTCAAACAAACCATGAATTGCGCTTCTAGGTATATTTGCATCCAGAATTACAGGAATGCCAAAAAGCAGAGTATTTGATAATCGGCTCAGCCAGCAAAGGCTGGCTGCGGTGGACCTCATTCGCTCGAGATGTTTGCACACTGTGAAACTCGATGCGGGAAGACATGGTGATTGCTTCCCAATCGGACAATTCAAGAGATACCTTGAAGCAAACCACTTTATGCCACATACCAGTAATTCGTACAAAAAACATTGTGTCGTCGCCAACTACACCAGACCGGTCTGCATCTCAGTCCCCTATTAAAATTCAAGCTACTAGTTTTTAATCTTCTGACTGTATGCCGCGAATTCTATTGTTTTACGAGTTAGTTGTGCGGCTTTGTCCTCTGGGTAGCCTACAGGAATCAAGAAGCGTTTAGTGCTACATGCAAAGACCTGATAAATGCCTGCTGACATAACGCGAACTTGAACCTGTGACAAACCATATAAAGACACGAGTCAACGGACGGAGATGGTACCCATGAGCGATTCTCAACCGATATCGTAACGTTGTTCAGTATCTTCCTAGCGGCTGCAGCGACCCAGGAGAAAAGCGAACTTGCAACAATAATCCACCATTACAGACAATGTAGCCCTCAAGGGCCCCCGAGACTTCCGAATTGGGCCCAAGACAGCTTTTGAAAGATATATATTTACGACATGAGCGATGCAAACAATAAAAATGCGGAGACTCACATTCTTAACGCTTTCTCGCCACGGTAGGTCATCAGGGGTTCTGCTAAGAACAATCAGCACGGGAAAAAAGGGAACATACGGTTTTTTCTTCTGAACCTCAGTGGTTAATTTCGGAACTCGTCTCACAACAATGCTGGTATACTTGGGAATAAGCTCGTCATCCTTGTTATATGCTGAAAATAGGTGAGCGAGGGAAGTCGACAAGTTACATTTGCCATTAGTATCTTCAAGCTTCAAATCGAAATCGGTCGAATAGAGACAACACTTGGTTCGTATAGCGTTTTTTAGGTCTTTTACGGAGATGGAAGAGCCATCAAACGGAATGGAATCGGTCTTGACATTCGCCTTGAACTTGAAGTAAACGATCGACGACATCAAGGTGCCGAGGAAGTGAAAGTGAAAGTGACACTCAATAAAACAAAAGTCGCGTTGATTCAGATAAACATGTGAAAGGGAAACACCGTAGGTCGTTTCATATGCTACGTAAAATAAGAAACAATCGACGAATTTCTGTGTTTTGCTGGCTGACCTAATACTTTGGCGTTAGTGGTTCTGGATTTGGGCTTCCTTTGAATGCCCTTCACCTGAATGAAAAGAACTGGCAGAACAATAATCTCCGAATGGAATCGATTTCTCGAAAACGACGGTTTTTAAGGCTGCCACTTCACAGCTAAGAATGTCCAATGGGATTCCTTGCAGATCCTCTGTTTGAATGAATTGTTTAGGTGAGCGAATTTTCAAAGTCATCTTTCATCTCGAATTGGAAAGTTGTTGCCTAATTTTAGTAAAATATCGCGACTTGCGACGAACCGTGAATCGTTTACAATGGGCGAAAGTGACAAGCGACTCTGCAGCTGTAATGACTTATAGAACCCACTGTATTCGTGGACGCAAAATATGACAGTGTCATCCCGGTGACTGGATTTGGCCTTGTATATACAGCATCATTAAACGGCCCCCGAGTAATAGCCGCTATAGAGACATTCATATTATTTGGAAAACTCGTGTTAGGTATCAAGGACTTAACTCAGATGATAAGGGTCCCTGCCCACGGGTCGAGTTTTGTTCAGTACTATTTGATATCAGTGCGAAAGTATTCAGGTGCCGTTTTCCGGCAGCATAGTTCTCCATTACAAAACGTGAACCTTGCTAGTTTCTCTACAGAAGTTACCGGCTATTCTTCCACTAGAGCTGTGCGTGGTGAACTGCCCATCTCAACACCTAACGTTGTGTCCAAACCTAAGTGAAGGAGGTTGTCGTTGATTTCACAGCACTGCAATAACAACTTGGCTGGCGTACACGACTCACTTGTGGCTAATAAGCTGACCGAAACATGGCCATCCATCTTGACTGAGAAAAGTCGACAGTCCAACTTGGATGAATTTTATTGGGTATTATGATGAGTACATAAGCTCACGGCCTTCTTGGTGCTCGGTGTTCAGCGGGTTATTGAGGCCCTGAAATGTGAGGCGGATATAATTTAGGTTTTGAATGCGGCAGAAAGGCTGGGGGCAATAGTTACTCCACAAGCGGAGCACGTCCGTGACGCCCATCTCGTAGAACCGTGTTTACACAACGCCAAATTCACCGACTGATCCGTATCGCGTTATTTCCTGTAGCTTGGTGCCTGCTGGCTATTGGACCTCATGAAATACGAGATAACCTGAAACGCACGATGTCCCCATATCGAACAAACAGCCTGGAACTGATGGGCCCTGCATGCGTCACACTAGAGCATTGTCCTCTCTTTGTTCCGACTGGCGCTGCACAGCACTAGTACTAGTATTGTGCTATTGAGTGTCGTCGCCTCCGGCGTCCCCCCATGAAACCAAAAATACGGAAGCACACAGACTTCACGGACAAGCTGTGCTGGAAATTTGTGCTTCGGTCCAAGTCAACATCATGAGGTGCCTTCTCTACGGGCCATTGGGCAAGTACACATGGGCGCTTTCTGGAGGGGCCGGGGGCTAGTCGCCAAAAAATCATTATTCATCTGTGCACTCACCTTGAGGACAACCTGCAGCAGCATCACTGCACGGTTGGGAGGTTGACCATCGCAGTAGTCGACGAGATATTATGCACAATCCGTTGCACACCAGCGACCAGGGCTACTATCCTGCAGGCCACAAAGCACAAAAAATCCCAAGCCTGTGTTCCTAGACCAGCGCCTTCGTTGAAGTGCATCATCCTCGGCCACCGATGGCAGATCGTCAGTCACAGGCCTTGGGCCTTGTCGCAGCAGGATTCGCCCTTGAACATTCGGCTGCTTAATGACGGATGTGGCCCTATTGGGTTCCAGGACGGGAAGCTTATCTACCACCTTGATGGGTTACGTACGCCGTCAAAAGTTGACGGCGATGGCTGTGTAAACGGAAACAAAAGTTGGTTGCCAGCGTTAAATTCGATGACCATGGAACGCTTCTCGCGGTGCTTGACCTCTTTCCCTTGGAGTGTCGTCGCCTCCGGAGAGACCTAACACTTACATATGACTTGTTTGAACAAGGTTTCGTCAACAGGTTTTTCACGCCCAGCCATAGACGTATGCCCAAAATTTCTCTGAAACCATAGTTTGAAGGCAGGAGTTTCTAACATAAAGTTTTAATATTCGATGGTATTTATTCAGAACCTTAAAATCCGCACATGAGGCCGCAGTTTTGTTGGAGCTTGTTCAAACTTACTCAAGGCCTGTACTGTATGCCGGGATGCATGCTTTATCGGCTGTCAATGACTCCGCATATTTTGTCTGCGAAGGTGGTGGTAAATTTCGTCCAAAAGCTGGTTTCTTCAATGCTTTCTTCTGTATTTAATTTGCAAATACCCTGAGGACCACATAAACAATGGTTGCGCCCTCTATGCCGTGCAAACTCAAAATGGAGCAGGCATTCGCGATGTGTATAGGAAAAAATATTGTCTTTGCGGCAGGTGTACCACCAAACAAAGCCAAGGATTTCGTCACAGCTGGTAAGTTTTTATTTTTATGATGGTCAGCACATTCTGTTTCGGGCGCACGGCAAGTTTAAACACCAGGGATATACCAACCCCTGCTAGTGCCTTTGAGTGAATTAGTGTTTATTGGCAAAACAAGCAAACAGCACACCGGGGGCGGTGCTTTCAAGTCCCGACACAAATTAAACGGATTCGGATGGGCTTGTGGGCGCACACAACGCGCTCGTTTGCTAAATATTAAAGATCTGCTGAACTACGGCCAAGCCATTAGACTGGGTATGACAGTCTCGTTACCGTCATCGTGACGTCCCACTTCGGTTCATGGACAGCCCCGCGCATGAACTTATTGGGTGAGCCGTTTGTGGATGTCGTTGTATTTAGGATTCTCCAGCACATCGGGACAAAGTAAGCAGCATGGATCCAGTATATTCTTGGGTACGTCGAAAGCGCGCAGTGGTTCATTGCTGTCACTCAAATGAGGCAATAAGACAGCCTTGTCTACCTTGGGGATTCAAAATCGGAAAGTGTCAAAAATGTATGCTAGAAAGCGCTATGATGCGAATTTGACTGCGGCCCAAAATAACAGGTATTGGCTATGATTCCTACCCACTACAGTGAGACGGTACTGTCCAACGCAGTTCGATATTCAGGTGCAGATAAAGGGGGCGTGGTCGATACGAACGGGTGTGGCTATAAGTGATTATGTGGGTTTTGCGTTGTGCGGAACTAAAGTACCCCGGAGGTTACAGGAACATGAGATCAGAGAAAAACATGAGTGTTTGGTGGTATTGCGTTACGATGAGGTGACCTCAGAATGATGCTCCTGCAGTCTAAACAGAAGCGCAGAGCTTCGCAAAACGGGTTGCCCCTTAGGCATCATATCGTGTGTGTTTAGTGAGTCTGTGTTAGCATTTATATTCTGTTATCAACCATTGGTCCGAATAATAGGAGGATTGCCCGGGATATATGCTACAACCATGGTCAGACATGTCCATAATGTTACAGCCGGAACAAAGCATGAGATTGTTTGTAGTTTTAGGTAATGGAACGAGTGGGTGAGGATGTACAGTCAAGAGTAGGAATGGGATAGCTGCGGGTGTGCTATAAAACTGGGTACGCCAGTGTCACGACAACATTGCACCGGCATACTTCGGTTTCTGCACAGCCCCGCATCGGACGTCATGTTTGAGGGGATTGGGCTGAGATTTGCAATCCTGTGGGCAGCTTGGTTTTTGAGCCGGCCAAGGGACCTAGCAGAGGTGAACCGAAGCCGACATAAGATGGCAGGTATTTTCCTAGTCCGGTTGAGGAGCGCTGTGGATGTAAACCGCAGGGCAGGTGGAGTGGGCGACAGCCAAAGCTATGTTCATAATGCACTACTCATAGGTTCCCTGAAAATCCTTCGACTGCCCACGACGGGTTTCGCCCTTCTTAGGGCTCATCAGGTAGGCGCATTCCCAGAGTTTCCGTCAAACCTATGTTCTGCTTGATACCAAATTGCACGAAATTAGCGAAATACATTCATTTGCAAACAAATTTGGTTTTGCGAGAGACATATCTGTAACCCATCCGAATCTCTCGTTTGCGATGCTTCCAGGCAACTGAATGTGCTGCACCAGGCCGCCTCATGTTTCAGTTGCTATGATATTTGATATATGGCGATACGTGTATATTTGTAATGCACTACTCATAAGGTTGCTGAAAATTATTCGACAGCTCACGACCGGTTCTACTTGAAACGTTCACATTCAGCTACCTGAAAACATCAAAAACAAGAGATTCAGCTGGGTTCCGGGTGAGCCTCTCACGAAACCCAATTTCCTTGCAAACGATTTAATTTTCCAAAGCAATAATTCGGCATAAAGAATGTGTCGGATGAGGCCCAATCCTATATAATAGACATTGTGTAGTGCCTCAGGATAGCCTGAAATAGCAAACATCTTTCAACATGTGCCCGAGATGTGGAAGCTTATTTATATTTAATCCGATGCTGAAAATAACAAACGCAAGCATTTTAGCTGGCCGGTTTCCCAGAAAGTAGCCCCTAGCTGACGAGAATGCTACCGCGGTTTGGCATGGGATAGCTACATGTCGATTTTATTAAGCTACATGGTATTAGTTTCGGAAAGCAGAAGTGGATTGAAGTTGGGGTTTAGTGCTCTAAATGAACAGATTTGACACCAAGTACCCACCCACTCACTAGGTCTACTCATGGCTGTATCCATGGGCGAACGTTTACGGACGCACGCGGCCCTTGTATCATAGGCCTCTGACGAGGTTTGTATTCTTTGTGAATTTGTCTTAAAATGATAGTACCGTATGGAAACCCAGCTCCGACTTCTTTTGCCTTCTCTGAGGTTCTGGTAATTTGCGTTATTCGTAGATACCGTTCGGCTGTAATATATAGCTTAGACCTGGTCACCAACATCCAAGGGCGTCACGGGTCTTCACACGTGCTACCATGGATGTGGCCGTAGCGAAGTTGCTACGCATGATCAAGTACGTGGTGTCAAATCTGCTCAGTGAGAGCACTAAATCCTGACTTAATAACAATAGTACCTTTTATTCCCAACTGGTGGGTGGGCTCCCATCAGGTATGATCATATTGTTACAGTCGGAATAAAAGCGTCTGGTGGGGTTTGTGGTTAAAGGGGATTGCACGGAATAGCGACAGTGTCATCAAAAGTGGGTATTGCCCGGTGTAGACGTTAGAAGTTGAAAGTGGCGGGCAAAAACAAGACGAGGGAGGACAAAACCAGATGCATTGTGCCTGAAACATGACAAGACAGCCGCAAACTGCGGAAGATGTGGAACTAGAAAAACGGTTCCGGTGAGGCAGCAAAGCCAGTTGCACCAAAACCTAAAGCCACCGCTGAGGCCTGGTGACCTTGGAATGTTGGGCATATGGCCAGCGCTACAAAAAACGTAAGCGGGGACGATGAAGTGGAGGGATAAGCAACGAGGATAAGCGCTAGCAGGAATCACAGAATCATGTTGCACAGTGAAACTGCAGAGACTCACTGGTGTCGCTGATATAGTAAAGTTGGGTGAAAAGTTTCTTAGAGGAGTTAGTCGGTGACAACACAAACCGGAACGAGATCTTCACAGAAAATTATTGACTTTGTGGAAAGTCAGACCGGAATTCCACCGAAATGGTCGAATCCGAACGAAAGTTTCGGCAGCTTTGAATGGACGCGCCCTGGAGGTGGCTGGGATCAGCTGAAGATTTTGTTGGGATTTGCAGTTAATTGAACGAGTGAGCGAGATGTACGGTCGAGAGAAGGACACTGTGGTGGTGGTCTGGTGGGGGTCCCTGTAGATGCAGATCACAGACCAGATGGAGTGAATGACACTTTGGCAGGGCGTCCAAACCAGGTACTACCGAAGGTCGAAGCTTGGGAAGTCAAGGAAATGGGATGGGATCAGTAAAGCCGCCAGACACGATAATGTGCATTAATATGGAGAGAAAAGCGTTTACCTCAATAGGGATGGTGACAATAATTGATGAACTGGGACAGGAAGTGGGTGGATTTGTGCTTAGTAGACTAGCGATCAGGCAGGGGTCGAGTTTACTAATATGTGTTGTTAAAGTACAAGAGATTTAGAGCAAACCGATAGGAGCACGCAGAGAGGTGTTGATTTAGGACTGACGGGAGTAAACTTCCGAGGTGATGGACTACTTTAGCTGGAATTTATTACGTGAGTTAAAGTACCGTAATCCAGGAGAGAAACTGAATGTTGGAGAAATGGTCAGCAGTCCCCGAAGAACTGCTATCAGCTTTCATTAACAAGTGGTGGATGGCGAAAAAGGCCTATGGATACTAGTATTGTATGCTTGTAATGGAGGGTTAGGAATCTCTCTAACGCGGCGGGCAACAACACAACGGGAAGGAAGGCACAACCAATGGGACATGCTTATTACGTGAATAGCCACCGTAGTTGTGGGAACCGGAAAAAAACGAGGACAACGGGCATGAGGTACGACTAGTTCAAAGATAACGCTACTACTAATAATAATGTTTATGCCCAACTTGTGGCGGGCATGCCGTCAGGCATGAACATAAGGTTACACTCAGAATAAAGGCATGACTGGTGGGGGTTGTGAGTACAGTGGGTTTTGGGTTGAGAAAGGGGACAGCGTCATGGACGGTGAGCTTCATGCAAGTTAAACGTGGTCACCACTAAACCGGCACGAGCAGGGAAGCTCTTTTTCCGAAGAGAACATCGAGCAAGGTCAGATCGTTAGGATTTGAAGGTGGCAGGCAAAAACAAAACGAGGGAGGGCAAAACAAGAGGCTTCCTGCCTGACATATGACAAGAGAAATGTAAGCTGTGGAAAATCAGAAACCAGAACATCATATCCGATGAGGCAGCAAAGTTAACGCCATCCAGCCGATCAAATTGAACCAAAGCCAAGATAACTGCTGAGGCCTCGCAGCCTTGGATTGTTGGGCTCATGGCCAGGGTCACAAAAGGCGTAAGTGGGGATGATGAAATGAAGGGACTAGCAAAGCGGGTAAATGGTAGCAGGGAGCTCAGAAACACGGTATACAGTGAAACTGTAGTGACTCACTGGTGTCGCTGTTGTGGAGTCGGGCATAATAATTCCATTGGAAGAGTGAGATGGTGGTAACACACGAGCCGAAACGCGAACTGTATAGAAAGTTATTGAATTTTGTGAGAAGCACAGAAACACAGAGGTGGTTAAATTCGAACCAAAAGTTCAGCAGGATGGTATAAATGTGTCATGGAGGCAGCTGGGGTCAGGTGGGGAGTTTGTCGTATTTGCAGTTAATCTAACGAGTGGACGAGAGGGCACGGTCGAGAGGGAATGGAATAGTTGCGGGTATGCTATCAAGCTGGGTACGGCGGTGCCGTATCATCATTGGCCTGACGCTTCAGTTTTTGGACATCTCGGGAACGGACGTCACGTTTAAGGTGATTGAGCTATGGTGTGCAGCTCTTTGGGCAGCGGGATTCATTTGAGGCTGGCCGAGGAAACAAGGTGGAACGAAGCCGATATGGGATCGCAGGGTTTTTTGGTCCGTTTGGGGATCCTGTGGTTTAGGTCACAAGCCGGGCGGAGTGGATAACAGCCAACCAGTTCGTCCAAACCGGGCACTGCCGAAGTTCAAAGCTTGGGAAGATGAGGGGTGAGATGAGATTAGTAAAGCATGGTGAGTGTGAGGGGACATCAAATGGGATAATGTGCACCGTTATACGTTGAAATAAAAACTTGACGTCTGCCACGATTAGGGTGACGACAAGCGATTATATGGAATAGGATATAGATGGATTTGTACTTAATAGACTAGCGACCAGGGGTTGGGTTTGCAAACGCACGATATTAAATTACAAGGGACCTAGTAAAAGCCGATATAAGCACACGGAGTGGTGGTGTGGAAATCAGATGTATAAGGGCTAGCGGGAGTGAACTTCCGTAACTGGTTAATCTGGTATCTATTACATGAGTTGGACAGTACCAGGAGAGTAAGTGTGTGCAAGAGAATGTCGCCAGTCCCCGAAGCACTGCTATCAGCTTTATTGTAAGTGGTGCATACTGGTGAAGACTTTCGTGCCCACCACTGGGAGCAGGTGGATGTGTTCTTTGTTTGGTTGACGAAATGGGCTTTGCGGTGTAGCCCGTTTTGACGAAGGCAGATACAGCTATGCTCGCCGATGTAGGCCATGAGCATTGCAAATTATATTTCAGGCTATCCCAGGTGAATTTTTTGAATTGTTTTTTTGACAGATGAGGCCAGTTTTTTCATCTGTGTTTTATGGCGTTGCCAGATACGAAACTCAACCGAGTTGAGTCCAACACCAGCAGCCACAAACAGAAGTCAGCAGTAATTTTTTGAGTTCCTGAATTTAAAGGCCAGGCTCGGAACCGCCGGCGATGGACGATGCATCCGTGCTACTGGAGGGGTGGCGGGTATACGAACGCACCATGGTTCAAAGTAACAGGGCGACCCTCTCTGCAGGGCGTAATCGTCCACCACACGAGGTTTTCATCCCTCTTGCATGCCACCAGATCTGCAAGGTGAAAAACCATCCAAGCATCCATAAATGCGGTTTGTGCATTAATAAATACTCCATCTACCAATTTTTCTCTGGTCGGGGAAAAGCAAGGCCAGTAAAGACAGCTCAGTCAATCCGAACAAGCAAACAGCATACAGACGCTGGTAGAGGCAAGTTGCGGAGAAGTGAAATGGCAGCTGCCAATGAGACAGTGCGAGTGGAAGGGTGATATTCACAGCGAGTGCACCATGGCTAAACGGCGTCGGAGCGCTGATGTGAGCTATCACGTCGAGCAGAAGCTTACCGCGATGTTGTGTGTGTGTGTTTGGTGGTGTAATTCATCAGACGGATATATATATAAGCGCGGAATGCGCTCTGGTAATGAAGAAAAAAGCTGGCTTTGGTTTGGTTTTTATCAGTTATAGTAAGGCTGAGAGTATCAGTCACTAGACAGAGTCGACAGAGTAATCCGGGGTAGGGACTAGACTAGAACGAGGTGTAAGGTGGCTTGGGGAAAGAGGAGAAACAATCAGGCTAGCAGCATAACATATTTAGATCAAGTAGGCATTTAAGCCCTACATTAGCTTAAAGCAACTCAAGAGGATAGGGAGAAAATGATAACAGGATCTTTTACTTGCCCACCAACTGTATCGTCGCCAAGCACAAATGCGCATTGGACCCGATTCGTAGAGGAGGTCAGGGTGTAGTTGGGTATTAAGTAAGGCGGCAGCAGTTTCACGGATGAGGAGTTTGTCTACGGACTGAGATAAAGTATGATGATGCGTGATGTTTCGCAGCTGCTCAGGAAGTCCGTTCTAGACGCGAACGTAATAAACTAGAAAGAAGCAGTGGCTTACGTTTGCACGAGCTAGGGGACACACTAAGAGGTTACAGGAGTTACGGAGTCTGTAGCGAGGTTGCGAGTTTATATTTGGTCTAGCCTCTGCTATAGAGGCATTTTTGTGCAGCAGGCGGTGTAGAAGAGTTAGATTCGACTTCAACCGTCAGAGCCATACTGGTTGGAGGCCTAGGATTTGACAACGGGAGCGGTAAGAGAGGGGGTCGGACCGAGGGAACAGCTTTTTCGTGAATGAGCGTTGGACACTTTCAATTGCAAGTCTGCAACTTTGGGTGTAGAGTGAGGAGAATACGGGACAGAATTCCACGATTGGTCTTACGCATAGCTTGAAAATTGCAACCATCGTGTCTGGAAGGTGACAGGAGCGCAGTACTAAAAAACTGAGCCTGCGTGCTCTGGCAACCTGAAACTGCACTTGGTGTCACCTGGTGGGAAAAGCTAATAGTACGGGAGTATCTGAGGCCGAGACCTTTGTTATCCGTGGAATGGGTGATAGGATTTCCAATAATTGTTGAAGCGTCAGCCGAAAGAGAGCAGCTGCATGAAGTTATGCAGGATTTTGTGGAGTATAAGCTTAGGCCAGAGTCATTTGACCAGCGAGTCAGTGGATCTAAGTCTCGCTTAATCTGGTAAAGGCAAAGGCTTGTGCAGAAGGGGGAATGTGTACGCGATTTTTATATCGTCCGCGAAGAGGAAAGCCTTACCATGGGATATGGCGCCGAAGACGTCATTGATGTACAGTAAGAAAAAGATGGGGCCTAGCACGCTACCTTGGATGACTCCACTAGAGGGCAATAGTGAAGATGATTGTAAGTCCTCGATTTGCGTTGTTTGCGCCCTGTCTGATAAATAGGAGGTGAACCACTGCAATACGGCCTCAGTGATGCCGGCAGTACTGAGTTTGTGTAGCAGGGAGGCATGGGGGACCTGGTCAAAGGCCCTTTGAATGTCCAGGTAGACAGTTACAATGGAGTATCTAGCGTCGTAGGCTGCTGCGATGGTCTCAAAGAAGTGGAGCTGGCAGCAACTAACGGATCTTTGAGACAGGAACCCATACTGCCGGTTATCTATGGCATTATTAGCCAGGAGGAACTTGGTTAATGGACCTTTGACCAGGCGTTCAAGGGTTCTCATTAGGAGGGAGGTATGGTGGATTCCCCTGTAGTTGGAAGGAGTTTGTCTAGAACCAGATTTGAAATGCGGGTGGATTATAGACTTCTTCCACTGGAGGGAGACGACTCCATTGTTTATAGAGTGGGCAAAAAGATTTAGCACAAAGATTCCAATATTTTGGCCGCCTTGTCTCAAGACACGCGGTGGAAGACCGTCGGCCCCTGGCACAACAGAGTCCTGAATCTTCAGGAGAAGGCATGAAACATCAGCTTGGGAGATGGTTACGTTACTGAGAGTCGGGTGGTTACCTTGACCATTAAGAGTTTGAAGAGATGCAGCAGTGAGAAGGGGTTCGGAGTTGGGAGGAATGGGTAGGTAACAGCTGGCGAAGTAAGCGTTCAGATGGTCTGCAATATTGACAGGATCAGTGACGGGGCCACTATCTGTGAAACGCAAACAGGCAATTGGGTGGTTGTTCGGGATATCGACTCTTTTGTGAGCTTCAGCTAAAAAACGCTTCCACATGCCGGACACGCCCAACCATTTCCACTGTCACAACCACGTCCAAACTATCTGCAGACAGGGCCATGTAAGACAGCCACATCTGATACGATCCAAATGTCTACGACGATGATATTCTAATTGAGGATGACAAGTTTACTCCGTTTCGTTATCCCGAAGCACTTCACACTCAAGTAACATTCATGGCCACAATTTAACCAATCCTATCTTTCTCCTCAAGCTGTCGATGGACCCTGCGGCCTACCGACCGTCCTATTGCCCTGTTAATGGCTCTCAAGGTTGCCCTGGTTGTGTTGTATGGCGGGAAATCCGCCTATGAACCCAAAACATCATTTGCGGCAGAGTCGAAAATACCCTTTTCACTGAATGCACGCAGTGTACTGCCTCTGATACAATCCGGTATGAAAAGCCTCCACCCCTTCCACGGTGCTGTAACTGTGCCATCCTAAGTTTAGCACATCGTGCAAAGATACAACACGACCAGGGGCCTCGCTGCTTCCTTCGATATCTTGTCCCTGCACGCTTTGAAGTGTTGATTCCTCCAGACTCACGGATTCACGGATTCACGGATTGATACACAGGAGCGAGGCTTTCACCCAAGTTTCCCGGGTCGGTTTTGTTCTTGTTGTTCAGCAGCTGTCGTTCACCTGAAAGGCACAAGTGAAAAAAGGGTGTAGCACTGCTCTTTAAGTTCTCAGCGCGGGGCAGTATGTTTGCCAGCGCGAGGACTCGCGTAAATAAGTGTCTAATAGTGTTTTGAACTGAGTTCTAGAGGGAGCGTGGACAACCGTCTCAGGAAGGTTATTCCACGCAGCAACTACCCGAAATGAGAAAAAAGTTTGCCTAATGAAGGTGTGCGCTCTGAGCTTAAAAATCTTCTTACCGTGTCCCCGCCGTGTGTTTGCTGGGTCAACGGTGAAAAACCTGTTGGCCAAGCCTTGTTCAAACAGGGCGTAAGTAAGAATTAAGTCCCCTCGGAGGCGACGATACTCCAAGGGAAAGAGGTCGAGCACCACGAGACGCGTTTCGTAGTCCATGGACTTGAGACCGGCAACCATTTTCGTAGCAGCTCGCTGGACACGCTCAATGAGGATTACGTCTTTCGTGCGTCCTGAGTAGACAACCGGGTTGGCATATTCAAGGAGCGGTCTGACATAGGCCCCATAGAGTATTTGGAAGTCCGTGCGAGTAATACGAGAGAAGGTACGCCGAATCATCCGTAGAACAGCGAATGCCTTCTGAGCCGATTTCTCAAGGTGCAGTGAGAAGGACAGGTTTGGAGAGAGCCAGATACCCAAATCTTTTTTGGCATCTATCCTCGTGATGTCTTCTGGTCCTTTCTCACCATGCATGACAAAGGAGTTCGCTGAGTCTCCTCCAAATGACATATGGACGCACTTTTCGTCATTCAGAGGAAGGTGCCAGTCCAACGACCACTGCTTTGCGGCGTCTACATCAATTTGGAGGGCACTGGCATTGGAACTCCACGATTTCAAGTCGTCCGCAAAAAGTAGACATGGACTTGAAAGAACATCTGGAAGGTCATTGACGTATATCAGAAACAGCAAAGGTCCCAAAACGGAGCCCTGAGGAACTCCAATGGAGACCGGCGCCGCAGAAGAGTAGGTCGAGCCTACTTTCACTCGGAATGATCTGTCTGATAGGAATGCCTTGATCCAGTGTAGGATTTTCCCTTGAATCCCGTAAGACTCGAGTTTGTGGAGCAGAGGGACGTGTGGGACTCGATCAAATGCTTTTGAAAAGTCGAAAAATATGGCATCCGATATGAGTCCCTCGTCCTTGGCTTGGGTTAAGCTGTCCATAAATACGAGCATGTTCGTCACGCAGGAACGGTTTGGGAGAAATCCGTGTTGAGCTTGAGAAATCAAGTTGTTGGAAGTAAGGTGATCTAGAATGGCTCGCTTCAGAATGCGTTCCATCACCTTGCATGGCACGCTAGTGAGGCTTATAGGCCTGTAGCTGCCAGGCGATAGTCGGTCACCAGTTTTGTAGATTGGCGTGACAATCGCTTCCTTCCAAACAGAGGGAAGGTGGCCTTCGTCAAGCGACTGACGAAACAGCAGATGGAAATGAGTTGCCAGTGTGTACGACGTTTCCTTCAGGATCCTTGGGTGGACTTCGTCGGGCCCCAACGCGCAGAATGGGTTGATCTTGTGCAGGAGTTGACGAATGTCCTCCACCGTGAATACCAAGTCGGTTAGAGGCCGTTTGTAGGTACGCCTTGACAAGGTTGGATGTGACGAGGACGCTGGGACTGAATACAGACCTGCATAGTGATCTCTGTAGAACTCAGATACCACTATTGGGTCACTCGTGGGTTCCCCGTTCCTGTCCCTCAGGGAGAACGCGGATGGTTTGTTTCTTCGGCGATGCCGCATGTATTTGAACAGCACATTTCTGTTCTTCCGGGCGAGGTCTAGAATGGTGGCTTGTTTTCGTATGTTCCATTGGCGGATTTCCGATTTACAGCGGTTCCGCATTTTACGAAATGCCAGCTCATCTTCTGTGTCACCCGTGGTCAACTTTTTGAAAAATAGTTGTGAACTCTTTTCCAGAAGACGCCGGATCCTTTTGGGTAGTTTACGGCTCATCCGACTGCGTGCTGGTTTTTTTGGGACGAACATCGCGTCAGGCTCGTGAACTTTCTGGACGGTAGTTCTATATAAGTGTTACACTGAGGCTGGTCCCAGTTTAACTTGGTTAAGAAAGATGCGCATTCCCGAAAAGTCTGCACGGCAGAAGTTTCGGATCCGCGCTTGGAGTTCGGGATTTTTGGGCCAATAGCAGATGAAATCAAAGGTCAGCACACAGTTGTCGCTATGTCCCAGTGGAGCGTTAATTGTCACCTGATCGACGAAATGTCCTTCTCTGAGGGGGGCCAAATCCAGGAGGGATGCTTGTTTGCCTGCGCGGTATCTGGTGGGTGCAACGACATGTTGAGTCCAAGCGCTCTGTTGAACGACTTTGGTCAGCGCCGCTGCAAAACGTCCACTTGATCCAACGCGCTGGAGCTCCATTCAGGAGGCCTTTGGAGCGTTCAAGTCACCTAGCAGCAGGAGATGAGTGAAGCGGTAGCTGGAGGAGAGTTGCTCTAGTGTTCATATGAGGAAGTGGTTATCTTCCGGAGGACTCGAGGGGTAAAGCTAGACCGACCGAAAAGGAGAGAATCGGACCCGCGCGGGACTTGAATCCACAATGCATCGCAATAAGGTGCAACAGTGGTATCAGAGAGGACAATCGGGATTGACAGGGCCGCATGCAAGTACAAGGCAACCCCACCAGCTCTCCCTCGTTTTGACTCAGCTCGAAAAACAGAGTAGCCGTCTATCGCGATCTCCGCGTCGGGGATATCTGGTGTGAGCCAGGTCTCTGTGAGTGCGATTACGGATGGCTGTTCAAGACAACCCGACTGTTTACTATCGCAGAGTTTGTTGAAGTGGCTGAGGCAGTTTGTTGACAAGCATTTCAACAGTGTCTCTGATTCGAGGTTGACAGACTTAATATCTGTACGTCGAGTTTGAGTCGAAGTCTCCGAAGGGGCCTCTGAGGCGTACTCGTCTGCTTCCTCGCCTGTGGTTTCGAGGGTTGCTTTTCACTCGCAGGGTTTTTTCGCCCCGTGGGAGCCCGGTTTTCGCAGACCATCTACCCTTGGCGGAGGAAGAGTTTTCCCCGTTGGCGAAATCTTCGACCACTGCTACTTATAGCCCTCTCAATATTGCCTTTTGGACGACCAGATTTGCTTTTGTTCAAGGGATAATCATGCGTCCGTTTGGTTTCTTAGGCCTTTTGGCGCGGTCTGGTCGGAAACGTGCCTTTGTGAGGCCCTGAGCGCTGGATGGCAGTGGTAAGAAGTAGTTCTTTTGGTGGCGCTCCCATGAGGCTAGTTTTTGCGGAGGACTGCAATTTGAAGATAGCCAGCAGTTTTCTGATTTGACGAATCGTATGTGACCGGTTTGGCTACAGTAGCCTTTCTTTCGTGCCTCTATGGACATCCGAGTCTCCCGCGATCAGCGTGGCCAGCCGGGTGTACGAGGGATCTTCCAGTTCACTCATATTTGGCTAGCTTGGTTTTCTGCCACAATTTCAGCTTGCCTCTTCCACAAGTTCAAATCCGTATACGGTGTTCGGTTCGCCCCATTTATTAGCACCATCCAACCTATCCCCTGCACCTGACTTTCCTACAACAGTGCAACCAGTGAGTCTGCTTAGTTTCAGGTTAGACCACATTTCTGGGACAAAAAACGCCATGTGCTCCCAGTTCGAATTATTTCATCTCCATCTACACTTTTGCGCGTTGTGACTCCGGCCATTTACCCGACCGCCCAAGGTCACTCGTGGCCAGCAATGGCATTCAGTTTTAGTCCATGCCAGCCGGCTATGTCTTTGAACTAGTCGGACCTAATGCCCATTGTTCATTAAAAGTTGGGGAAGAAACCTATTATTATTGTCATTTCATCGGATATTTCCCACTGTTTATGACATTGTCGTCTTTTCGCGCCATCCGCACTACCCGCAAATCCCCCAGTGATGCTTCATCTTGACTGTAAACGTGTGATCATACCAGCATGTCACCCACAAGTTTGGAATAAAATTTATTATTATTATTATTATTATTATTCTTAGTCAGGCTCGAGGCTTTGGCTGTCGGGGTCCTGGGCGGCAACTGTGCCCGCAACCAGAGGCTACTTTTGACGGAGTGGAGCTGGACACTGGCAGTTTCCCATTCTCAGTGGTTGTACGGTTCTCGCGGCATTCCCCGATGTCGAGGTCAGCGCATGTGGTTGGTTTGCCGGTAGGCTTCGCCGCTTGACTCCGCTCGCCTGATCCAGTTGAACTCAGATGTTGTGATTTGGGTGTGGAGTTCGTTGCTGCACCTTTGTCGATTGTTTCCGAAAGAAGCGTTGATAGCTCTGCATACTTTGGGAGCTCCGTCCACGTGAGGCTTGCCCCTTTCAGAACACTGCTGCCTTTGGAAGTCGGGGGGTATGTGGTGTTTTAGTGGAAACTGCTATCCGGATTCGCGGTCGGTTGCCGGCGTGTTTTCAGGAGCACAAGGGACTATATCTACAATCGGTTTGGCAGTAAGTTTGGGATCGGCAAAACTGGCGCCAAGTGGAAGACTTTTTCGCATCTCTCCCCTAGAACTATTGCGGCCTAGCTTTCGTACCTCTAGAGGGCGATTCTCAGATAGACGCCTGATCGTTGGATTTGTCTTCTGGATGCTGACAGCCCGCCCCAAGATCTTCTGTACGACCGACGGCGAGGAAAAGGGTAACGAGAAGCCCAAGTGTTCGCTTGCTTCTCTTCTGGCGTAACCAGTCTGCGTGAAACGATTCGTGGTCAGGCTTTGAGAGGACACTGCCAAGGAGCGACTTTGCCTGCTTCGTTGGCGTGATCTTTCTAGAGAATGACCTCCAGATGATCAGTCTGCTCTCCCTTACGCGCCTGTCCACTAGAGACGCCGTATTGGTCTTTATTGCCGCATCGGCGAGCTGGATGACCTTTTTCGCAGCCAGTGGACCAGAGGCGGATAGCGCTACGTACTCGTTCAGCGAAGAAAGTTTTTTGTCAACTTTGGCTCAGGTTGCTGCGTTTTTTGTGTTTGCATCCTCCAAATCTTTAGAAAGAAGCTCTAGTTTTGCGTCCAGTATCCGGATTAAGGCGGAGCATTTACACTGGACTTTTTAATTCATCAATGAGGAGTTGGTTTCGTTTTGATGGCTCTCTTCTTAGTTGAGGAATGCATTGCACAATCGATGTAGAGGCAACTGGCGCAGACAAACGGGTCAAGAGAGTTAGCTAGTTGGCTTACCTGGTCGTCCTGTAGACCCGTGCATTTAAATTACCATCAGGTTTTGCAGGTGTGGCATTGCATACCGCGTCCTACATTCGATGGACGGTCATTTCGTCCACATCTGTTTTGGTCCATCAATGGCTACAGAGAGCAGCCTGTATTGGTTAGTGGCATGATTGCGACTGGGTGCAAAATAGGAACTGAGTGCAAAATAACAGATGCTATCACGTAAATGTTATGTTAGTGTGAGAAAAATTCAAAAAATGACACGTGTAAAGCCTGTAAATAGTTTGAACAGTGAAAGAATTCTTTCGCGAACTGGCACGAGGGGAAAAGGAAACCAATTTCGAACGTACCGCCTGTAGTTGAACTACATCTACCATTCCACGCCCCATCATGTTGTATGGGCCCAAAAGACCACCTCAATCCAATCATTTTGCGCCAAAACTTCACATTACTATTTTTTCATTGTACTATCTGCTCGTTTTGTCCATTAGGTCATTATTTCTTCCCATATGGTCATCAAGGAGTCATGAAAACCGTGAAACCTCGTCAGGGCTCCTGGTGTAGTTTGTATCAACTGCCAGATTGAAAACACCAAAATCACTATCTGCGACGAATTCCTTGGCTTTGTATTGAGAGGTGCCTGCCGTAACGATAGGAAACTTCTTCCTACATGCCCGTTACATTTTGAGCTTGCGCGGACAAAGACGTCATTATTTATCACGTACACTTTCAAAATACTTTCCACTCCAACACAGGAAAAAACTAAACAAAACTAAACTAATTTCCCAGTAACATTTCCCACCGTGCTCAGAGAGATATTGTACGGAGCATAACGGCAATTAAAAATATGAATTCCGTGCTTAAAGTATTCGTTGAGTACTCTTAAGCAACTTTAACAAAACTGCGACTGTCTGGGGGAAAATCAAAGTTTCGAGTAAACTCCGCCAAATGTCAAAACTTTATGGCAAGGTTTTCTTTATTCAAACTGCGATTCCCGATACGTTTCGGGTGTGCGTCTAAGGATCACTCTTTCAGTTCGCTTTGTTCCCTGGAACATGGAAACAAACGTTAACAACTATTTTTCTCTGCCCTCGATATCCACCGCATTTAGATCGTACCAATTTGGACATGACATCATCTGCACCGGATCCCAGGAGGTAGAACGAGTGGTACGAAAACATGTAACACCAAAATGCTGACTGCCACCAAAACCTCAGCCCACAGCTACAAGGGCGTCGTCCAGTGCACTTGCTAACAAGGAGCAATGACGTAGTGATTTCTGCCCAATCCGGGGATGTTATTCGCAACTGGAACTCGGTCGCTCTTCGGGTCAACCTGGGCACACAGCGAGGCCTCCCACAGAACTGCGACTACGTGTTCCGAACTATCGCTTTTTTGTGGTCGTATCAGTTTCTCTAATCGCGATATGTATTTTTGTCCAGTTTTCGACCAATCAGAGAACAATTACTTGGTGGGCCGTCCAACACTCACAACTTTCCGCAAATCAAGTGCGAGTTAGGCTTATTGGTCGTTGCGGCACCCAGGGGCGGCCGGCGCGTCTAGGCGTGCAGTGTACGGTGTCTGCCGTTTTGGTTGATTTATACGTAAGTATTGTTGATTTATAACGTTACTTACTGGGCTTTCTTTCTGTTTTCCGCCCACATAAATTGGCGCCCCCCACCTTTGGATAATCACCGTCTTTTGGTGGTACCATAGCGTGCATACTGCATACTCGGCGACCACACCAGGATGGTTACTACATATGGATGGTCCCACCACAAAGTCCCAGATCCTACACATGTACTTTCAGGCCATTGAGCTAACATATTGCCCAACCTCACACGGCTGACGCGCCCCCCAGACACAGCAACATCTCAACACGCTCACCAGCCTCACGCACCACACCACTAGCACCGGCTGGTTCACGTAAGATACAGTACACCAGGGCGGTGTTCTTCAAAAAACGGTCCAGTATAGTAGCATGAGGACGATTGGAGTCACGGTTAAGAGTTAGCAGCCACTGTGAATCGCTGGAAACGAGGAGAAAACAACTACAAACTGGGGAGTTCGGTCACTTCACACGTGGAACTTTTGAACACGAATTTCCTCCGTTCACGTGTAAATGTTAAGATTACGAAATACTGCTCAGTATATGAAATCATTTCCACTTGCTGTATGGGGTTCATCGGCTAGACATAATCCAGGGAATATAAGACGATTGACTGTCGAGTTCCTAGCCCCAGGAAATTCATCATGCATATCAGCTCAAAAGTAGAAGTTCGACCAATCAGTTGTCCAACTCAGGGATTAATTCCCTCACCTTCCAAGGTCTATACTTACCTTTGCTCACATCACCTTCGTACAACCATAGTTGACCAACGCGTACAACGCATTGGAGACTCCTCAAGCCGTCAGGAAGAGACTTCGCGGTGACGGTTTTTGTATATCGGCGACTCATTGAGCAATACTGCGAGGTGTCCGCGCGACACTAGCAGTCTCATGCCAGGTTGGTCAATGGTTAGAAGTCTGACGGATACAGTCTCCTGGTCCTCCAGGTTGGGAGTTGGAACATATGTGGCTACTTGTTCCATAAAGATGGCAATATATTTGCATTTTCAGCCAAACACCGTTGCCTTGCGGTCAGGCTTTTGAGCCAAAGGCTTTGGTTGAGGACCCTAATCGTCCTCTCTAGCAGTGGGCGCCCTGGAAGTATCCCAGCCTACGTACAACCACGAATCACACATATACAGATAAACCTATGCCATATCTGCCGTCGCATTGTGCCAGGTCGGCCTACTCGCTGCATACAGCCAGGCGGGTAAGCGAAAACATACTACTACTGGCGCCTCCTTTACTACTTTACATACTTTTTCTTCCCCATCTCCCCATGCCATTAATAACTCTCCTTGTAGATCCAGCACTTAGGACTAATGAATTCGTTAGTCTTGCAACAGTTTTGCAAGCAACATCTGCGAGTCATCCGGCGCCGACATCCTCAGACATCTCGAAATGAATCTTGAAGCCTCGACGCCCAGTCTATCTGACCGCCTTCAGTGTATGCACTCCGAAGCAAGTAGATCAAAAGTTGCTCTCTCACACTGGACTCGTTTGGCATTGATGTGTGCTGTGTCTCAGAAACGAGAATTTAAGGTGCAAGCACTATGGTTGAGCCAGCCGCCAAATCACTCTCCATTCGCTTCAGGCTGCGCCACTCTGGCGATCCAGAGGCTGCTGCGGCAAGATAGCAGGGGTTGGTATCGTCTTAAGTCACCGGGCGGAAGGATCCATGCTTGGCTTGCACGGTTCGTCTGGAAACTTTTATGAAGGAGTCTCACGAGAAGGATCGATGTCTGTTTGTCATGTCTGCTTACTCCCCAACTGACTGTAGCTCTGACACCATCCAAGACAAGTTTTATTGATCCCTGGATGCCCTGTTGCGGCGAGCTAAAAGGTCAGATATCGTTGTAGTTGCCGGAGATCTGAATGCACAACTGGCCAGGCTCAGCGCATCTGAGACTCAATCAGATGGTCGATATGGATTGGTCTCAGTACGTGCGGATACTTGTGGGAGATTTCTTCGGATGTTGCTCACCGCAGGCTGTTCTTTTTGCAGTACTGTCTGCCGAAATAGCCGAATTCGTCTGGCCAAATGGTATCCTCCAGCGGCGTGCCGGCCCCGAACTCAAATAGATCGCACTGTCATTAGTTACCGATGGTGCGGATCAATAACTGGCTGCCGGTCGTTTTTGGATTACCACGACATCAGATCCAAGAAGAGCTATGTCATCTGTGTACTCGATATCTGTGAGCGGACGCCCCGGGAGCACTTCGACCCCACAGGCATTAGGCGCTGATATTGAGTCTTCCATAATTGTGTCAGTGACGAAAATGAAGAGGAATGTTGAGAGAAGACAGCCTTGTCTGACACCACTTGATATGGTGAACTCAGGTGATAGCTTCCAACAGACCTTCACACGGCCGCTGGAGTTGGCGTACAGCGCCTTAAGAAGAGTCAAGAACATATGGGGGACACCTCTGCTCCATAGACACTGCCATAGTGCCTGACGGAATTTACTGACCGGAAGGTCCGTGCTTAGAACCCGACCTCTGCATCTCGTCTTCCCCTGTCTAGGCTTGGGCACTCTAGCAGTATCCCAGCCCTCGTGCTTCCCTCGGGTTGCATGACAGCTAGGCATCGAAAGGGTGCTACAGCTGAACGACATTGCTTTCTAACACATCGTTCCTCGAGGGAAGGTGACATCGATGTTCCCTTGAATGTGGAAATGCTGGTCGCCCAAAGTAAACGCCTCACTACCTTCTGTTAACGTACGTTTGTACCACCAAACCGCCTAGTTATACAATTTTTCGTGGTATGGGGACTCACTGTTCTTTGTCAGCCTGCTCCCTGTTAGCCTTTCTGGTATGATGGAACTGAACTGAACTGAGCTTAAGTAAGCGTGCGCGTTAGCCACCACTGAGATATGGCCACTGCTCCCGTACCAGGGGGAATCCTGTTTACCGCTTTGGGACTTGCATCTCACGTACCGAAGCTAGGCGTCACAATATAGGCGAAGCCGGTAGATAATAAACGGTTGAAAAACTAAAAAAAACTGTTCAGCTGTAGCACCCTTTCGATGCCTAGCTGTCATGCAACCCGAGGGAAGCACGAGGGCTGGGATACTGCTAGGTTGCCCAAGCCTAGACAGGGGAAGTCGAGAGGCAGAGGTGGGGTTCGAACCACGGAACACGGTTAGAACACTCAGAATTGTTGTAGTATTCGGTTGGGGTGCCTTTTTTGAACAGAGCTGCAACCTTCAATTGGCCCAGTTTTCTCGAACACGTTTTTGTTTTCAGATACATACGAACAACCAACACAAAGACCCTTTTCATCTTCGAATAACGCTGATGGAAGTTCGTATGACCCAACAGTTCGGGGGCACTTCAGGACAGAAAGGCCCAGTAGTAATTCATCAACTGGGGGAGGTATGAACTCACAGACCACGGCTCAAGATGACCGTGTTGAATACGAGTCAGCCACAGGGGTGGAGGGCCAACTAAACTGATGCTGATAATATTTCGCCCAGCTATTTGGATTTTTGTCTTTTTTGCATGTTAGGTTTCCAATATTATCTTTGACTAACTCACGGAAGGCCTCTTAGGTTCTGTTTTGCGAACTGGCTAGAACAGCTTCCATGCATTCCCATCCGCACTGGCCTCTCACATTTCTTGAACTTTCTGGTTCAACTACGTCTCTCTGTGCACACACAGGCTACGTGTGAGTAGTCTTCGAATGGATTGCCTGGACGAATTGCACTATGATGTCGGGAGGATAGAGCGTCTCCCACCAAGGCCTGATAGTGACCGTCCTGAATTCTAGTGGGTCCCGTGGAGTTACTCGGAAACATCAAAAACAGAGTCCTTGATGTCACTCGTAGTTGTGATTAGCCCATTCTAGTTACGATCAGCGTCCCCTGAAGAGGTCGCTTACAGTACATTTCATAGCAGGCATTGCTGTGTTTCCCTAACTTGTGGCTCACAGGACTTCTCTACTGCTAGATGGGAGTCCGTTTCTGCGTTTTGTCACAAAAATTTATTGAGAATCTGCACCGATCAATGGCGTGATTGAATCAACCTTTGCATTATAGAACGATGAAAGTCAGGGTTGAATCACGCCATTGGCAGCTGATGATGGCTGGTCAATTTGACTTCAAGGCTGCTCAGCCGTAGGGGTACGTCATGTAGTACAACAGTGCCAACTGCATCAAAACCCAGTACTGCTGAGAAACAACCGGTTACCAGTTTCAAAAGACGTTTGAGTTCGCGTTATGTTTAGATGTTTGGGTTTTGTGTCTAGACCAAGCATACCACCAAGGCGTACCTTCGACGAACTGAGGTGTCCTTCTTGTGTACTGAAATATCCCGCTGTTACGAGTGTATCCTAGCTCTTCGTGGTGTACAAGAGGACTGTTAGTTCTTGATAGGCGCCTTTCAATGAATCAGAGATCTATTTGGCGCACAGATGGACACGGCAAAAAGCAAGTTCAATGGTAGAGGCTGTATGAATACCGGAGCAATCGGCAGCAGCACCATCCGAATTCCATGGCCTGTAGCGTCTATATGTGGAGGACGCTTTGAGCCCAACCACTGTACTTGGATCCAGTATTTGAGCTTCAGAGGTGAAACAGGTATTAATCTATATAGTGTCTAGAGTACGTGCAAGAGCAGTTTGTTAGTCGATCTACCTACTAGCTTGCAAGTTACAGGTCGCAATAAAATCAGGAGAACAAGGCCTGAGTAGTTCACTCAGAACGGTAGGTATGAATGGTGGCTTGTGACGTTTCAACCCCCTGGAGCGCCTGGAGCTTTCGTCTACACGAGTCAAGTTGGTCTGGAGGGAGAGTCACGAGATGACGGACGTTAGCAGTCGTATCCCTTCGATTATCCGCTCTGCTGTATGCAGCGAATAAGGTGACCTGGCTGATGTCAGCACTTGACCGATTTGACATGAAGGAACATTTATTTATGAAGGTGGTTGTTATATATGGACTGACGTACTGCAAGGGATCGCACACCCCGAAGGAGGACGATTAGAGTCCCCAATTAAAGACCTCGACGCAAAAGTCTGATCACGAAGCAGCGGCGGTCGGCGTGAAACTTCCCGACTAGTCCAAACCCCATGAAGAATTGCCGTACTTATCCCATCTCCCAACCTAGAAGATCGGAAGACTGCGTTTATCAGACGTCCATCCTTTGCCCAACCTGTTAGAAGAGATTCTATGGATGCCTAATGAGAATCCTTTAGTAAAGTCTAATGGGTCACTGAGGTACGCGCACTGTCGCACTGCGATAACGCCCAGCCTTTTCACGACAACTTAACCGGTGAATTCGGTCGGGTTGACAGCTGCTGCCTCCATAGGGATTCGGTCCATCTATATTTGATGACGCAACAGATAAGCCTCAGTCACGCAGCCGGTGACACTCCTGCGTCAAAACTATTGTCTTCAACATGGAGCTGATTATTCTCGCAAATCTGGCAACCGGGACGATTCAAAATCAGGTAACTGATTAGGTCATCACCTCCAATGCTTTAGTATACCTTTCCAGGTCTTTTTACTGACCGACGCCGTAACAAGTGGAACTACCTTACCGTTGGTAAATAACTTATGGCCAAGTAACGGAACCAAGTGAAAGGACTTTATGCACGTCTGGGCGGCCGGCTGTTTATAGTAAAGACACTACCCTTCGCTATCGTTGGCGTTTGAAAGCCAGTCTCGAGGTTCGCGTTTTGGTCGGCTGAATGAAAAGTGTGTGCTCGGTGACTGTGTGTCGGCTATGAGGGAGAACCATGGGTAGGGCCTCTGCTGAGCTTGAGATAGCTCAATGGTTCAGGCGCAAACTTACTAACCGCGAGTTACGTGGTTCGAACCCAACCTCAAAATCTCGATTGCTTCCTTCCAGGCTCGGACAACTTGTCAGTATCTCAGCCTTCGTGGTTCCTTCGGATGGCATACAAGCTGAGCACCGGAAGGGTGGTACACCTGGACGATTATTGTTATACTATTACTAGGGCCTCTGTTCAATGAATCCTGCCGGCATCCAATACACTTGAGTTGGCGGTGGAAGCGTTCCACATGCCGTTCGCCTGTGAATGCAAGTAGCGCTCGTAGCTTGTTGGCACCCCAATATCCGAAAGATGTTGACGAGTGATCACTTGAATTGTGGTCTACTGTCCCTAGTGATGTTCATTGCGGACACCGTTTCAATGGACCGAGCAAACGAAGTTTCCTCGAAAAGTCGGTCTCGAAAAAATTTTTCCTTACAAAGTGCTCTAGGTCCAAACTGTTTTACCACTTATTTTCTCTCCATTTCAGGGTTCATCATGAACAATGACGATGTCATCTGGCAGATTATCAATCGAGCGTTCTGCTCTTTCGTGGTCAAAACAAAGACGGGAAAATTTTGCCGCAACGATAACAACGTAACTGGACTTTGTAACCGACATTCGTGTCCACTGGCTAATTCGCAGTACGCCACTGTCAAAGAAAAAGATGGTATCATTTACCTATTCTTAAAGGAGCCCGAACGCGTTCCCTATCCCGGAAAACAGTGGGAACGCGTCAAGCTTTCGCGCAACAAGAAACAGGCATTGGAGCAAATAAATAGGCATATGATCTATTGGGATAAGTGGATAATAAGTCGCGTAAAGCAGCGTTTTTTCCGCATACGAGATAACTTGAAGAACATGCGTCGCCTTGCCTTATCACGTCAGAAGAAATTGGAGCCAATCAACCGTAAGTTGGAGCGAAGAGAAGCGCGGCGCGAAAAGAAAGCTCTGCGAGTTGCTCGAGTAGAGCGGACGGTGGAACAGAAACTTTTAGAACGCTTGCGAGCCTCTACCTCGTCGAAGGAGATTTACAACATTGATCAGTCTGCATTTGAGAAGGCCCTTGAGACAGAAGAAATAACAGATGATGAGTTTGAAGCTGAATCGGAGGAGGAGGAGATGATGGAGGACGATGAAGAGGTAGTATATACTTCTGCTTCTGAGGAAGAGGAAGAGATTGAGGATTTGGCGCAAGAAGAGGAAGAGGAAGAAGAACAAGAGCCTGCTCTCGTACTAGCAGAGCCCATCAAGCGACGGAAAATCAAAATCCAGTATGAGAAAGGCGACTGATACTACACTCCGATGATCTGTGTTGCTTACATTGTACATACACAACATGCTTGAACTGTATTTTATGATATATATAGCGGTAGGTCTTTGTCCTTGGTAGTTAATTCCGTAGGCGAAAACTCTTCGTTCTGTCGTCGAATCATTGGAATTCCCACAAGAATTGAGATCAGCCTGCTAAACCGAACAGAAGATATTGCATACAGACTCATGAGGGATACTGTTTTTGGGCTGCGGATTTTTTTCACTTGTGGAGTTGAAGGTTAATAAGTTCAGCTTGCCAACACACTGGTGTGCTACCGTGACCGATAATCAGCCCAATCGAAATACGGTGTCGGGCAGAACCTAAGTGTTAAGTTTTGTTGTTGAAGCTAGATTTACTTTGAAATTTAAGAGCAGAGACAACTACTCATCATTGTGACATGAGTTTCTGGGTTTTGGAAGGTTATTTGCTAGGATATCCGCAGGGCGTTGCATTCGGTCTATGCGCATTCGTTCCGTATTCGTAATTCAGTTCAGTCTGGTTTAAAAAATTGGAACCATGTACGGTGGTTTGGGTCGCTGCGGCTTTTGGAAACGGATAGTTTGGGGTAGATGAGGTGCAGAGACAAAGGAGAACATAAATAGGGAGTTGCTGATTAAGAGCAGGAGAATAGGTACGATGGCGCAAATGTTTGCATGAAAGTTTTGTCGGTAAGCACTTCCAACTATTGATACAATATATTTCTGGTCCATTATAGGGTCACCACTATTCTCATCTCAGCCAGTCAAGTATACGGAAGGCTGCGGTAAATTAGACCTGGACGCGGACTCGTTCTCTTTTCCACTGGCATTCAATTCGAATAAGAATGCTGGTTTTTCCATACGGGACATTGCAAAGTAGCTGCGGGCCATTAAATTTCAACCGTTATGTGTTGGCTCGAGAGAATGAAATCTATACCTTTGGAAACCAGGCTCTGTATGATCTACTGAGCGCGAACAACCACTTCGGTCTCCACACAGGATATATAAGTCATTCCCCCTTTTCTACACGGGAGACAGCGAGTTACGGTTGACTTCTTTGGGTGTAGCGGAGATTTTTACCACTCTAACCGCACCAAAGTAGTTCTAACTGTGGCCTGAATGATTCTAGGAATGGCGATAGGGTGTGAGAAAGTTATTTTGGTGGTAAACGGGCTTGGACCTACTTACTCCCAATGAAAATGTTGATGTTTCCAGTACTTTTTGACCTTTCAAATTTGGGAGCCACTTGTACTTTCGAGTAAGCTCTTTAATCCAGGTATCAAAATCGGGCAAAATTGGTTGGATATCCCAGGGGTTACATAAGAACGCTGGCGTAGTTCTGATTACCTCTTCTAACAGGGACAAATCGGGATAGAAGTCTGCTCAGATTGAGAACAGTTTCAACGCAGCTGTGTATAAACTAACGGTAGGTACCTGCATTACAAGCAGGTGTGGCCGAACTGTATGGAATTTGCAACTCCCAAAAGACATGTACTCTTAGAGGTCTTCGCTCATGGTCGCTTTACTTAATGCTACTATGCAATTGGGACAAAATAATGCATGTTTGTTGGTAATGTGAGGAGATTTGTTTTTGTGTGTGTGGAGATTTCGTCCTGTAAGTGAAGCCAGTCTATGTTGAGAAGCCGAGATGCATTGTACAGCTGTTTCATTCTTGTTGGGAATCATCAGCAGTGCGCATCTCACGAAACTCCGGAGAGTCTCGAACCAGCGACCTGCTGCCTAGTAGTTTGAACACTTAACCGTTCGGCCACGGGTGGCTGATCAGCAGTTTGATTAACTCGCACTTAGACAGGATATAGCGCCGCTCGTCCTTCAATCACGGCATCCATCACGCGGTCACACGTGTTGACTGGCTCCTCAAGCAACGACTCCTCAGATGGAAGTTTCATTCCTCGGGTGAAGTTTATTCTTCCACTGAGCTACGTATAGATTGTTGTTCTCGACTTTTCAGCATAGATTGGCTTCACTTATAGGATGAAATCTCCACATAGTGCATGTTTATTGCTCCTGTTATGCCTGTCCTAAGTTTAATTTTCTATTGGTCGGATTTATCTCGAGCGATAATCATCAGCCGACAGTATGGCTTCAGCGGCATTGGTAGTTTACCAACTTCCACGGCGTAGATCGATCGACAGTTTCGCACCGTTGTTTCCAAACACAGCCTCTACTTGGATCAGATTTTCTGCCGTCTGTTTTGAGGAACATTCCCTGTGATTAAAAGCAGCTGTTTAATTACAGTGTAAACATTCTCCCTCAAGGTATTATTTCACCACATTCTGCGGACAGTAGAAATTGGGAAGAAAGGGTAGCGGCGGAACACCAGAACGCCTTTTATCTCTAGGGGAAGCGATCGAGGACAAGTGTGAGCTTCACGCACGTTTCTTGGACCACGCGGACCGGATATACGATTGTGGTTGTTAGTTTGTCCGTCTGTGCAAGAACCGCACTGGTTGATTGGTGACGAGCCTAGCTGAAAGCTGCATTCGGTATTCTATTCCGATCTCATCCAAATTTACTCAGTTTGATATGCTTACGGTGATTAGCTACAGCAACACAGAGTTCACTCGGTAATCTGTACGTTCTTCGGCCTTTCAGTTTCACATTGAAGTTACCATGGTCGAGTATTAAAGTTTTTTCCCCACTGATTTGGACGAAGTCCCTAGTCCTCTTCAGTCCCTTCAATATTTCAATGAGCTGTGACCGATTTCGGTTACAAATTCTTTGGGGTTTGCAGATTTTTTGCCTCAGGTACTGTGCAGGCTGAAGGGAATTCGACCTACTTTTAGTGTGTCACTTCCAGTAGTCTCAAGAATTGGTCGACTGCAGTAGGAATATTGAATGTCCCGTTTTGAAAGAACGAATAAAGTGCCTGAGCGACAAAACTGTATACTATAGAGAGGAAGGGTGCAGGACACAGTTTCGATGTCTTTATGAGACAAATCCCACAGCTAGGTGAATTGCTTTGTCTGGCTTCCAGAGAGCGATTGCATACGTCAACTTCTACTACTAATTGTCTTGCAACCTGAGCAAGTGTGAAAAACGACAAACTTAAGGCTATTCTAGGTAATTACATTAAAAACGAAGACCCAAGTTCAGCACAGAGCATTTGAGCCAATGACGGAACCCTGTTATAGAAACGGGAGGAAAGTACACCAGTCAATCCCCAGCCGACCAGTTAGTACAAAGAAAGAAAACGTAGGTTATCGTCCTTTGTAAAGCAAAATGTCTCTGAGTTCGGGTGATATGAATAAACGTCCGCCTACCCAATTATAATCACTCTCCCAAAACATACTAACCGTGATGAGCGCAAAAAGGTAGGTGAAAGTTGTTCGTTTTCCAGTCAATCAAATAGACGGGTTCGTCTTTTAGAAACTTGACTGGTGGACAGACTGCGTTGCATTCGCATTATGCTCAGAGACAAGCTTACGCGATATGGGTAAGTTCCATCCGACAACCCAGTAGCTCTATGTATTAATTGTTGGAGGCGATTACTCGAGAACTCGTTTTCCATTCCGCGTAAGACTTGCGCAAGTGTCGTTGAAAAATAGACTGATTTTGTCTATATTGCAAAGGAACTCCTTCCAATCACTTAACATGATGATGAGTACTTTATTGGTCTCCGGGTTGGGCACACTTCAAAAGTTTGCGATTTCTGGTTACCAAATCAATGTATCTCATTTCATTTCTTTCTTTAATCCGCCGCTTTCGTCCGCTTGAAAGTACCGGGAATGGTGGTGCTTCCAGCATAGGCACGAAAGGATCACTTGCAGCCTAGGTATTCAGGTTACATAAGTAGAAAGGGCGGGCAATGATAAACGGACGGAGGGGAAACGGATACATTCAGGAAACGCCCTGAAAGTTAGTCAATGTTGAGACAGGTGGCGTCAGACTGGTAATGGCTCTTCCGCGAATGCCGATATAGAAAGACTGTAGACAGCCTCATTTTGATCGACATAAACACTTCCTGAGCCACGGAAACTCCCAGGACTTATTAGCGTTATTATTTTTGTTGGTAAAACGTTCTTCCATGCGGAAGTATACATACTGTCATGCATCTGAGATATAATTATCATGGTTATGGGCCAGAAAGCCCCGCATTGTCACGTGTTAATTTTGTTCTTGCCCGATGTCCCAGAAGCAAAATAGAGACAGATAAGGGCACCTGTCGTTTTTCGTTGCTGCACCGTAAAAAGATGGAAATAACTGTTCATCGCACACAGTGGTGATGCGATCACGCCATATGATACCATTGTGGAACAATTAATCGTACGCATAAAACTCGGAAACCAATGCACCCACAAGCAACTGGGAAGGGTTGCTGCTATTAGGCTACTTCAATCATGCATCCATTTCATTATATCGTGAGAGGGTATTCCCTGACCTGCAGTAGTATGCAGCATACGGAAATCACTCAAAGCGTTAAGAAATGACTTGGGTTTTTATTACTGTTACTGTATTTATTATTAATATTGTTACAAATGAAATGGGAAGTAATGTGCAGCTATTTCATTTTTATTGGCAATCAACAACAGTGCGCACCAGACGAAACCCGCGACCTTCTGGTCAGCGGTCGAACAGATAATCGTTAAGCATAAAGTGATTCCATATGCTGGATGGAACGTCTACCGGGTATTTGATTAACCAGACCACTGTGACCATCAGTGGGAAATTTGGTCAAGACCGTGAACTTGACAGCTGCGTGGGTCATAGAACACTGCACAGAGATGTAACACACTGCATATGTCAACCAGAGTGACAGACATACTTCACCCATCATTTAGGCGGACAAGGCTTTTCTTAACTTGACTAGTATTATCGGTCAGCTTATGATCCGGTCAGCCAGGTATAAGAAACCTCCCTCAGAATGACAATGACGGACAGCCGTGCAGATCGGCCTCCTTTCGTAGGCAGATTTTGCATCCTCATGTTGTAGGAACCGATTACTCGTAACAAACTGATATATTCCAGTTGCAGTCCGTTTATTTCTCGGTGGAGCTCAATAAAGGGGACAGTGTCAACTTTCAACAGTTCCATTATGTGTGCTCAAAGGAACCGAATTTTTTCTTTCCTGGTCTGAGACGATTTACCGTCACTGCTACAGATATAGGTTTGTGATTAGTCATTGGAGTCCGTGAAAGATTCATTACAGGCACAAGCTCCACTGAAAATATACTGGCTGCTATATGGAATTCTAGTGTTTGTCGTAGATGCTTCTCATGTAATAGTTCATCTCAGTGACCGCTTTCCGAACTAAAGTTGATAAAAACCACTTCCAGAGTCAACCTAAGTACTAAGCGAGCTTCCCACTCGTAACAAAATAAAACGTATAGATTAGCAATAACACACGTCCATAACTTCGCTTTATTTTATGATCGTTTTTCTATACGACTTAACCTTTTTCCCATGGTGCCCTACCTCCAGAACTCCAGTTGCGTGTACGTCGCACGGATTTGCATCTTCAGGGTCTGGATCACACTATCACCCGTATCCAATAGGCACTGCACAGGTGACCGCACACTTGAATGCGATGATGCGCCATATTACAAACTGTGCGGTTTGCGCAGTATAGTATGATCGAAAAACGGTCCATGCCGGCCTAACAGTGGTCTGTTTTCAGAGGCTGGAATCGCTAGTTGGCAAGTAGTTACATGGCCCACACATGCATACGCCAAGGAAACCATCTAGAATTGTTGTCGTCACATTTAGTTTGGACCGTTTCACTATTGCACCGGACACAGTTGATTAAGGTCAGATAGACAGGACGTTTGACACGGAAAAAAATGACCTCATAGGTAGTTGGATTACAAATGCCCTAGCCGTTCACTGGAGTCATATATTGACAAACTGCGAAGAACAGGGGTTCACTAAGGTGCAGGCTCTTTGAACAACTATATTAATTACGTTACAACGGCTTATAACTTCTGTGGTACGCGCTAGATTTAACCCTACCATAAACGAACAGATGTTGGGAGTAGTTAGCTACCGGTACCACGTGTTCCGACACTATCCCTCAAGGTGTGGTTTCGGTGTCCACTTGTTCTGGCCTTGCGGTAAAACGATATTAAGAAGAGATTAACCTGGAGGACAAATCAGGGTTTGAGGGTAAAACCTGAAATATGCGGACACGCCGTTGGTATGACGATTACGCAACCGTCTTCAGCGGTACTTCTAGTGTGGCGTTTGTGATTAGGGACTGCACCGCACCGAGTTGTACTGAGGACTAGGTTCACGTTCCACAAGAAAGCAAGGCGAAGTTCGTTGAGACCGATGAAGACGACCCAGTTCTGGCTATCTAAAGTTGGTTAGAAGCCAACGAAACGTGGTTGTCAGACAGCATGACGAGGACCTCAGCAGAGTCTTGTGCGATTATGCGGTAAAAAAGGGTATGAGTATTGCTATATTAGAAGATGGCTGGTTGGTTCCCGATTTTCCTGCAGAGTTTCTACGGTTGAACTATATTAAGGTGTCGAATTAAAACCTGTTTTCGCTAATGAATGTATAATGGACGGAAGTGACATTTGGAACGGTATAACCAATCAGTTTGTAACATTATACCTTTAGAGAAGTGACTTTTGTAAGTTTGTTGGGAGGGGCCGAATAAACATGCGGTAAGTGTGCACGAACGGTGGCGTACTTATTAAGTTGTAGCTATCATGGAGACGAAACAACAAATCCAACCAAAGCAAACACTTGGCCCCTAAGGAAATGTACCTCCATGATGATTACGCTCAGATGAATGCGGTCTTCATAGAGGATAAACAATTTGGAAACCACACTTCCGTTTTTTACCGCCTTGTGCAATCATTGGTAACAAGCTGCTCAATCCCTGACACCGAGCTAAACCGAATATGTGGAAGTTCCAAAACAATACGAAGGTTTTCTGAGAATACAACGGAGAAAAACCTCTTAGACTATTCTGAACGTCAGACAAATGTTGAAACACTGTTCACCGGTCACATAAGGACGCACTGGTTAGCCACAAACTTAAATGGTCGATTGATTCCTATGTCAAACGATTACCTGATTGAGAATACTAGTAGCCAAAAATGTACTGTCTTCATAGTTACCACAGACACGTATGAGGGTACACCATCAGCTTATTCTACTTCTTCTAGCAGCATCCAGAACGTTTGCGGTCGTTGGTCTACGCACGTTGCTGGTTGCAAAAACGTCTTTTAGTCGGTCAAAACGACGTCACTTAATTGTGATTGGGTCTGCTCTGAGCCCCATACAGAGCTTCAATGTCACTAACACAGGCGTATAGCGTGTCGGACAATGAAATAATTTTTACCGTCAATGGTATTTCTAAGTGACCATTCCTTGACAGTGAAACGCAACAGTGCGAACTCTTCAGTGTTTGGATGCTATTTTCTCCTAAAGTGAACTGACAACTAACTTTTCTTTAGTTGCATTTGGGGTTTTGCGGGATAGGTATTTTGATCATATTCACACCACTCTCGTTTGAACGGTCGTCCTCCTATTCTGACGTAATTATTCCGGTGAGTCCACACCAAAGCGAAGCACTGCACTCGAGTTTCGCTTTCATTAGAGCTCATCAGCAGTGCATATCCAGTGGCCGTGCCGGGATTTGAACCCCGGACATCTGACATGCGAGGCGAGCGTGTTACCACTACTCCACCAACGCACGTTGGACGCATCTGAATTTCCACGTCTGAACAGGCGAACGTGTTCACACTTGAGCGACGTGATTTGTGTGCCCGACTTTTTTTAATTTCCGGAAAGAGGCTTCCGTTTAAGGATTTACTATAGTCTGGGTGAGTAAAAAGAACTAATGATCGACTAGTTCGGATCCACCGTAACTTGATAAGCCCGGCGTTCCAAAAAAGACGAGTTATGCTGCACCAATTGCAAACTCAAGGATACTTCGCATCTTGAAGGACTGTCAATAGGGATAACTAAGATGAACTAGCTGGATTAATCCAAACGGACCAGCGAGGCTGTGAGTTCGGCCAGTTTTTACCTGCTTGTCGAGCTTAGCAACTGGTTTGCAGTTTTTCTAATCAATCAGTCATCACGTTGAAGATGTTGGATGCTGTTAGACGCAGTGAACATCCAATCAACAGCGCACTTATGATATCCCCTTGTGTGATGAAGATGCGTTCGAAAACCAACTGCCGAGCTTAGCAAACTGTTAAAGAAAAAACGGACCGGAGTGTTTTTTCGATCAGACAATCTGTAGCTGCCTACACTGACCAGAGTAAACCACCACGCACCGGAGGATCGTTCCAAGTAGAGGACCATTGTGGTTCCGAATGCGTTCACGTGAACTACCCGTGAACTACCAATTAATGGCCAACCGATACCATGGCTCATGCCCTCCATATACCAGAAAATCAGAGGCAAAACTCGAATATAAAGCGGACTCATATCGGGCTGTCCCTATTGGAGTTCGATGGAAGTCTTTTTATGATTATGGAATTCCCGCACGATGAAATAAGAGCAAAATTGCTACACACGGCGGGATATTGATTGTATGCGGGAAAATAAGGACATAATCACAATATTGCTCAATTGAACAAGATACACAAGTAAGAAAGAAAAATTCGTTTGACTGATCGGAATACGAGTAGATTGGAGGTTCAGGTGCGTGCACTGGGGAATCCGATTCGATTGGGTTTATCAAGTTCGGACTGGTTTCCGATATTCAATTCTCGCAACTTTGTGCTCATCATCGACGAGGGTGTAGACGTAGAGTTGAATAACTCCTTCCTGGATGTCCAGGAGAACGAATGAGGGCTGAGGATCTCTGTCATCAGGTGAGTGGGTAAATAAAAAAAGAGCACTCTGATCACGAACGCATAAGCGAACCAGTGGAAACAACAGTCATCACCAGAACATTTGGCGTTGTACTGCTATCGTAACAGTCAGTATGAAGCCAGTGGTCCTGGCTAACAGAATTATCATGACCGTGATATAGCGCGGTAGAGTACTCATCTCAAGATGAAAAACTGCATACAAAATTTCCTCTCGTGGGGAGCGTTTGTGAAGAACCGTGTCGAAGGTTCCACGCAGAGATGGTGAAATTTCTGGTCACTGGGTTAATATTTCAAACAACTTTTGCAGATGTGCGATGAACTACTTCGCCTTAGCTGAGGTGAGTGAACCAAAAATTCCTTGCTGTTGCACATCCGCGACTGAAACACACTGCACTGGTCGTCAGTTGGTGTTACCTAGGTCATCAGAAACCAGTATTTATGTGCGAGCCAGGTGAAATCGATTGAGGGCAACAAAAAAGCAACATTGTTACAAAGATGTGACAAGAACAATTGTAGTCACTTGGAATCCGATAAATACCGAGTTATCACGCGTTGTTTTATCCATTACCGTCAGTCAAGCTTGAGATAGCTCAGCGGTTAAGGCATGAACTTACTGCCCGGAAGGTCCGCGGTTCGAACCCAACTTCTGCATCTCGATTGTTCCTGTCTAGGTTTGGGCAATCTCACAGTATCTCAGTCCTTGTGTTCCCTTCGGGTAGCACGGCGGCTAGGCACCGAGGTGTTGCAGCTGGATGATTCAGTCCATATTGCAACTATGCTATGCTCCGGTGTTATGCGCGTAGATTAAGTTAAATTGTCTTCCGAGCAAAGTCCAGCTCGTCAGATGATGGTATAGTAAAACACCAGTATCTAAGACAGTAATATCTTCATTTCATCTAGTAGTGCTTCACCTTGAAGAGGACCTCGCTCGTTTGTGGGGACTAAAGATTGTCTCCTTTCGGTTCTCGGGAGATTACAATGGAGAAATTCATTACCGACAAACCCATCTCTTCGATGGTGTTTCCTTATGGAGTACTGTCTTTGTCTGACCAAATAGCCGATGCATTGACCACCGGTTATGGCGCTGAGCTACACTGGGGTCAAAGACAGCTTGTCTATTCACGAAGTCTTGGAAGTCGATAAATACCAGCTGAAATATGCAGGGACGTAAAATGTACTCGCTGTCAGTGGTAACAACACGAGAGGTTAACTCGGGCGTTTATTTGTGACATCATTCGTCAGTGTGTCAAGAGGTTTAGTTAACTTTTAATAATCTTCAACACCACCTAGAGCCTACACAAAAGCATGGTACGGAAGATGTCCATTAGGTTTTCGTAAGTCATGCTCTCACCGTCAACATGAAACCTACATAAGTTGGTGCGATGAGAGTCCAATATCTACTGTGTAATATTATCGCTCTTTTTGCGACGTCAACCCCCACGAACAGTACCGCCTGACAGGGACGGAGAATAAGTTGTCAACATGGGTATAGAGTGGTCACACTCCGAGATTGTGTGGTGTAAACAGAGGAAATTACACCACCTACCATAGGAAAGTCACTAGCAAACTAGTACCATTCAATAAACACTGACGCATCCTTGGAAAGCCTCAGAGAAAAACTCGCTTCCTCCACTCACAGAAGATACATTGTTAAGGTATGCATAAGACGTGCTTCTGCCATTAGTTGCGAACTAAATCACTGTCATCATCATGATCGACATTACAGGAATGAAGGAACAATTTGCCAAATATGTCCGGCTCTATAGTGTTCACTGAATTAATCTAGCTAGCATGAAGAACTCTACAGGTGTCATGATGGTACTCCCACTATAGGTCGATGAGTTCCAGAATTAGACATACCGTCTCATCACAATAAGTTCTAGCCTCTGGCGGAAATATCATGCTTAGAGCTCCCCAGTCAATAGCGGTCCAGGGCCTCATAAATGTGCAGGTGTGCTGCTAACAGACTGAATGAAACCCTCACATACAACGATACGGTGGTGAATGAACTAACCGTGTATCTGCCAAATGAGAATGACACGCGGTACTGCATGAAAGACGATTAGGTCTGATGGTATCCGAATTGACTTGATTTGTTCCCATTTTCTAAGGCTAAAGGGAAAACGGCTTCACTGGGGGGTAGTAATAGGTAGTGGCAAGTTTTATCACAGCCCGTACTGAAACTCGAAAGCATGAAGGTTGGTGACTAAACGTACCACTTAAAGGAGGGAATGAGTTTGTGGGAAAGAGTAAGAATAAGCGTAAGAGACACCATTTTTCAAATGAATCTTACAAACCAAAAACTCACTTTAACAATGGGGTAAATGCACCGGTTGCTGAACCAGGATTAATAAAAAAACGACCACCATATTCGTAAGCCTCGAATTGGTGAGTATGCCCCGAGATGAGGATGTCCACATCCAGCTGTCTCTGAAGCATCGCCAGGCGTTGCTGATCACCCCAGGGCACAATTTGGTAACCATTGATCAAGCCAATTTTGAAATTGCCCACACTAAGAACCTTGGTGTGAGGAAAGTCCAAACCCTAGAGATGATCGACATTGTAGGATGAGATTTTCGTGGACTCACCTCATCATATTCACCTTTGACCACATGTACATCGCCGCATATAAGCTTAAGGTAGTCATACATGCATTTTGTGGTTAGGTTCCCAGTACACAGAATGTGTTGTATCTTTCCTGGAGCCAGCAGGTTTTTAAAGGCCGGATGAATGGAATGTTTCCTGTCAGGGATGTGGAAATCACCTATTACGAGCACAAGCTGACGAAATGAACTAAAAAAGCACTACTTACTTACCATGTTTCCGAGGTCTAGGGAAAAATATTTGATCAAAGAGCTAAAAGGAAGCACGAACTGCCTAAAATAAAAGGGGAAGAAATCGGCAGTCAGGTCAAATTAGGAAGAGGATGGGGATGCTAAATACGTTTTTTTTTCAAAAGATGGTTTAAAGATAAACTGCGTATCGGAAAATATTCTAGTGCGGACAGTTAGCAGGAACGATGGAAAGGAGATACTTAGAGAGTAGCCGGCGATAAATTTGAGGACGTGACTTGGCTGTTGAGCCTTTGCTACAGAAGCTACAGGAATGCGCGATATACGAACTATTCGCGATATACGCGAACTATCAGGCGAAAAAACGACCGGCCATGTTTCATGTGTTCTTGAATCATAGAGGTTCCTGGCCATCCTTCATAATTTCACCACGCGGCAGGACGCTTCAGTTCAGCAGCATCGTGCTTTCTGGAGTACAAACTCAACATCGACTAAGTCAATGTGTGGACAAGAGTATCAGTTCGCTGACACCAGAGAGCACGCCAACGTAGCTATTCGGTTCCCCACCTCCAAACTGTCCCAATTGCCCGAAAATTTCGAGACGAGCTGGCTCAAATGATTCCGAAGTGAATCTCAAAGGTTCTGAAAGATGATTGGCAGTTAATACGGCAACCAAGCCAGCGCCTTGAATCATCGTTTCGGACAGATAGCACATTTCCTCACAGCTTGGTAACCATGAAGTACCTATACATAGTGCTTCGGGTCGCCGCAGCTTATGACGGTGGGAAGTTGTGGAGCGTCTTACATATCTTGGAAGTTGTATTAGTTCTGATTGTAGTGTGACAGATGAGGTAAATGCGCGA
>CM030369.1:185720534-186064284 GCA_003604175.2 Clonorchis sinensis | reverse complement strand
CTGCCAACCGATGTCAGTGGCGATCTTGTTGTCAGTTTCTATCCAGATTGCCTGAATGAGTGTTTGGAGGTGTAGGCACCTCGGAATGATTGTAGTAAGGCAGCAATAAGTCCCCTCCCCATCCATCTTTATTCTTTTTCTTCACAATAAGGCTTTCAAATAAATCATGGTTGTACGGCAGCGAAGCATCGGTGTTCAACACTGATGTCATACTGTCGATGATGATGAGTGTAGGATGGAAGCGGTAAAAAGAATAGCGGGTTAAAGATTAACAAAAGAATACCTACAATGGTGCTGCTTGTTGCCTGTCACCGCTAGTCCGGTGAGTATCTCCAAACACTGATGTTGAGGGTCTGTGGCACGGAACGTACCAGTGCACCTAAGGCCTACTGCTGTCTTCTTTATGCTCTGTTTCGTCGTGATATCCTCTAATCGGAATCTGCGTCAGCAGTATTTAAGAGGCATTGTTTGAAGGGCCCTGTGCTGAGTGGAAGCGACCGAGAGGTGGACAGTGTATGACCTGGCAACGAAGTACGAAAGCGCTAACCAGTAAACTTAGTTGGGCGGGCAACTGCCACCTCCCTGGATGTGGACCCCGGGACTCAAATCACCAGTGGTTAACGACATTGGCAGAAATGGCCCAATCGCGCAGTCAGTGGCGCTCGTGCATCAAAGCTATCGCCTTCAATGCGTAGCTACTCAATTTCCGAACAAACCGAACATACTTTCGCCTCTAAGGCTTCGTTGTACGCTCCACATTCCCGTTTTCCTGTGATCGAAACTGCAGCAGCTGGAACTAATGTGCCTATCGTACATGGCTTATAGCTGATAAATTGATTGATTGTTTGAAGGAAAGCATGTCTCTTTTGTATCCAGCCCACAGCTGCTAGGTTTCACAACCGTAAACAAACCAGACACATTAATGCGCTTTAGACCATCTTCCACCGACAGGCTGATAGGCTTCACATTTTCTGTCACGAAGAGACTGAACCTTACTGTGGTGTGACGGGTTGTATACAACGGGTGACCCATTGAGCTATACTGGGAGGTGTCCGCGCAACACTCACATAGTCTCTCATACCAGGTTGGTCCATGGGTAGAGGTCTGACGAACAGTTTTCTGGCCCTCCAGGTTGGGGGTTGGAACATGAGTGGCGACGTGTTCCGTAAAAATGGTAATGTACTTGCATTTCCAGCCCAACACCGCTGCCTTGCGGTTAGGCTTTTGAGCCAAAGGCTTTGGTTGAGGACCCTAATCGTCCTCCTATCTGGGTGTGGGCGCCATGGCAGTATCCCAGCCATCGTACAACCATGACATTCACAAATAACAGTACTTTCATGCCACATCGGCCGTCGCGTGGTGCCATCAACCGGGTCGCCTTACTTGCTGCATACAGCAGAGCGGGTAAGCGAAAACACACTACTGCTGACGCCTCCTTTCCTACATTTTCACGTTTTCCGTCGCCCACCCTCCATCCAAATTTGAATACTTTCTCTGCAGGTCACAGCACTAGGACTGAGCACTTTGCTCGCCCTGCATCACACTCAGCTGCACCTTCTGTACGTCCAAGTGCAGTCACAACCCTAAACATTTCGGAGTATGTTTTCAAACCCAGAAAGCCTGTCTACTCAGCCGCCTTTAATTATCTCACACTGAAGGGAACAGGTCAACAGGTGGCTCTTGCTCATACGCTGGGTTCCCTCTGCATTGACGTATGTTGTCTGTAAGAAACAACGATGCAGGAAGCAAGTACTGTGATCGAACTGACTGCCCACTCACTCTCTTCCAGGTTCCGGCTGCGCAACTCTCATGATGCAGAGGCCATTGCGGCTGGATATGCCGGCGTGGGTATTGTATTCAGCAACTGAGCAGAAGCCACTGTACTCGACTAAATACTCGTTGAAAGTCGCCTCTGCGTGGTTCGTTTGGCAACGTCTGTGAGAGAATCTCGAGAAAATGAGGTCCACCGCATACTGTGTATTGTGTCTGCTTACATCCTAACGGACTGTAGCTCGGAATCTGCCAAAGACCTGTTCTGAACACTCATTGGTTGCAGATGAGCAATGTTGCCATATATGCCAGAATCAGTAAATTCTAGTTTCTCTTCCATCCGGGAAAACGGCATTTACAGCAAGACTGAGTTGACAAGAGATATTATGCTTCTTTGCCAAGTCATGGACTGACCGTCTGGGTCGTCTTTGGCTGATACAAGGCTAGACGGAGAGGGCCCTGTGTTCCTCTGGCATAAAAAGTAGAGGGCCAAACCAGCATAACCTGTTGAGTGTCACCAGTTGATCTATCGAATGAGTGTGGACTTTCTCGAAAACTGTACTGATCTCGTGTTCCCGTCAGACTCGCGCAATGCTTCAGAGGTCAAACACATGGTCTCGAAGACCTTCCTTAAGCAGCGGCCACGTGTCTGATGCATAAGTTAGAACAGACTGGATCGCAGCGTCGTACATTCTATCATTGCAGGCCGTGCTGATGGTACGTCGGCGCCACAAATGTCGGTTGGCAAACGCTTCCCTGATCTCCACAATTCGGGAAGTGATTTCGTCCTTCAACAATCCGCCGGGACTTATGCATCTTGTTTATTGTATCTCCTTACGCCCCAACGAACTGCAGCTCTGAATCTGCCAAGGACAGTTTCTATGACGCTCTATAGCGGGCTAAAAGCTCAGATATGGTTGTGGTTGCTGGTCGCATGAACATCCAGGTAGGTAGACTAAGCGCTGCTGAGGCCCGATTGGGCGGTCGCTTTGGACTGGACACGAGATGCACGGACAACACGGATCACTTAATTCAGATGTGCGCCGATCACAGACTGTTCCTTTGCAGTGCGACTTTCCGGAACAGAGGAAATTACTTGACAACGTGGTGCCCACCAACAAACCAAACCCGAATCCAAATAGGCCACATCGCCGTCAGTTATCGGTGGCGAGGGTCGATCACCGCCTACCGCTCCTGCTGGAATACCAGCGTGGACTCCGACCATGCACTTGTGAGCTGCTGCTTTGCATTGCTCTTTTCAGGCCTATGCAAAACTCGCACAACTCGCTTAGCCATTGAGAAGCTAGTGGACCCAGAAGTCAAACGAAATTATCAGAACCAGCTCCTCGAACGCCTGCCTGACGGTACGGTGTCGGATATATACGGCTACTGGGAAAGGATATCCAAAGCACTATTCAAAGCCGGAATGTCTGTTTGCAGTACAACCCAGCCAACCTCATCCAAACATTGGATCTCTGATAGGACCGTGTCTTTCCTGGAGACCCGACGACAGACTCCCCCTGGCCGCCACCACAACTCCACCCGACGCCAGGTGAAATTGAGTGTCCGTGCAGACCGAGAAGCTTGGTGGACCCGAAAGGCCGAAGAAATGGAAGATGCAAAGAATGCTGGAAATGTGCGCAGGCTGTTCCATTTGATTCGTTCGACTGGTCCTCGAAAACCTCTTGTCAGCGAAACAATCAGAGACCAAAATGGCTCCCTGATATGCAATAAAGCAGAACGTTTGGACCGCTGGGCACAGTACTTTGAACAGCAATTCAGCTGGCCACCTGCTACCTCCAATCCAGAATCCTGGCCTTCAACAGAAAGCTGGACCGTAAATATGGAGTCGCCTTCGGTCTCAGAAGTGTCCGAGTGTATTTCTTTACTCAAGCGTCATCGTGCTGCTGGTCCTGACGACCTTCCACCTGCTCTTTTCAAGGATGGCGGTGGGCTCCTCAGCCAGTGCCTGTCTAGACTATTTGGGTCTATCTGGGAGAAAGAGACCGTCCCAGACAACTGGGGTGAATAGATAGTAGTGCCCATTTACAAAAAGGGTACTCGCAGTGAATGTAGCAACCACAGAGGTGTTAGTTTGACTCCTGTTGTGACAAGGCTTCTGGCGTCCTGATTCTTCGTCATCTTACAGTGACACGTGAAACCTTGACTCGTGAGAATTCAAGGGTGCGTTTGATTCTGTCGATCGGTCAGTGCTGTTAAATGTACTTGCTCAACAGGGTATGCCCCAGAAGTTTGTAAACATAATCCGTCTATATTCGCATACTTCTGGACGGATGAGCTCTCCAAAAGCTTTCCTACAAAAAGTGGTGTCCGAAAAGAATGTCCACTCTCATAATTCTTGTCCAAATTCGTCACTGATGAAATAATGGGACGAACGCTGGAAGGTCTTCAGAACCCGTGTTCAAATTGTTGCTGGTGAGAGCCTTGTCGATCTAGAGTAAGCAGATGATATCGCCCTCATCTTTGAAGACCAAAGCGAAGCAAAAGTCCTGTTGGATAGACTGATCACCATGATACCATCTTTTGGCATGCATCTTGCACCTTCAAAGTGCAGAGTCAAGCTTCGCAACGTGCAACCTCTGAACAGGCCCCTATAATTCAAGGAGAATCACTGGAGGTAGTGGAAAACATACCTCGGTAGTTGTATTAACTCTGAGGGAAATGCATCTGAAGTCAGTGAATGCATCTGATTCACCCAAGTCCAAGCTTAGTTTGCCCTTCGTGGAATTTCTAATTTGCGTCACTTGTGACGTCAAAAAGGCATACAACTAGATCTTGAGGGTCGCGTGTATCAGGCTACAACAAGGGCTGTGTTGCTGTACGGGTGTGAGACATGGCCTCTGCGGACAGATAATGTGAGGCCTCTTCAGGTTTTAGACCACCGGCGCCTCAGAAGCGTGACTACTTTTGGATAGAATAGGCGTGTTAGTAACAAGTTGATAAGAAAACGGGTATTTGGTTGCGCGGCAGATACTTCAATCCGGGAAAACATCCAACACCGACTACGATGTCTCGGTCATGTGCTATGCATACCGAAAGGGGCGAGATAGCTCAAGTGGTTAGAGCGCGGATCTACTGACCGGAAGGTCCGTGGTTCGAACCCGAACTCTGCCTCTAGACTTCCTCTGTCTAGGCTTGGGCAACCTGGCAGTATCCCAGCCCTCGTGCTTCCTTCGGGTGGCATGGCAGTTAGGCACCGAAAGGGTGTGTTACAGCTGAACAGTTTTTACAGCATGCCGAAACACCGTCTACCGAGACGAGTGTTGTTCTCCGAGCCTCCTTCAGAATGGCGGAAACCGCGAGGTGGACAGCGCATGACTTGGCAGAAAGGCGTGTCAGAGATCACGAAGAGTTTGGGTGTTGTACGCCTTCCAGGATGGGGACCCCGCCTGTACTGGAGACGTTGCAAGAAATGGCGGCTAACCGATTTTAGTGGTGTCCATGCTGTCAGTTTTTTCCCAGATTGTCTGATTGAGCGGTTGGAGGTGTAGGCATCTCAGAATGTTTGACATAGGCCAGCACCAGGTCCCCTCCCTCAACCAACCCTTCTCTTCTTTTCACTCTAGGGCTTTAAATATAATTAGACGAACCCTATGGTTGTACGGCAGTGAAGCATCAGCGTCAGCACTGATGTTACTGTCTTTGGTGATGATACAAAGAAGACATTCCTTGCACAACAAGCATTTTAAGGAGAACAGACCAGCCAACTGAGTCAAATGCGCCTTGGAAACCCAGGACCACCAAGCGTGGGTCGCTTATACGTATTGCACTATTCAAACACCTGGCGGTGTGAAGATTTGGTCGACGCAACCCAGACCAGGCCTGAACTCCGCCTCATGCTCTCGAGTCAGTGTTTCACGAGCCACCAAAAGATGACCAAGGAGTGACCTTGGTTAAGCTGATCCCTTTGTGATTACTGCAATCACTATGAGCACCTTTTTGAAAATGGGCACTATTACCGACTCCACAATTGTTCCTAATGTTTTGTTTTTCCCAGATGCAGGCAAACAGATAAGGCCTACTAGGAAATTCATCCTCATCTTCGAACAATGCGGTCAGGTTATCCGGACCAGGAGCTCAGTGGCACTTCAGAGAACATATGCAGCCACTGTTATGTACTAACGTTGTGTTAAGCAGTTTACTTGCTATTCATTAAACTAACTGTTTCCTAATGTTCTAGATGATGTACTGAAATTGTCAGAAGATTAAAGCCTATCACTCGGCAATCCTCGTTCTCTATTTTTAGCTCAATCACTCGAGTACACAACAATTCAATCTTCTAACAAAATACAATGGAACGATTGTTTCGCCCAGATCGGTTTGAAGCCGATCCCCAATTCTCTTCGGCTTCAGAACAATGGATCTATTGGCCTGACACGTTTACGGATTTCCTCTCATGCATCAAACTCCCAAACGTTGACAAACGAAAACTTTTGGTAAGTTTTCTTTTCCTCCGTCCATCTGTCAACATATCCGTGAATGTACTACTTGCGGAGACGCCATCCAGACACTCGGAGCGATGTACATTAAACACAAAAATGAAGTGTTTGCCCGCCACGTGCTGGCTACTATCAAACAAGAATCAGGTCAATTAGTCGACGCATTCCTGCAAACAGTACTTCACCTTGTTAAGGACTGCAATTTTCGTGCGGTTTCTGCCGATGAACATCGGGACGAGGTTATTCGAGAGGCTTTCATTACAGGTTTGCAGTGTAATTCCGTTCGCCAACGACTAATAGAAAAGCACACTCAACAAGCGGACACGTCTGCTTGAACATGCTCAAAAACAGTCACTCTCATACAATTGGTCTTCTCATGTTGCCTGTGGTGTCCCATATGGGGCAGATAGATAGATATCTATCAAAATGGATAAACCTTTGACTCCTGTTCGTGATGCACTAATCTCTCGCGATTGCAAGCACATCCATATCTTGCTTCTTCTGTGGAAATGGCAACCACCTTCGTTCAAAATGCCCGGCTAGTGAATCTGTCATTCCTTCGGCAAAAAAGTCGTTTCCAACATGTTTGTCGATTCAAGCCGTAACACATTGTCGGTGAACCCTGGTGTCTCATCCATTTTCAACATCAGCATGACTTCGAATGGGGCTTTTATCTCATATTCTCCTGTAACCCTTTCGCATTCATCGCTTGCATTCACTTTTTATGTCTGTGACCATATGGAAGAGCATATGCTCTTCCATATGGTCACAGACATAAAAAGTGAATGCAAGCGATGAATGCGAAAGGGTTACAGGAGAATATGAGATAAAAGTCCCATTCGAAGTCATGCTGATGTTGAATAACGCCCAAAACGAAGTCAAGGACACTTCTTCAGCGTGTCATATATACATAGGGTAAGCGGCGATAGCCTTCTGGGGAATCTGACGCCTGTATGCGGCGTTGGCAACCGGCTTTCGGCCAATACTGGGTGATGATTGGCTGTTGGGTCCAGGCTTTCGACCAATCAGACCTCAGCTTGATTCCAGACCGCAAGCGTCCCAAATTTTGACCAGTCTTGTGCAGGATAGGCTTCTCGACCGTAGCCGTGGTCGTAATCCGTGCTCGGGTGGGCCTCCGACGAAGCAGCTGATGGATCTTCTGGGATGGTGCCGAGAGTAAATGTGCCCGGAATCGTCTCTAGGCTCAACTCACTCAGTCCTGCAGGCAGGATCTACGCATTTCTCGGCGGATTTGATTTGAGCGCCCTGTCCACCTGGCTGGGCGGACTTGAATCTCATAGAGCACTTTGCCGCGCCGGCGATCTGTCCTAGAATCCACGTAGGGTGTAGTCGAGAACCAACACTCTCTTACCTTCGCTGGAAGATCTCTGTTGCTCCATGATGCCGGTTAAACTGTTCCTCCATTATGGTGTTGCGATGACTAACCTGCCTTTGCTGTGGTCGGATCGTGTCATGCGGTGTTCGAAGCCTCCTTCAAAGCAGCGCCCCTCGTGGTGACATTCAATCGGGCGAGTTGGGGTTTGGCGTCGCTCGATATGCCAGCAGTGTTGATTCTTTTCTTCTATCCTTATTTTGTACAACGTTATTCCCAGTTTTTGTTTTTCCGCCTTTGCGCCTACACCAACTTTCTTGTTTTTGACCTGAACGTAAACCGTTCTTTGACCTTGTCATTGCACGTGTTGTTTAAGTCATCACGTGGTTTGTTGTCTTGTTGACACGTGCTTTTGAATCGGTGTGGACTTTGGGATCCTTTAGGAATTAGCAGTTCCTAAACCGGTGTATAGAAGCCGGCGTAGTCCCACGATTTGAGGTTTGTAAAGCTTTGTTATTTTTATTATTGTATTTACAGTACCGCATTTGTAGATAAACCTCCATTTGAACGCTTTGGCTTTTGGGGTTTTGCGCGTAACTCAACGTGGTCCAACAGATTGCTGGAAACAATCTATAGTACTCAAATCTTAGAACTCAATTATCCCGTGGATCTCGGACGTTCACCCGAATTGGAATATTGGAACTTTGGAACCAACATGACAAGGACAAGAAGCGGCAAGTTACTCGAAACCTTATCGAACCCAGAACTTGCTAACTTGAACGATAGTTCTGATATTATTGTTGAGCGTGACATTTGTATTTCTCAGCCTCCTTTATTATGTCGACATTCTCCCCCTAAGCCAAGCGTAGCTGGTAGTGTAAGGTCCAGCAGGCAGACGGGTAGAGGTTATGCCAAAAGTAGGCTGGAGAAGGAGATATTGGAGGAAGAAATAGCGATAGGGCTGAAGGAGCTAGAGATCAGAAAGCTGAAGTTGGCGTCCCGGAGGCAGATGCTGTTGTCGTATGAGTCCTCTGATGATGAAAGCTCAATATCCGGCTACTGTGAACGTGGGTTTTCACCCAGTAAACAGAAGATCGAGAAATTTGTAGCGAAGGTGAACTCAGAGGAAATAGGATGCGCGCAGCCATCTATGAATCGGCCTAGAAAAGGTGACACCGCCGGGACTCGAACCGCGGCGCACGAAATGGACGGCGGACATGTTAACCACTATGCTACCGCACCAACATTCAGCTTGCCGAAAATAGAGATAGATAAGTTCAGCGGAAATCCAATGGAATTTTGGAAATTTATTAAAGCATTCCAAATGAGCATAGCTGATCGGCTCTTTGATGATAGCAATAAATTGATGTACCTTCTCCATTATTGCCGTGGGGAAGCAAAAGAGGCAATTGAACACTGCGTTTTCCTTCCTGGAAAGGCAGGCTATCAAAGGGCCATGGATATCCTCAGGACGCAGTTCGGCAGGCCACACGACATTGCACAGTCGTTCATGAACGAGCTACTGGTTGGAGGGCCCATTGCTCCTGGAGACGTCGATGCCTTACGAAGGTTGATTAGGAAAATGGTTAACTGTGATCTGGCGTTGAAACAGATGCATTACACAGCTGACTTAAACTGCTCAACAAATCTCAAGCGCATAGTAGAACGTCTACCTCGGCATTTGCAACAAAGGTGGGCTGAAGCGGCAGACGATATACTGCGTTCGGGATCAGAGCCGGAATTCGATCACCTTGTATCCTTCCTTGACAGAAGTGTATCGATTGCCTCAAATTGCTATGGTGTTATCGCCAGTCCAAGAAGATATGGTAATCAAGTGGACAAAGTAGTCTTAGAACGTCCACCTAGAAAGGCCCGCATCAACGTCGTAGCTACGAAAGCAAGTATGGCCTGTCCTCACTGTTCCCAGACTCATAGCCTTTCAGAATGTGAAGTATTTCGCACTCTATCTCAAGTCGAGAAACTCAGTAGACTGAAAGGCCTCAAGTTATGTTTCAATTGCCTAGAGCCTAACCATAGAGCATTTGAGTGTCGCGTCCCTACACGTTGCGACATCTCAAATTGCAACCAGCGACATCACCGTCTGCTTCACAGCAGACAGCGAGTGGTCAATGAGGCTACGAAAGGTGCCAACGTCAACTCAACGGTAGTTGAGGGACCCCGGAGCTACCTTGGGTTCGTAGCAGTTAAGCTGATTGGACCAAAGGGGACTGTACTAACTCATGCTTTGTTGGACAATGGTTCTGATACCACTCTACTAACGGCAGACGTGGCAAAGCAACTTGGAATAGAAGGGGAAGCGACGCGAGTAGAAGTTTCATCGGTAAATGGCCCCGATATCAAGGATACTATGGCAGTCAGCTTTGCCATTCAGTCGTTGCATGACGGATATGTTGTGGACGTCGACTGTGCCTACACTATCGAGTCACTTCCCATCGCCAAGGCTTCGATTCCGGATGAATTGCTGCTGAGTAAGTGGACGCACCTTGCGGATGTTCAACCAGCAAGAATTCCAGGAAATAACGTCTCGAGTTTGATAGGAACTAATGTCCCAGAGGCCCACTGGGTTATCGAGCAACGTATGGGTTCTCCGAAACATCCCTGCGCATATCTAACGGCCTTGGGGTGGGCAATTTTCGGACCAGCTCCCCCTGCAGGACCCAAAAGAATATCAGTGAATTGCCTCAGTACGGAACCTAGTGTTGAGGATCACATACTGACGATGTTTGAATCGGATTTCAACGAAAGTAAGGGTACAGATAATTCACTGTCCCCTGAGAACAAAGAGATCATGAAAGACACAGAGCAGTCTGTTTGCTTGTTCGATGGTCACTATCATGTGCCGCTGCCTTGGAAGGTCAACTGGAAGAACCTGCCTAGTAACCTGAGTGTAGCGGAGAAACGCCTCAGTTATTTGAAGGGTCGCTTGTTGAAGGATGATGACCTCCTTAGATACTACACCGAGACCCTAGCTACTTACGAAAGAAAGGGGTATGTAAGTCGGTCGTTAGTTGGTTCGACGGAAGGCTTGCGCTTCATCCCACATCATCCCGTCTTCAACCATCGAAAGCCTGGGAAGTTCCGTATAGTTTTCGACTGCGCTGCGAAAAGTCAGGGTGTTTCCCTCAACGACTGCCTATCTTCTGGACCTGACCTTACAAATGACATCATCGGCGTTTTACTGCGTTTCCGACTCCATGAAACTGCCTTGTCCGCAGATATAGAAGAGATGTTCTTACAAGTACGCTTGCCACCGGAGGATAGGGCAGCATTCAGTTTTCTGTGGTATACTGGCGGCAATCTGAATAAGTCCCCAGACGTCTATCATCTTAACGTGCACCCGTTTGGAGCCACCTCGTCCCCGTTTTGCGCTGCCTTTGCTCTGCGTAGGGTTGCTGATGACAACGGAAATGATTTCGACGAACTGACAGTTTCCACGGTGAAGGAAAACTTTTACGTAGATGATTGTCTTGTATCTGTGGATTCTGTCGATATAGCTAAAAAACTAGTTTGCGAACTCACTTCGATGTTGAATTTGGGCGGATTTCGTATACATAAGTGGGTAAGCAACAATCCGGAAGTCTTGAATGTCATCCCTATTAGCGAGCGAGCATCCGAGCTGGTTGACCTCGACATTTCAGATTCGACTTTGCACAAGACGCTTGGTCTGTGCTGGTCTATCAAAACTGATTGCTTCCGATTCAAGGTTGACTTGCCAACACGCCCAGCGACCAAACGCGGTATACTTTCTTGCATCGCCTCACTTTACGACCCCCTCGGATTCGTGGCCCCGCTTCTACTTCAACCCAAACGATTACTACAGCGACTGTGCGAGAAGAAACTCGGTTGGGACGAACGCATTGATACGGCCATGGAAACTTTGTGGGACAGTTGGCAGTGCGACATACAGAGAGTTGAGACGTTGGAAATCCCTCGATGCATCATGCCTACTAGGTTTGATGTACGTTACACTGAACTGCATATATTCTCTGATGCCTCAGAAGTTGGATACGGATCCGTTGTTTATTTACGTTGTATATGCAGTTCCGGGATGGTTTGCTGTAACTTTCTGATTGGCAAATCCCGTGTTGCCCCAATGAAGCCTGTCACTATACCGCGACTGGAATTACAAGCTGCTGTCTTGTCCGTAAGGTTAAAGAGCCTCGTCCTGAGGGAATTGCGTTTGAAAATAGACAGCACATACTTATGGACTGACTCTATGATCGTACTTCATTACATCAATAACAGAAAATCTAAATATAAGACGTTCGTCGCGAATAGGCTGGGATACATTCACGAGAATACCGAAGTATCTCAGTGGAGGCATGTGCCAACGCAAGACAATCCAGCAGATCACGCATCAAGGGGAGTTGCTGGTAGCCGCATGGACGATCTAGAAATTTGGTTGCATGGTCCAGCCTTTCTACAAAGTCCAGAGCACATGTGGCCAAAAATGAACGTTAAATGCCTTGCCGAAGATATACCGGGCCTCGAAGTTAAAGAGTCCAACGTTCTGAGCACTACCGTCTTGGGGGAATTAGCATTTGACAAACTGCTCTCTTACTATTCTTCATGGACTAGGCTGAAACGAGCCATAGCATGGATGACGCGATTCAAATTGTACCTTCGCGTAAAGTCAAATAAAGAAGAGAAGTGTGTACTCTCACTTGGATCTCTGCAGCTTGCTGAACTAAGGGCAGCAGAATATTCACTGTTGCAATATGTGCAACAGCACGCCTTTCCGCATTTATATAATTCTCTCGCTGGAAAATCACGTCCTGTTGAGTCTCAGAATGTGAACTCGACTAACTCCTTGCGGAAACTCTCTCCGATACTCCTTGAAGGACTGATATGTGTCGGAGGAAGACTGTAGAATAGTGGTTTGTCCCAATCCCGCAAGCATCCCATCATACTTCCGAGTCGACATCCCGTGACGCATTGCTTGATTAGATACTACCATGAGTTGGAAGGACATATGGGCACGTCGCACGTCCTAGCTACAATGCGTCAGAAATTTTGGGTTGTCAAGGGGACAGCCGCAGTCAAAAGGCTTGTGCATAGGTGTTTGTCATGCAAGGCAAGGTCGATGAAGCCCGCGGAACAGCTGATGGCGCCGTTACCACCATGCAGAGTTGATCCCGATTACGCCTTTGCCGCCACTGGTGTGGACTATTTCGGTCCCTTTTTTGTGCGCGACGGACGACAGTCGAGGAAACGATACGGGTGTATCTTCTCGTGTTTGAAGACGCGTGCACTTCACATCGAAGTAGCTCATTCCTTATCGATTGACTCCTTTCTTATGGCACTTTCCCGTTTTGTTAACCGCCGTGGTTCTCCAAAGGAAATGTTCAGTGACCGAGGAAGTAACTTCGTTGGAGCCGAACTAGAACTTCGTCAATTTCTGAAATCGCTAGATTCCGATCCCGTTAATAAGAGAATGATAGCCCACGGGATTGAGTGGCACTTCAACCCACCCTATAGCAGTCACCGCGGAGGAGTTTGGGAGCGTCAGATACGATCTATTCGCCGAGTACTGAGTGCGGTCTCTCGCGAGCAGGTGTTGACCGACGAATCTTTGTCTACCTTCCTAACTGATGTGGAGCGTATTTTAAATAAACGACCACTGGTGCCTGTCTACGATGATCCAGACTTAGAAGTGCTGACCCCAAGTCACCTGTTATTGTTGCGGGGGCAGATTGAACTGCCAGGTAATATGGTCAATATACGCGATCGATATACCCGATGTTGGAGACAGGGGCAAGTGTTGGCGGATACGTTTTGGCGTCGATGGTTGAAGGAATACATTCCGCTATTACAGTTACGACACAAGTGGATGCGAAACCGTCGAGATTTCCGAGTTGGAGACTTCGTATTATTCAGCGGCGAAAGTCCAAGTCGCGGACATTGGGAGAAAGGCGTCATAGTGGATGCCAGGCCCGGAAGTGATGGCCATATTCGGGAAGTATTAATAAAGACTACATCGGGTACGGTTAGGCGGGATATACGTCGCATCTGCCTGCTGGAAGGAGTAGAAGACAGCTAGATGCTCACCCACCCTAGGCGCATGCTGCAGATTGAGGGAAGCGTTTGTGGCTAGAGCAATTGTACCATTCTCGTTGATCTCTTTCTTGCATGCGGTGGATTGAGCTGGTAGATTAGGGAAAGCCATGCTGGCTTTGGGGGGCGGTGTTGATTCTTTTCTTCTATCCTTATTTTGTACAACGTTATTCCCAGTTTTTGTTATTCCGCCTTTGCGCCTATACCAACTTTCTTGTTTTTGACCTGAACGTAAACCGTTCTTTGACCTTGTCATTGCACGTGTTGTTTAAGTCAACACGTGGTTTGTTGTCTTGTTGACACGTGCTTTTGAATCGGTGTGGACTTTGGGATCCTTTAGGAATTAGCAGTTCCTAAACCGGTGTATAGAAGTCGGCGTAGTCCCACGATTTGAGGTTTGTAAAGCTTTGTTATTTTTATTGTTGTATTTACAGTACCGCATTTGTAGATAAACCTCCATTTGAACGCTTTGGCTTTTGGGGTTTTGCGCGTAACTGAACGTGGTCCAACAGATTGCTGGAAACAATCTATAAGCAGGAACTTTTGCCGAATCTCCTCCGCTTGTCCCTCCTCTCTGGACTTCTGAACTGCCCGCTTCGGAGTGTCGACGAAGTGTTTTGCCTGGCCACTCGACTGTGGGTAACGGCAGCGAACGGGCAGGAGTTATGCCATACTCCCGAAAAAGTCTGCGAATGCCGGCGTTGTGAACTGACTGCCGCTGTCGGATACAGTAGTTTCTGGTGTTCCAAAGCAACAATGCATGTTGGAAGCCATCTGTCCAAGCTCGACACTACCTCCGGCAGCCAAAACACATTTTTCCGGAGCCAGTTAAATAAAGGCGGTCTAATTAAGTCAAAACTATAACATGCTTGACCAATGAAGCAAATATGGTGCGACTTTAGTAAAGGCGGAAAAATAATCGGATTTCTTAGCTGCTGACCGTGGTCACAGTTCATTGCACGCTTTTCTCTTTAAGTTCAGAGTTGAGATATTTCCATGCATGTTTTGTTGGCATCGGTGCACAAACATGTTTCCTCCATTCCTGTAAATGAATTATGAATGGCTTGTTTTTGGTACAAATCAACCATAAGCTTCTTCCACGAAAGTATAGTTGCTACCACGTAGAGGATCCTGGTCCCCCATCGGCTGAAGATAATGCGTCAAGCCGTTTGAAATAAGGTCCCAGTTCGTCTTTTAGACACGTCCGCGGCCTCTTATTGCGGCGGTACTTAATGACCTGCTGCAGCACAAGTAGCCTAGTGGACCATGTCGGCAGTAACCGGGAGAATGCGAACCGGTTATGATACTACGGAGCTAATCTCCGGTTCCAAATCAGTGGTTGCGACTAAAGTATCCTCCGTTTCTGGCCTACTTGGATCAGTGAGTCGACAGCACGCCGGCCCATCCGAGGCTGGTGGTGGATTGGTTCTTGATCCTAAATTCATATCCCAGAAGCAGAGTAGCGCATCGCTGGAGGCGGTTGGCAGCATGTGCCGGGCTTCCTTTTGGCAGTATGTGCCAGGATTCCTTTCTTCGAGCCACACACAGCAAGGAATGACTTGTGATCGGTCAGTAAGGTAAACTGACGGCCGTATAAGATTTTATGAAATTTTTTGACGGCAACCACAGTCGCCAAGGCTTCCCTTTCCATCTGACTATAGTTCCGCTTGGCCAAGGTTAGGGATCTGGTCGCATGTGCAATGGCTTTCTGTGTGCTGTCGGGAGATACCTGTGAAATCACTGCACCAAGTCCATAGTTTGAGGCATCCATTGCAACAACGAATTCCAGAGATGGATCGTAGTGGGCGAGTAGCAAATCGGAGCTCAGAATTAATTTGACAGAGTCAAAGGCGCGTTGGTATTCTTCCGACCATGTCTGCTTGGGGTCTTTGGTAAGTAGCTGGTTTAGTGGGCCTCGAAGGCGATGCTTAGCAAGCAGGAACGAACTGTAGTGACTAACGAGACCGAGGAAGGACCTGAAGAACGTCAAGTTGGTGGGTTCTGGCGTACGTTTGTTGCCGTTAATGTTCTCTGGTTCTGGTTGACGGCCTTGTGCGTCAGTGATGAAACCAAGGTACGTTATCAACCGCATGAAGATGCATTTTCCTCGGCGCACTCTGGAGCCATATTCTTGAATATGACCAAGCACGTAAGCAGGGCGCTGTCGCAAGTCGTGGAGGTTGAAACCCATGACAATGAGATCGTCCACTTAAGTAGCGACGTCGGAGGCACCCATCAGCATGGTGTATATGATATGTTGAAATATGACTGGTGTTGGTTTGGCACCGAATGGCAGTCGAGTATACTGGAACAGACCGCGGTGCGTATTGATCGTCAGAAGCTCTCGGGATCCTTCCTCAACTTCAACCTGGAGGTAATCGTTGACCAAGTCAATCGTCGCGAAACATTTATCCCCATTCGCGAACAGATCTTCTGGAGGAGGCAGGGGATATTGATGGGTATCCGGTGCAATATTGAGACCAGCGGAGAAATATGCACACAACCGGATGGTCCCGTTAGCCTTCTTCACCAACACGAGGGGTGCGGCCCATGCAGAGTAGTTGGTCTGTTGAAGAACTCCAGCCTTTTGTGGTCAGTCCAGTTTCTGGTCAACGATGGGTAAGGCTGCATATGCTACTGGGCGTTTTGGTTCCGAATCTGGTTTGGCACTGGGAAGGAGGCACAGTCTGGCTGTTGCTTTTGTGCACCGTCCAAGTTCGTCGGTGAATATAGATGCGCGGCGTTGTAAAAAGTCCTTGAGTGAACGCTTCGCAATAGGAGTTGGTTCGAGGGCACCTCCGGGTGCTGCGTACGTGAGATTGCAAATAGGACTAATTGGCTTCTCCGGCAGCTTCAGCTTTTCGATCCAGTTCAGCCCAATATGATCAAGTTTTGGGCATGACCTGAGGTAGCAGGGGACTTGTGCCCTGAAACCATTGAAGCTTATGGGACGGTAAACCTCGCCAGTCAACTTCAGTTAACGATCAGAAACACTACGGGCCAAATGTTCGGTCAGTTTCACAAGCGGCTAACCAAGACATTTTTACTTTCGTTCACTGAGCAGCGTGCTGTTGGAGCCCGTAGCAAGCTGCAAACGAATTGTGATGTCGTTGATACGAAACGTCACGAACTTCTTTCAACAAGCAAAATCAACTTTGAATGTCACCGTTACCGAGTTGGACCGCGATTTTTAAGCTGCACGGTGGTATGCGGGTGGCTGCGGCCTCTGAGATCAACATAAATATCTTCTGTGGCCACGACGACTGCACCTGTCACAGTTGTGTCGTCCAAACAGGCAATAACGAGCAGAATACCACTCACCGCAATGCCAGCAACTTGTGGGAGGCTTGCTGTGTTTCCGACTGGGCTTGCTGTCAGATTTCTTGGGCGCGCTGTCGCTTGAGGTGACTGGCCGATTACAGTCGTGTCGCGCTTCAGGTTGGTGAGGCGTTGACATTCGCTGGTGAGGCTCTGAAAACTTATTTCGGTACCCTGCTCAATTCCGTTAAGCAGCCGGGTTCTGATGTCAGCATCCTGGGACGACTGGAGACCGGATACAAAAATGGGGCACTTAAACTGATTATCTGTCATTGAGCTGAGCTGAAAGCGCGTGCATTCCCGACTGACAGCACCGGCAAACGTGGTGAAATCACCATATTCTTTCTTGGCTAACTTTAGGCATTGGTAACGGATATTGAACAGTGGTGTTTTGATCGCCGAATATCTGGGAAAGTTTTCTGACCGTTTCATTGAAGCTGAGGTCGCGGGGCAGCTTGGGGAGAATTAAATTTGTGTACTGTACCTGCTCCGGTGTGCTGAATTTTCGCAGCAGTAATCCTACTGTACATATATAATCAAACTTGGAAAAATCAGTCTTCAACATGACTTCGTACCGCTTGAACCAGGAGTCAAAAGTGTAACCAAAAGGAGGGTCCGATATGACCTCCGTGCCTGAGGCCACGACTACATAGGTTGAGGAAAAAGAAGGCTCATTGTTACCGGCTGCCGTTGTTTGGATATGCAATCTCTGCGTCGGTAATTCGATGAGCTTCCGGTGCTTTTCTTCAAACTTCTTTTGTTACTGCTGCAACAATTCTAGGTGCTGATTAAATTCGGTTGACATCGTGGGTTCGCGTTTGCCAATTGTAGCGACAGCATTTTCCTGAGCTTGGTTCTCGGTCTAAGCCTCACAAGCTGGCGTTCACGTCAAATAAGATCCCACTTCATACCGTTATCGATACTGGTAGCTTCAAAAGTTACATTTCTTCTGACCCCGTACTAAAGCATGGTTGGACAACGACATCCTCTAAGAGCACCATCTCCATAGCTTCAATGAAATCATCTTGTGTTACTAGCAGTCAACTTATGCTACCGTGCTGTACGAAAGCACGCGATACGCAAATTTCAAACTCTCGCTCTTGTTCAATTTTTGTTCCGACATCACTCTTGGCCTGGATTTTCTCAGACCTTGCCGAATTCATCGGCTAGTGACTGCTTTCACACGACAGCGTTCCATGATTTATTATGACCCTGCAGGTGCCCAACTGCTCTATGGTTACCTGCCGGTTTGAAGGAAGTTGGTCGTACAAACTATGGTGATGGATATTGATCCTCTAGCTGCTTGCGCAAAATTTTACCGAACAGTTGGTGCCTCGTATGCTGATCGTTATTAGCGAATGCGCTGAACTTATTAAATAATTGAGTTTTCCCTTTCACGGTGTGCTTTTGGCCGCCTCTCGCATTTGTGGTACCAGAAGTCGTAGCGCAAAGCGGCGTTGTTTCTTCAATTACCCACTGCATACACAAATACCTTATATTTATCCATCATATGATCGTTCAACGTCTTCCCAATCCGTGAAGCGTGAAAACCTGACGGCCAACAATTTAGCATCAAACTCCTTTGAATCCACAACACCTTAATGAGAAGAGAATGCTCGCCAAAATTTAGGAAGGAAGGTTAAATGGAAACAATTAGAAGAACGCTAAAGGAGACTTTGATGGTCTTTTATCGAGTATACATACGGCATTTTACATAAGATTTTTTATTCGATCCACAAGACTTTTTGACAAACGAGGTTCCGCCGACTGAGGTCTGCTCGTAGGAACGCATGCAGTGTGCTTTTTTGAAACGTGCGAGACTGGCACATCAAATCTAATATTTAAAAGTAAAAAATACGATCGTTTAAGTTAAATTTATAACAACCAGCGCAGTAACTCAAATTTACTGACGAGCAGTTTTCAAAACCCATTGGTTAGCTTCCCACGGGTGGCCTTTTAGTCCCATATTCCGGGCGAATTTTTGGACCGAGAACCTGAAGAATTGGAATAGGAACATGGAAAGATTGTATGGACCGATTTTTTGCCGAGAGGCCTGCCAGTCTGTGTATCTTCCTTGGAGATGTTTCAACGTCATAAAAAAGCGGTACTGAAAATAGGCGCCTGCTTCTGTGGGGTTTTGTTTCTAAAAAAGGTACACTGTGCCTCTACGTATGTTCCTGAGGGGCCCTAAAGTAATGTTAGGCCTGTATGACGAATGAAGAATTAACCTTCTTGCACTAGTAGACGGTGTTCTTTGGGTGAGTTTGGTCTTGAAGATTATGCCGAAGCAGAAAATTAAACTTCCTCTTTGGAGCTATGCTTCGGAATTCTTGCTGCGTTATAGCGGTTACAAGAATCTGGCGAGTCAATGACGTTCATGTAAGCAAAATAATCTGTAGAAATCTATCCAAAGCGCCACTTCGTTGAGTGAAGCTGTTTTTTGCTACTATACCGCAGCTGTTTTTGACAGAGTAGACCTTTGTTCGAAAGGCAAAGGGAAATAATTATTATGAGGACGAACGGATCACTTTGTTTTGCCCGGGATATACACGTCCATCTTCTACTTTGGTCTTCAAGACGCTTCTACGATGATGATTCTGTTGAAAAATACTAGTGCCATTTTGGCGTTTGCCACTGGCACTGTTTTTGAAGGGCATAACATTTGTGGATATCTGACATTCCCTCGAAATATGTGGCCTGGGTGTTACATTATGAAAGGGCCATATATTGTTCATACACGTCAGATCGTTCAGCATATGGCCAGTAAAGTTGCCTTGTCGGACCGACTGTTTCCTCAAGCCAGAGCTGAAATAGTTCAGTTATTCTTCCGAAAATGGTTTTGTTCAGTACACAACTCTAAGGCTTAATAAAAGCACAATCCTTGTGAAGACGAATACAGGCGAGAGAATTAAGATAGATGCACCAACTTTTGTAGTTTGAAATGAAAACTAGCTCATCACTTAGCTGTGGAGCCAAATTGTCAATCTTTGAGTTAACTTACGGATAGGCAGCAGCCTGGCTGCATGCCGACCTGGTCCATAAGGCTTTATGAACGTAGCAGATCACCCGATGAATAGAGTTTGGAGACCCTTAAAGTAAGAATGCACACGAGTACTTATCAACTGTCTATCAGTCAGAATTTTGCCACTATTGTATCGAAGAGTTTGAACAGATCAACTCGCTCACGGAGAATATTCCCGGGGTAACGGCGTTTTCTTTATCGCTTTCGTAACTGAAACATGGAGGATTGGTTTTCATAGCCTACACAGCGGAGCGGTACGTAATGTTACTACAGTTACTCCTCTTCAAAGAATAGAGTAGCATTTACGGAAAAATTCATTTGCCTTCAAGTGACCAAACATCATTAAGTGACATATGTAGGTCAACGAAAGGTAAAAAAATCACATCCCTTTCTTTGATCAACCTGATCCCCTTTTTGGCACAACCCGGGGGCATCAGCGGCGCCCTTACAAGGTCAACGGCATACAAAACTGTAAGCAGTCCACATGCAAGAATGAAATGTTAAAGCTGAGGGACAGATGTTTCCGGTGTAAGAAAGTGCAACACGAATCGGCTGGAAAAAACAACTTGAGCTGGCGCAGACGTGACCAAAGCGTGCTTGTTGAGCTCAAAGTATCTGGATTGGCATGTGCGTACACATGACACGTGGACGTCTGTTTAAACAAACTGACAGCATCGGTCTTCAAGCCGTGCAGTTATACGATTTTGTTGCCTGCCTTGCGCGCAAACAAACAATCTAGTCGGTTTTACAGCTGCAAAATATGCGACCGGTGTCGCAGGAAATCTACCGGGGACAGCGACATTTTGATTTCCTTAAACACCTAGGGGTCACCAGAAGGCATGCTCGGCTGGGCAAAATCCACAAGGTAAGAGATCAGTAAACTGTCAAATAAACACTGGCGCGCAAAAACTGACTTGTATTTTCATGCAGGGATTGACGCTCCTGGCGTGGCAGCTAAAAACTGAAGTATAAAAACGTGAATTAATCGTGGAAATGCGTAGCTACCAATAAAACATTTTTGAAGCAAAAGCCTAAGTGCTCTTTGTTCCATGCTTTCTCCTGAAAAAAGTTCGTTGCAACCGATGCAGAACTACCTGTTACTTGTAGTGTTTTCGGCAGTTGCTTGATCGGTTAACTATAGTCTGACAACACCACTTGTAGTTCTGCCCTTGTTCTAGCTTAGATTCCCCCACCAAACTGAATTCAGGTTGGTATAATTGACGTTTTACCATAAGGTAGATATCGGCCAGAAAAAAATGGCAAGGCGCCGAATGTTCATCCGTAGGTTACCATAGAAAATAGTCATTACTCAAGCACCAAGTTTCGCTACGGGCTTCAGCAGTTTCCAGGTCATGGTCTACGTTCTGCAAAACCGAACATGAACTGCAACCCAGGTGTATTTTGAATGGAGGATGAAAGCAAGCAGAATTTATTGATATTCCAGGTACCGTTGCAACTACTGCTATCATCTGAGAGAAACACAAACATCCAAAAAATTTTCATCGCTATGACCTCATTCAGCAATTTTCCAGTGTAGAGGATCCGAATGTTAGCAGTTAAAATCAACTGCAGCAGTGGTGTTGTATCGTGGGGTGGCCGTCTATTGGTTACGCCTGCACTGAGCCTGCCAGACTGCGTGACAAGGAGAAGACGGAGAACTCGGAACACGGCTGTATTGTCAGGACAAACATACAGAGATTGTTCGCAAATATATAGGATGACTAAGTTGCCAGTTATGGTCGTTCACTTGTTTGTTCTGGACAGCGAATGGCGGTGTTCCGGTCTTGAACAGTCTCAGCTCCACTCTGCTGGTCGTAAGTTGCTAAGCCGTGTTTGTTCAGCTCCGCCAACGCACCTGCTATCCGAAATATGTGGTACCGATCGTGACTTGGAAATGCGTCGTTCTCCGCATATGAGCATTTTTCATGTCTGGGCGCGCCCTGACAAGTGGTCAGGCGCGGGTCGCAATCTCAGAGTAAACTGTCTAACATTCAGGATCAATCCTGGTGTGGAGCATTTCGTCAAACGTTTATTCGTCTGTGTTCTGATAGCATTCTATCTGTAGTGCAATCACGAACAAGCCCATATCCTGGAGGGAGTCACAATCTATGGTTTGGTAGCATATGGTAAGGGTATAATTATAAAATGATTTATCCCCTGGCCAAAACACCCTGGGATCACCAAGAGATTTGCCAGAAATTTTAAAGGAAGATATACACCGGGCGTTTTTTCACAAACTGCGACAGGAATATGTGGGGGTGTTTTTCATGTTCTCCTGGGTATCAAAGATTGTTAACTTTTCTTGGATTATCTTGCTTCTCATGCTGCCTCCGAGGCCCTTTGGACAGGAATTCTTACTCCCTTGTGATGGACAAACAAATGATAGTCTGTCAAATAGGTCCCAGGAACCCTATAAGTAGTTTCCTTTGTGAAAATATATCGCCATGTCTCGAAGATCGCACTGACTCAGAGATGAGTCGGAGCCTTTGTGCAGCACATTCATTTAAAGAATATCATGAAAGTGTGATTCAGTTGAGTCTGGCGGTGTTGTGGAATATAGGTAGCTCGGGTGCGGTGATTGATTGTTGGTCTGTTCGCCGAGCTTTTTCAGTCGGATTGCAAACGTTTCATCACCAATCGAGGTGGCATCGTCAATGCGGGGTTTGATAGGGTCACTCGCTCAGCGCACTCAACGCACTCAACCCCGCACTGGCGATGTTACCTCGATTGGTGATGAAGCGTTTGCAATCGAACTGCCAAGCTCGGACGGCCAAGCTGGCGAACAGACCGACAATCAGTCAATTGAGTCTCCAGCGAAAGACAAATCCATTTGCACATAAGTGTATTTGCCGACATTATTCCAATACGGAATGAAGTAAAACACAAGGTTGGCGAAAGCTTGACGACCATGCCTAACTGATGAGTTTCAAGAAGGGCGAAAGCGGTGGTGGGCTGTCCAAGGGTTACCATCAACCTTATGAGTAGTGTATTACGTCCACACAGAAACAGAGCTTGGGTATGTTGCGGAATTCATCTTTCCTATATAGAACTCTTCAAACTGTACCTAAACACCGACACTGGTGTGTGATAACGAAAATACGAGAAAACCACACTGAAAGTTAATAGTCCCTACAGATGGCAATCGTTGTGCGCCTTCCATCGCTGCTTTGGCTATTCGCTTGGTTTGATCTAATGAATATTCTAGATTCTTCTCCTGGGTTACGCCTGTTATGAGTGTCAGACATTCGTGACGGGGATAAGCCATAGAAAGCTTTTTTGCAGTTGTTGAGTCCTTATGTAGAGCTCAATTAATCTCACGGTAAGTTCGAAATAGGTTTTGTTTTCCGCCCCTGCAAAGTTGTGAAGGAATTCTCTTGCTGCTTATCTGTTTACGGAGTTACCTCATGTCATTTGGCTGAATTATTACTCTTACATAACCTCTGTTTGCACTCAAGTCCTGCGGTGCACCCAGTCACGATCATGAGGCAGATCAATACAAGCTGCTCCCTTGAGTTATCGCTGCACAACAACAGATGTGGGCGAAATGATTATCCATCAGGTGTAAGACGTGGTATGCAATGTCACACCTGCGATGCCCGAGGGTATTTTAGGTGTACGGGCTTACAAAAAGAATAGATAAGCCAATTATCTAACTCTCCTGACTGTATGTTAATGTATATGAAGGTATATTAACGCACATTATCCCATTTGATGTCATTTCAAACTCACCATGCTTTATTAATTTCATCCCACCCCCATCTTCCCAAGCTTCGAACTCCGGCAATACCCGGTTTGGAGGACCTGGTTGCCTGTTACCCACTCCACCTGGCCGGTGATCTACAACCGCAGGATCCCCAAACGGACCAAAAGAACCCTGCGATTCCATATCGGCTTCGCTCCACCTTGTTTCCTCGGCTAGCCTGAAATGAATCCCGCTGCTCAAAGAACTGCACACCCAAGCCCACTCACCTTAAAATGTGACGTCCGTTACGGGGCTGTCCAAAAACTGAAGCATGTCAGGCCAATGATGGCACGGCACTGCCATACCCAGTTTGATAGCACACCCGCAACTATTCCATTCCTTCTCTCGACCGTGCCCTCGCCCACTCGTTCCATTAACTGCAAATACGACGAACTCCCCAATCGACCCCAGCTGACTCCATGACACATTCATTCCAACCTGCTGAACTGTTGGTTGAAATTTAACCATCTCTGTGTTACTGTGCTTCCCACCAAATCCAATAAATTTCTATACAGTTCGCGTTCCGGCTCGTGTGTTGCCACCATCTCTCTTCCGAAGGAACTATTATGCCTGCGCCTCCACAACAGCGGCACCAGTGAGTCACCGTGTCGCTGTATGTCACTGTGTCACCAGTGAGTCGCTGTATACCATGTTTTTGAGACCCCTGTTACCATTTGCCCGCTTTGCTAATCCCTCCATTTCATCATCCCCACTTACGCTTTTGCTACCCTGGCCACGAGCCCAATAGTCCAAGGCCGCGAGGCGTCAGAGGTTGTTTTTGGCTTCAGTTCAATTTGATCGGCTGGATGACGTCAACTCTGCTGCTTCACCAGATCTAGTGTTCTGGTTTCTGATTTTCCACAGCTTACATTCCTCTTGTCATATGTCAGACAGGAAGCGTCTTTTTGCCCTCCCTTGATTTGCTTTTGCCCACCACCTTCAAATTCTAACGATCTGAACTTGCTCAATGTTCTCGGAAAAAGAGCTTCCCTGCTCGTACCGGTTTAGTGATAACCACGTTTACCTTGGATACAGCTCACCGCCTATGCCGCTGTCCTCTTTTCCCACCCAAAACCCCGTGTACTCACAGTCCCGCCAGTCATGCCGTTACTCTGACTGTAACCTTATGATCATGCCTGACGGCATGCCCCCACATGTTGAGAATAAACGTTAGTATATTATTAGTTTTATTATTATTATTGTCTGTGCCAGCTGTCTTTATCTCAAGGCTGTTATGCAATCCGTAACTAAAAAAAGAGACACCAGGAACGAACCCAAGTTCCCGCTACTGAATCGGGAGGACCAGTGCAAATGTTCCGTTTTTCATTGGGATGCTCGATACAAAGCTGGAGCTTCTTACTAAAGCTCTCAGGGACACGAAAACAAGGGACACAGCGGCCCAGACGAAAGTCAACGATGAAATTTCTTCCATGAATAAGTTCCCAGCACCACCCATCTCGGGTCCGTTCGTTGCGAAGAAGGTTGTCCAGCTCTATGATGCAGCACTCAAGAGTGCCACGGCGTTTGTACTGGGCAGGCAAGCAAGGGATTCCAGGCTAATCATCTGCGGGTTGTTCTCCAGAAACTGTGCCAACGAAACTGGCACAGTGGCTCCTCGTCGGTGTCCCCACAAAGCATGAACGCGGATCGCCTGACGCAGAGTGGTTACGCGAAAAGGGAAGCAAACGAACATTTGGGCTTCCAGTCACACTTTTCTCCCCGTCTAACGCACAGAAAGTCCTGGAGTGGGCTGTTAGAGTTCAAAAGGCCTACATAACGATCGAGCGTATATCCGCGGATCGTCCTGTAGAGGCGCGAAAGCTGAACCACATCACTCCTGCAGGGGAGTCGCGAACCAGTCTTTTGCTTGTTACCAGTTCAGCCAAAACCAAACTTATTGCCAAGCCGATTGCAGGTATGGCTCCTTGTGCCGTTGAAAGCAGACAGATGCATCCGGCCGCGACTCCGGAGTGCAGCTTCTACTCAACTACGCAGACCCCTCAACTACCAAAGGCAGCCATGCTCGGGAGGAGGCAAGTCTCTTGTGGACGCGATGTCCAAGTACGTATAGCACTCATCGCTAATTTCTGTAGCAGACGATTAGAGCACAGCAGTGAACTCCACACCCAACTAACTTCCGAGCTGGAGTACGTCAGATTTGAGGAAACAGGCGGCGAAGCCTGTTGACAAATCAACCTTAAGCGTTGGCCAGGACATTTATAAATGCTGCGATAATCTTACAGCCACTGAAAATGTGAAACCGTGAGTCTCAAGCTCCACTCCGTCAAAAGTGGCCTATCTAACTGTGGACACAGTCGTCGCCCATGACCGCAACAGCCAAAGCCACAAAATCGGTAACAGGGAACTGGAATGTTCTTCATACATCAGTTTGGCCACCTTGATTGCGGGCGACTAGAGAGTCCACACAAAGACGAAAAAAGCGACTGTAGTCAAACAAACCATATAAACTTCGCCAACGCAGAGAGTTGCGGGCTTGCTTCAAGGTGCAGTCCTTTGCAAAAGCAAGCCTCATGAGGTGCAACCAAAAGGAGTACTTCTTGGTGCTGCCACTCAACGCTTAGGGCCTCACAGAGATCCCTTATCGACCAAATGGCACCAAGAAACCGAAAAGTCGCATGTTTGTCCCAAACCTTTGAACGACAGAAAATCTAGTCGTCTAAAAAACCGGTAATGAAGACGCTGCAAGAGGCAGCGGTCGAAATTTTCGCTCACGAGGGGAAAAACTACGTTCGCTAAGGTAATAGGCCCGCGCAGACCGGACCCTTACGGGCGGAAAACCCTGAGAACGAAAGGCATTTCCCGTAACCACAAAGGCAGAAAGCTGACGGCTATGCTGCGGAGGCCTCTTTGGTTCCTTGAAATCAAACCAACATACAGCTATTGAATCTGCTAACCTTTTGGCAGCACATCTCTCGGCTCCTCACCTTCGGAGGCAGCAGCGACAGTGTTGAAGTGCCTGTCCACAAACTGTCTCAGTTTTTTCAACAAAGTCCACGATATTAAACAGTCAACTTGCCTTGAACAGCTGGCCATAATCGCATTTACAGAAACCTGGCTAACATCAGATGTCTCTGAAGCGTTGCTCTTGATAGACGGCTACTGTATTTTTTGGGCTGACTCGAAACGCGGGGGGGGGGCTTGTAGGGTCACTTAATATTTACATGCAGCCCTGCCTATCCAAACTGTCCTCTCCGATACGACTCCTTTACCTTTGTGCGATCTGCTGTTGGTTCGAATACCGCTGCGCGGGGCCGATTCTCATCTTCTCGGCGTGGTCTACCGTTACCTCCCAGTCCTTCGGAAGATGAATGATAATAATAATAAAATGAATAATAATTCTTGAGAACCCGTCCTCCAGCTACCACTTCACACATCCCTTACTGTTAGGTGATTTTACCAATAACAAGGCCTCCTGGATGGAACTCCCACGTGTCTAGTGTACAGTTTTCAGCGGCGCTGACCAATGTCGTTCAACAGAGCACTTGAACCCATTATGTCATCGCACCCATCAGATACCGCACAGGCCAACTAACATCCCGCCTGAATTTGGCCATCGCCAACGAAAGACACATCGTTGACCGTGTGTCAGTTAACGCTCCACTAGGATATAGTTGCTTACCTTTGATTTCATCTGCTACTGGACCAGAAATCCCAAACCTGAAACGTGGATTCAAAGCTTCTGCCAAGCAACTTTCTCAGGAATTTGTAGCTTTTATGACCAATTTAAAATGGGGCCAAGTTTAGTGAAAGAGTTATACAGGACCATTGTCCAGAAAGTCCATGAAGCTGATGCGATGTTTGTCTAAAAATCCAGCATGCAGTCGGATGGACCACAAGCTACCTAAAACAATTCAGCATCTTCTGGAAAAGAGGTCTCAACTATTTTCCAATAAGTTGACTACATGAGACATAGAAGATGAGCTGGCGTTTTGCAAAATGCGAAACCGCCAATGGGACATACAAAAACGAGCCACCATACTAGATCTCGCACAGAAAAACAAAAATGTGCTGTTTAAGTAGATGAACCATTGCCGCAGAAATATGCAACCGCCTTCGCTTTGAGGGGCAAGAACGGAGAATCAACGAGTGACCAAAAAGTAATATCTGAATTTTGCAGAGAGCAATATTCAGGCTCCTATTATGCCCCAGCGACCTCGTCACGCCCAATCTTGTTAAGGCGTACGTACGAATGGCGTCTAACCAAATAGCTCTTCACGGAAGAGGACATTCGTCAACCCTCACACGAGACAGACCTGTTCTGCGCATCGTAGTCATACGAGGTTCATCCAAGGACCCTGAAGGAAGCATCGTTCACACTGGCAGAGCTTTTCTACCTGGTGTTTCGTCAGTCGTTTTACGAGGGCAAGCTTCCCTCTGCCAATCTACAACCCTGGTGGCCGACTATCGCCCGGTAGCTGGAGGCCTATTAGCTTCACTAGTGTACCGTGCAAGGTGACGGAACGCAGTCTGAAGCGGGCCATCCTAGATCACCTTACTAACAACAACTTAATACCCCCAGTTCAACGCGTATCTCCCCCAAACCGTTCTTGCTTAACCAAACTGCTCTTATTTATGGACAGTTTGGTAACGAGAGATGCCATATTTTTCGACTTCTCAAAAGCAGTTGATCAAGTCTCACACGTCGCGCTGCTTTGCAACCTCGAAACTTACTGGATTAAGGAGAAAAATTTACGTTGGATTGGGGCGTTCCTATCAGACAGAACATTCCGAGTGAAAGGAGGCCTGACGTACTCTCCCCCGGCGCCTGCTTTCATTGGAGTTCCTCAAGGCCCTGTTTCGGGACCCCCTGCTGTTTCTGACCTACGTCGGTGACCTTCCAAATGTTCTTTCCACTTTTTACGGACGACTTGAAATCCTGTAGTTCAAATGCCAATGCTCTCCAAATGGATGAAGACGCTGCAAGGCGATGGTCTTTGGACTGGCACCTTCCTCTGAATGACGAAAAGTACGTTCACGTATCATTTGGAGGGGACTCAGCGAATGTCTTTGTCAAAAGGCATTCATCATTCTACGGAGAGTTCGGCGTAATACTCGCACTGACTTCCAAATACTTCTAGGAGGCTTACGTCAAACCGCTTCTTGAATATGCCAACCAAGTTGTCCACTCAGGATGCAAGAATGACGTTTCCCTCATTGTGCGTGTCCAACGAGCTGCTGCCAACCCTGAATCCGTGGACTAATAAACGCGTCTCGCGGTGCCTGACCTCTTTCCCTTGGAGGATCGTCGCGTCCGAGGTGACTTAATTCTTATTTACGCCCTGTTTGAACAAGACTTGGACAGCAGGTTTTTTTACTCTTAACCAAGCTAGCATACAGCAGGCATATGGTAAGAAAATTTTCACGATCAGAGGGCAAACGTTTATTAGGCAAAAGTTTTATTTATTTCGGGTAGTTGGTGTGTGGAATGACTTTTCTCCGACTTAAAGAGCAGTACTACATTCTTTTTTCGCTAGTGCCTTTCACGTGCCTTCACCGCAACCACTGAACGACAAGGACAAAGCAGACCCGGGGAAATTCGGGCGAACGTCTCCATTCTGTGTATCAATCCGTGGGTCCTTGAATTGCGCTGGTTGCTCCCTCAGTGGGAGAATGACTACCTGTTCAACAGTCGTTACATTTGAGGAAGTTTTACTTTTGGGGTGTCATGGTTCTGAGTTTTTTCGATTGATGGATGACTAGAGTTGCAGGCGAAGTATGCCATGTAGGTCGTTTATGTTGAAAAGCAGAGTAGGGTTATTAAAGGGAGTATCAAAGAGCAAGCAAACACAACAGGCTAACTGTTCATAATTGATCGAGCAAGTTTAGAGTTGCGTATTAAACAAAGAACGAGGATTCCAATCACATAGTATGAGATAAGTAGACTAACGGCTTGACAAACAGTCAAGTAACAGGTAATTGGTGATTAATTCCGGAGTGGTGTCCGGCAATTAGAAACCCACCGGGTTAACTTTTTTCTCTGTTCAAGATAATGATAAACTGGGATCCCTATTGATTTCTTGGTACATGGCACTACAATCCAACTACAGAATTCAATCCACGTTTATCATCTCCCGCGATTTTCCCTGGAAGACTTGAAAAGTATGTTTTCCTTCACTAATTTCCATCTTTTGCGTTCCACTGGATTTTCATTTTTCGGAAAGCTCCTTGCCGCGTAAAAAAATACGAGCTCATGATACCAAGTTATTTAGAATATCCACCACTAATATTCAGCTAAAGCCCGCAAAAGAAAGCGCTGATTTCTAATCTTGGTCTTTGGTCAAAAAAATTTAATAAAAACTGGCCGTAAAAGTGGAGCAAAGAAGGACGGACTGGTTGAAGTAAATTATTTGGATTAGATCCCGGGGGACTGTCTTTGTACATGACAAGGAACTCTGAAAGATATCTTCATAGACGGAAGCTTAGCGCAGATTTGTTCGTCACCATGTACTGGAGCGGTGTTGGATGTGGTTCAGAAAGGCTGCTGAGTTAGGCCCATTGATGAAGTCTAGCTCCTACGCCATGCTCAGATTCGTTGATTACAATACTTTCTGAAAGTACAGGCACCTCGTTCTTGGATGCTTTCACCAAAGATGATTCTCCTTAAACTAGATTCCAAGCATAATAATTTCTTTCTCTTAGTTGCACGCCGATATTCGCCAGTGGTGTGTTGCTGTCAATAGTGCTTGTCTCTGCTAGCCTATTTAGCATTCCTCATTAAAACCAGCAACTGATGCACAAGTACACCAGAGACTCACTTGTAGAACGGTCACTATTGCTTGAACCGAGAAAGACAAAAGATGTTGCATCTGCAAACCTTACATTCAGGAAGCGCCGAAGATGAGATCTTGGATTTCCTCGGCCAAGTTAGCCGGATTTTCGGAGTTTAGGATCCATCAACAGGTTGTCTTTCGTTGAACAACCATCTTTCAAATTTGGCATCTAACTATTCAAACGTGTGAACTATCGCGGTAGTTTTCTCGAGTACATGGGATTTTCAGCCTTTTATCGAGGACAAAATGTCCCTCGGAAAACTGGACTGTGATCGGTTAAGGGAGATTGGAAACAGAAGTCTTATAGAGATTTGCTGGGAAGTGTTTTCCGTACATTTCCCTGAGGAAAGGCATAATTTCGGGAGTGGAGAACCTTTCTCAGAGGGTAACTGGTGAATACGTCTTATTAACCTGAGTTTTTCATATGCTAGCAGTCCAAATTCAGCTCAAGAAAATATCCTCTAGGCTAAATATTGGGATTCCCAGTTGAGTCATTCGATGCTAACATACACAAAAAATGGGCCGTGGCGAAGCAATTAACTGGTCAACATAAGCAGTGGAGGCAACAGTGATTGCAGAAAAATTTATTTGTCTTCACAGCGCGAAACTGCTAGAGAAGGGCTACGAAAAGATGAAGAAAATATCACCATATCTTTCATTAAGATAAAAAAATGCTGGAAGCCATTTGGTCATTTTGTACATTCAGCTTGCGAAATAAGTCATATGGTCTCACAATGTAGGTGACTTGGTGTGGTTGGCCAGCCATCAGGCGGTTTTGTTTCCAAAGCATTTAAAATTGTCTCCGTCTGCTTGCTAAAACAAAGAAAAAACCCGTAATTTTTTTAGAGGTCCTTTCAGCTTCTCGCGCTGCTATTAACAATACTACAGGCGACAGTGAGCTGCGAACACCGACGCCTTACCTCCTTACAGCAAAGATGTTATGGGGTGAATGGCCTTGTTTTGGATGAAAGAACGTGATAACTAAATAAGAAACTAGATAATTTGCACGCAAACTGGCGACAAGAATACTGCTGGGCTATTACGGAGGCCAACAGCTCTAGCCGTGGATTAGGAAAGCCATGAGGAACACATTTGAAGTACGGGTTGCACAAACAACTCCCGTGTTTTCGATTCTCGCCTCTTGGTAAGATGGCTCTGGTTCTGGCTCTGACTTCGTTATAAACAAGACATGGAAGCGGTTGTTTTCCAGGTAGATGGTGGCTCAACGTGCTTGAACTGTGAATGCGTCACAGCAGTTTTCAGTGCCGTGTCTAAGCTTCCCTTGAAATGCCTGCCGTAGGAATAAGAAAACTCTTTTTTACGAGGAATACACTCATTTGCAAATCAAGTTGGTTTTCACGGGAGACTCAAGTGAATCTCTCGTTTATGATGTTCTTCAACTGAATGTGCGGCACACACGCCGCCTCATGCTTCAGTTGGTACGATATTCGGGATATCGCAATATATTTTCATGAAGGAAACTACTCATAAGTTTGCTGAAAACTGTTCGACAAGCCCACAACCGTTTTTGCCCTTCTTGAAGCTCATCAGGTAGACGCAGTCTTCGAGTTTCAGTCAACCTTATGTTCTACTTGAACCCAAATTGGACTGATTTCGAGAAATACACTCATTTGCAAATCAGTTTGGTTTTTGCGAGAGACTCACCTGGAACCCAACTGAATCTCCCGTTTGTGGTGTTTCTAGGCAACTGAACGTACTGCACCAGGCCACCTCATGTTCCAGTTGCTACGATATTCGAGATATCGCGATACATGTATATACGTAATGCACTACTCATAAGGTTGCTGAAAATTCTTCGACAGCCCACGACCGGTTTCGCCCTTCTTGGGGCTCATCAGGTAGGCGCAGTCCCCGAGTTTCCGTCAACCTTATGTTCTACTTGAACCCAAATTGGACTGTTTTCGAGAAATACACTCATTTGCATATCAATTTGGTTTTTGCGAGAGACTCACCTGGAACCCAGCTGAATCTCCCGTTTGTGATGTTTTCAGGCAACTGAATGTGCTGCACCAGGCCGCCTCATGTTCCAGTTGCTACGATATTCGAGATATCGCGATACATGTATATACGTAATGCACTACTCATAAGGTTGCTGAAAATTCTTCGACAGCCCACGACCGGTTTCGCCCTTCTTGGGGCTCATCAGGTAGGCGCAGTCCCCGAGGTTCCGTCAACCTTATGTTCTACTTGGACCCAAAGTGAACTGATTTCGAGAAATACACTCAGTTGCAAATCAATTTGTTATCACGGGAGACTCAAGCGAATCTCTCTGTTCGCTCAGAATGACAAATCCTCGGGGCTCACAACCGGTCGGTAGGCTGGCTATTTACAAGGGCTCTTTGGGACCACTGAAAAACCCCATAAATACCTTCAGGATTTGTGATAAAAAACCGAAGAAAGGCGTCCGGGAGGATCAGGTCGCTCCGCGGTTCCTGGTGACTCTGCTTGGAGTACAAGAGCCGTGCTTAATATATAAATGGCACGAGGTTAAGCGGTATAGGTTAAAGACATGGAAAATTATTAGTCTACTACGCGGAACAATAGCAATAAGGAGGATCATCTCTTTGTGGACTGTGTAGACGAAAACATCGCTGGCTCAAAACTTTCCCCCGTTCATTTTAGACAAGGCTGAATCTAGTTCGTAAATCACAGCACTCTTGAAAAAAGTTCTTATATTAGAGAATAACAAGAAATTAACCTTTGGATGATCTTCCCCATAGACACAAAATGGAGCGTTTCGTAGAAAAGTGCACCAATCTGACGTCTGTAATAACTAAATATTTAGCACTTGCGATTGTTACAAGTGTTATGGAGGATTTGAATGGCACTCAAAACTTCAACAGTATGAGACCATCCTCGTTTATGGAGTACATTTTGGAAGGGGAGTACAGGGATGGTTCATATTGTCAGATTCCCCAGATCCACTTGGTGAACATTAGTAAGACGGTGATACTCTGTGGTCAGGTTTCTCCAGGTTCATTCATACAGCCGACCGGCTGCCTGAACAGATCAATAAAATTTGCTGTGGCCCCAAAAGTCTAGTCACTGCAAATCGAAGGGATTCGATTCGTGAGATTCAATGACCAGTTGGGGCGAGCCAAATAAATGTCTACGAGTAATTAAGTTGCATAGAGGGGTTGTCTGTGCCATCTGGTAATAAGAAGCCCCACATTAAAAACGTTTCGAAGAGAGCAACAGCTATGGTGGTTCCCATTTTTGCACATTGTGAAAACAGTGTATGTTCTTCCTAAGTAACGTCCACGTAAGAAGCACCAACGGAACGGATTTTTGGGACTAAGCAGAGCCACGGAGTATGGAGCAGATCGAATGGTCCCAAATGGTATTTTTCAAAGGACTGGAGCACCGCAGTTTACTTTACGGCGACTCCCCCGTCTGTGAAGATGACTTGTACGCTCAAAAACTGAGCCCAGTTGTGATCAACAGACTACTATTTGAAGTTTACTAAATATTCCAGAATTTTTTCTGAATACCTGATAGTACTAGACCAGAAACCTTCCAAGCCGCCATGCGACATATAGTTCGGTACGTAGTGTGCTGCTAATGAACTGGAATTTAAACGCGGCATTTCGCAGTGCATTGTATCGCAGCTCGTAATCTTCCATGCATGGGGATGGATATTACTATTGACTTCGCTGGTTTCCACTATACCATAGAATAGAGATTCAGGATGCATTCAGCTGGATCTCTGGTTAACTCCAGTTTACTTCGCATTTCAATACACATGGCCAGCGGCTTAAAATGTGGGCCCAAATAGAACCCAAAGTTGACGGAAACTTTTGGGTTTCGCTTACGTGATGAGATTCAAGGACGGAATCACCAGTGGGATATCGCAGATTTCTTAACAACCTTATGAGCAGTGTGTCTCGTCGAAAGTTGCATGTTGTATCTTACGAACAAACTTCAATTTTCCATGCATTTGGAGTACATGTCAGTCACTGAATGTGACTGAAGAAAGGTGAGCTCTAAAGAATAAGAAAAGCAGATTTAACTGGGTAGACATGCACGGTACAATGACGCTCCTGAGGCTACGAATAAAGCTACGTCATAAATGCATTCTCAGATCTGGATAGAAATATGTCATTCTCCGAAGGTTGAGAATCGTTTGCTCGACTGCGTGCCCTTAGACATAGTCGGTCCCACGTCTGCTCCGTTTTTTACCAGTGCACAAAGAGTATGTTTTGATATTTTTCTCCCTAACAACCGTTTCAGCAATTCATTTTTGATTTTTAAAATGGACAAAAGGTTGGTCGGCGCATTCATCAGTACCCAGCTGGCTCGCTTTTATAAATCCCGGATTTGGCGTTTTCTCAAAGTTAACACGATTTCGGAAAAAGTGATGTATCTTGCCGGTTTCGTAACCTTTCATATATCCAAAAAACGGAGCAAAATGGGGATGTTGCGGAATATAGGTAGCTCGGGTGCGTTGCTTGTTTGCTGGTCTGTTCACCGAGCCTAGAAGTTGGATTGCAAACGTTTCATCACACATGGAGTTGACATCATCAGTGCGGGGTTGAGTTGACGAAGATGTCATGACTGAGGATGCCCAACTAACAACTAACCAGGACAAATTTTGAAATGGGGTTATGAGGCCGTTCACTGTAAATAGAATTCATTATAATGCAACTGGTGGCAACAAGAATGGTTCTCTATAATTTAATGGAATTCAGAGAAGGTGTTTGTTGCAATGCCGTTCTGTTCCAGGTATACCGCAAATAGATAGACATTTATGGATAATCCAACATCGACTGGTGAGTCGGTTGGGTCACAATTATCAAGTCAGGTGGTTCTATGTTCTGTCGCAGATTTTGCACCCAACATTCTACTAGTACACTTTCAATAGCATTCGGCCCCCAACCAGTTCGACAAACACGTGCCTTTAGGTTTGTCAAAGTGTCACAAAACGTTTAGAACGCTGTTTCACGTGACATGACCTCATAGAACTTAGAGTCCAGCGTGCCTTAACCTATCAAGTTTCTGTAGGATTCGTGAGAATCTGAAAAAACAATTGAGTTATGACGTACCTACTTCATCCGTAATCAACGTATTCCTTACGGACATGGCTCAATAGAGGCGGGAGTTTTCATTATCGCATGGTGCGACTAAATATATAAAAACGTACGAAAATTGTTCGGTAGCTAGACATCAAAAGTTGCAGTGGATGCCACTTGTAACTGCTAAGTGCACATTTCATTGGAATCTTTATCTGTTACACTGGGTGCCAGCTACTTTTTATTTTCAAGGTCCAAGTAATATTTTGTGCAATATGGCTGCCAAACACCCAGCAGCGGGTCTTCTAGTCAACTACTAGGCACCTGTGGGTACTTGGATGAAATCAGGCGGTTTTTACGGAGCCTAATGTGTAATTCGTCAATGCCGAAAGATACGGATTAGCGGTCCAAAATGCAGAGATAGTTTAATAGCAGCAAACAAGTCTTTATCCGACTGTGTTGAAATGAGTGATGGCGTCTATCAAAAAATACTACAGCAAAGTTTTTAAAAGTTGTCCATCTCCACGAATTCTGGAATTCAGCAGGTTAGCCATCGGAGAGCTCATGTTTCCATCATCCTGTGGCTTAACGTTAAAGTCGAGCAACGGACAATTAGAAAATGGAGTAAACTTTCTTTTGCCTCACTTACACACAAATGAACTTTAATGGCATTCGATTAAACCGCAAAACAGCGATGACCAAGAATTACATTCGGTCTGCTATTGAAATGTCCATGTGGAAACCATAGTACTTTATTCTAGGAATCAGCGTTTCTGAGTATGTAGTGGTAATCCTTCTGTGTAAAGAAGTTCGCAAAGTATTCAATAAGAACCTTGTAGAGGGTAATACCGCACACATTTAATGCAGTTATTTGGAGTTCAAGAGAAAGAAAAAGAACCGTATTCCGATTTTTTGTGCATCTCAATCACCGTAAGCTTACTTAGTTGACTGGCCTCGGCGTCTCAAAAGGACGCACATGTGAATGATCTGGCTTGAAGGGGCTTTATTTTTTCATTCAGGGGAATTGCTGACATCACCAGACTGTGAGTTGCAACCAAAACAGTTGATGAAGTCTTGAACACTGACTTATTTACTAGGGCATTATTGGGTAAACGCACAGTGAACTAGGACAGTCCTTTAAGTATGGATTGTCATTGCGTGAACAGAAGTTATTGTATCATTCTTAGGACAATCCAGTTGCATTTTTACGCCTGAGCCAAGTTGTACCACACTATGGATAAGTGAAACTGAACAGCCACGTATACCAAGAAGGGCATAGCACACACCCAACTGCTGGTATGCACTTGAAGACAACTAGCATCTTGAAATGGGAGTTCCACTGACATGTAATTTGGTTGAAGATCCAACTCGATGTCGTCACATTAGACAAGATGCAGTTGCTAACCACGATCCTTGGACCATGCTAAGGCTGGTTCGTTGGAAGCTCGGATGGATAACTAGGTAACTCAAGTACCGACAATGACAAAAAATAATCGATAAAAACAGCCTACTCACGTTTGTGCGTTTTTATTGGCCCTGACCAAAGCTGAAGTGGCGGAACTTGCACACGAGGCGTTTCGCGTACTTTTTGAGGTGCAAAGGGTGACGATGCGAACAATGCGTCTCGATGTTCTTTTGCCAAAATGCTTTTATGTGATATGGCAGATCCACACCTGGAAGGTGTTGCTGACAATGGTGGTAGTCGGCTTGAGGGTAAGGAAATCAACACAGCAGGGAAAAGATTGCATGACAGTATCCGGGTGCAGGTATTTCATTGACAAAAGATTGCAACTTTTGTATCGACAACCAAGCTGCTAATGCGCAAGGAGGAATGGTTCTGGGACAGATAAAATTGCCTCATACATACCACCAAAAGCAGCATGAAAACATATTCTACATCATTAGAAAGATTGGAAGACGTGAGCTGTGAATTGTTTGCATTTCAAATTGATTTCATCGGTCGCAGGCATTCAACATTCATAGATAACAGACTTGTAATGACGAGTTGAAAACGCTGAACCACATATAACTCTGAGGATGGAAGTTGGGATGGAAGTCAGTTGGGTTCTGATCCAGGGGAGTTGGACAACTTTAATCAGTGGCTTTTGTACACACAGTTTGGGCTGATGTGTTCTTATCAGTAACGTTCTACAGACGAAACTAAGATTTTAGATTGCGTAACAGTATGATGAATGTAAGAAAGGGGTTAACATTATATTGGGGTTGCGGTACAAAGCCTGTGGCACTTGATTTGAAATATGTCTCGAGGTCGCCGGATAGGACGGCTTTTCGTCCAGTAAACGTAATTATCACGGAAATTCCAAGTAATCTTATTACTTATACTTCAAGAAGAGGGAACGGTCAAGCTGTTAAAAACATAACCTCTAGGTTGTCAGAAACAAGCGAAACTAAGGAAAATTAAAATTGAGGTTTATAGTGGACTGGGGCTCCCGTTTGATTGTTTTGTGGCCACAATAAACTGTTCTTCTTGGCTCTGTTGGAGTGACAGGCTGGGGTTTTGCGTAGAGTACTTAACTATTCTTGGTGACCCCAGTCTAACACAATCCTTTCCGAGAACCTCGGTAGTTGAAATGTCATACAAACAACTCTAGTCTTGTGCGGTATTCAGGGAAACCTGACGACCAAGAGCATAGGAGTTGACTTGACTGTTACTTTTTTTTCTCCGCGGTTCTAGTTGACTATTCACAAATTGTTTAACATAGACCAAGATGATTTAGTTTTCTTACAGACCCCAAAGTAACACTTGTTATCAAAAATTCCTCCACTAGAGTGCAGAAAATTTTCCTTTATCATTTCCAATTACGGAAAAGTACCCTTCTCGCTGAGTAAAGCTTATTCATCTGAGAAAGTCAAATCAAAGTGGGATTACCTTTATAGATTGTGTTTGTGACAGTGGTTGTGCCGATATCTGTGAGGTATAAGATGTTACCACTTCAGTGACTTTCATGTTTTTCAAACGTAAATCACTGATTGAGAAATTGAACGGAGTTGGTTTAGAAGGGGCATTTTCAAGTGGGTCGAATGACTTGAAAGAACAATAAGGTTGCTTTCTACGCAATCAGTCTCATCAAGATTTTATTTTCAACAAAGATCTCGTCCTGCAGGTGAAGTCAATCTATAGAGAAAAGCCAAGAAACACTGTCAGCTACTTCATGCTTATTGTGAATCACCAGTTGTGTGCATCTCATGAAACTTCTGGGGGCTTCGGACCCACAAACTCCCGGTTAGTAGTTTGTACACTCAACCTTTGGCCGCGAGCAGGCACTGATTGAGTCTGAGCCGGCATTAATTGGGCTGAGAAGGAAGTTCGTGATACTGATCAGTCCTTCTGAGGAAAGGTACTTTGAATACCTTATGAGTAGTGTATTACGCTCCCAAATGTCTGGCATGCGGTTTGATTATCACCTGCTCCAGAAACGGTAAGCAACACTCATTCTTCCGTACCGTGACTGATTTGTGTTTCTATCCGGTGAATATAGTTTTGTGCAGTAAATTCAGTTGTGACGATACGAGTACTGCTGTGAGACAAATACTTTTAAACAAAGCCTTCCAATAGATAGGAAGCAATAGTTCGATTTGTGCGGGGATTCTGATTGCTACCACGTGATCTGCCAACGAGCAGCTTGTGCTGCAGATAAAATTTTCCATTGTTATAAGGACGTGATTAGAAGCCGCAGGAATTGCCACAATTGTTTTGAGGCAACCGTGGTTTTATTTTGTGAGTGCTGCCCAGATTGCTGTCACCGCCAAAACATCCTAACTGCACCACATGATACGGTTAAGGAATATGATCATGCGTGCACTGCACTTACTAGCAGTGACCATATCTGTTCATGCGTGTCTGTGATGCAAAATATTCAAGAAAATTGCGCATAGACCGTTCACCATTGGAATACGGAAAAAAGTGAGACGCACGTTTCTATGGTGACTCAAACGCATGTGAACCCGCCATGTGAATCAGCCCCTACAGAAGCATGAAAAAGCCTTCGGCTTTAGGCAAATAGGCCCGTCCAGAGGGAATCAACGTGAACGGGAAATAGACTGGAAGTCGAACAACTACTGGCTCCGGGGATGTACAGTCATACCACGGTCTAATCACTGGAGACAGGAGTAGTCAAACGAATACAAGTACACCGCAATCCAAAGTGCCAGTATCGGAGATATGTCTGATGCCAATTATGAATACAGCACTCACCGGGGAGCAGTTTTAAAATGACCCAAAGTATCGACTCTTAAGAAAAGGGTTTTTCAAAAGACAAGTATCGAAACAGATAACTGGATGGATGTCACATGGGTCAAGGATGCTGGGATTTAGAATGATTGTGTGTATACGTCTGAGCGAGTGGAATTGGCTAGCTTACGGAGTAAACTGTCAGTCCTCGTGCCTGACTGACCTTTGTACAATATATATATATATATATATATCTATATATAGCGGCTTAGATATATATATATATAGCGGCTTATACAATTGTTGGGGCCACTGAATCAGATAGACATCATATAAGTGGCAGGCGATTCGGCGCAACAATATCTTTGGCTATTTTTCTATTTTTTTTCAGGCACTGCTTTAGAGCTGATAAAAGCAATATACATAGTACACTGGGAAGATGTAACACACTACTTCTAAGGTTGCTGAAAGTCCTTCGGCAGCTCAAGCTCGATTTCGCCCTTCTTAGGGTTCATCAGATAGGCACAGTCCCCGAGCGGACCAGATTCAGCTGGATTCAGCTGAGTCCCTTGTCAAAAACAAATTTGTGTGCAGAGGGTATTTGTCGAACACTCGGGCGTTGCGAGAATCCTACAGGATGGTGTACCACGCTCGGAGCTTCACAAAAGTTACCGTGTCTTGATAATGATCAAAATGTTTTGTCCGGACTGCCTTAACTTTTAATTTACTTCAAAATTCATCTTAAATAAATTATTTAGTTAGGGAGGCTAAATGAACTGACCAGTTATCTCTTAAATGTACTGACAGTGGTGAGTAAGGGATCATCAAAGGACTAACAAGGGGACATCGGACTGAGTAATGATTTCCATAGGACTGAATAAATCAATCACACCAAAACCACGGCGTTGCATTCTTCATTCAAACTGTCATCACCTTGATCGCACTATCTTCGGTGAGCACTAAAGTGCACCAGTACGTGGACACCATTTTCTTAATTCAACGATCATTAATTTTTTGCAAAATATCCTTTTAATTTATAGACAGTTCAGTATTTCAGTAGTGAAGTGTGCCCAATACAATGGAGAGCACAGGTTTTTCCAATAAGCTATAAGTGTTCATGGTCTTACAGCAACGTGGCAAAATACACTCTTTAAATTTCCTGTCGTTCAAGTTGACAACCCTGAAAGCTTCCGAAAATAATGATGAAAATATCTGGTCTTCGGAAAAACGCTTCAATACTATATCCATGGAGTTGGTTATCTACTAATATTCTCATGCGTCTTTATCCAGTTTTTGTGGTATTTTGCCATTCAGATTTTTGAAAAGTAGTGGAGATTGGACGTTAAGTCCACTTGTTCACAATTATGCATTACTGGTTAGTAAACTAAGGAAAACATGGAAAAAACAATATCTCTCGTTTTTTGAGGTTTAGTTTACTGGCTCACTGAGTGCATAACTATTCACTTGTGGTCATTTTGCGCGTCTTTAGAGAAAGCTTCCGTTACCAATATGTCATTAGTTTGTATTCACACTTGAGGCTTTTATGAAGGATTAAAGAACTGACCGGATCTCAGCCCTGAGGGTTCTGTGAGTTGGCACAAATGAAGGACTTTGTATCAGGAGATTTTGCCTTAAATGAAGAACTAAATATGGTAATAAGGTTGTTTTCCATGTTTATATCTGTAAATCAAACGTCTATATAACTGTGGACTGGATTACAACCTGTTATTAAAAAATATCGACTTACTCGATAGAAGAAGATGTAACATCACTTGCAACGGATGCTGGTTCTTCAGTCGAGCGCTGTAATCGAACTTCTGACATTCTCTTTCGAGCATTCTGTAACCGCTTGGTTTGTTCCTGCAGAACTGCAATGCGCAGTTCATTTGCATTGATCTGACCTTCGATTTCCTCCTGAACACTTTGGATTGCTTGGGGTACAAAGCGTCCACAAAAGTGTATGTTACTAAGCCAACGTTTACACGGTAGGTCTAACTGTTCATTGAGGTGATTATACAATCCAGTGGCTCCTAGGGTCCATAATCTGAGTAGTTTACCAAAGTTAGTAATATACAGTAGTAACTGTTCAGCTGTGGAACTTTTTCGATGCATAACTGTCATGCAACTGAAATGCAGTCCGAAGGCTACGGTACCTCCACTTTGTTCAAGCCAAGACAAGATTAATCAAAGGTCAGGGTTGGGTTCGAACCACGGAACTTCCGCTAGTGGTTTTACGCCCAAACAACATTTTTGTACAGTGCTGAAATGTAGCTTTTTAGACGGAACATTGATCTTCATTGATTCGGCGGCAAACGACGTACACTGCGAAGTGTTTTCTTATGTCTTCATATACACTTCGGCCCTAGTCAAATGAACACCTGATTGCTCAGAACCGACCACAGTCGACAAAATGATCAAGAAGCTGTGTAGTTTGATTTTGAAGATGAAGTCAAAGAAATCTTGTAAACGACAAAAAACATGTCAAGGGCTAACAGTGAAAGGGCCAACAAATCTTAAGCCACGCATATGTTTGCAGTTGTAACTAGAAAGGTTAGACTAACTGCCGTTGAGCTCACACAATCTGATACATCCACCGTGGTACGCACAAGCTACTGAATCACTCCGTTGTGCCGAAACTTCATTCATCATACTCAGTAGACAGTCTCATACGCGCACATCAAAGATAAACAGTGGAATTAAACCTAGCATTTTGCCACCTCGCTCACCAAGGCTTGACAGAAATCAGCTGGCATACCAAATGAAATTAATAATTCCTGATTTTTGAGAGATGGGGCCTGTTGAAGCATGGTGGGGCAAAAACTGCCTGACAGTTTTCTGCTCAGTTGATGGTGCATTTTTTGGGAACAGGACAAAATGATATTCTTAGGTGAGGAGTTCTCTATTCGGATGGAAAAGTAAGGATGAGCGGCGCAGATAATGAATTGAGGAACATACTGCGGCTAGAGGCCAAAAACTAAGCGAGTTCCCTTATCAGGTTTAGAAAAAGCAAGCTGGGGAATAGGCTGCATAAAAAACATGCACATTCAGTTTTTGAAATCAGGAAAACACTCCGTCTTATCAAAATGATAGTGTTGATCAACCAAAGAGTCTCTGCCTCTCCTTGTTGTGTCTAATTTCTGCAATTTGACCTGACCGATTACTTTAGCATCCCTAGGACTAAGGCGGGCCTACGGTTCAAAAATTTAGAAATATTATTCCAAATAAATTGTTTTATTGTGCCACTAATTTGGATTTGATGAAAACTGGCAATAAGGGATGTGGTTGTCGGACGGCAACATAGGGCTTTGCCAACAGAAAACAACCTGAGGACGGGTTCAAATCACTTTTTTTTGAATGCATACTCTCCTAAAGAGGTGCGTTTTCGGCCGTAATTTTTCGGATGTTTTACCATAAGGATAAAAACAGACTGACTGGAAGAAAAATGCTTGGGATTGCTTCTGTTCTGATAAAGTGAAGAATAGATATTGCTAAGATGATTCACGCTTGACAGAAGTACAACTCAGCGTCTCTGTCATCAATTGCTTTGTTAGCAAGTTTGGCAATACTTACATTGGGCCCTTGTAAACAAGACAAAACACTCAGGGAGCAAACAAACGGCTCAGGTTCTAGCAGGGTTGGTTTTGATTTCCGGATCACAGTGTGTTTTACCTCCTTTGTAGTCTTTTGGTGATTTCTACGCAACTTAATATTCAGTGTACAGGCTCACCAGAGGACAGTTTTGGACGGTGAAATTCGTTTGTAATTCGGAGCTCAGGTTCTGCAAGTAGAACTAGATGAAAACGTTTCACCGACATCCTCTTGGGTTGCATTTTTTTGGGCCACCACTCGCACAACAACCTCTCCTGGTCTGAAGCTTTCTCGAGGAGAGTCTTCGGTGTGGACTCACCAGGAAGTTTGTGCCAGAACAGGAGGAGGATTTTTAAACGAGGTTGGTGTGAATGTCAACTCTACTGAACTTCCAGTCCCCCGCACCGAATGCAGTTTGAGGTGCAAGCAAAGTGAGGTGTTTTATCAAAGGAAATAATCTTAGTCATGCTCTACCACACTTCTCTCTCCTTTTTAGCGCGCAAAGCATCACTTTACTGGGATAGATAATTTTTATAACCACTTTGCTAACGTCTGCGAGACAAACTTTCTCGATGGATGGCACGGTATTAGCACAGTCTGCAGCGGAGCAACATAAATTTATAGTAATTATTGATGAATTTTTGGGAACTTTGATGATATTAAATTTATGGTCTGATACGAAAGTGATGCTGGTTGAGTTGCATGACACTAACAGATGAAGCAAAACTTATCTTGCAATACTCACGGATACAGTTATCTAGACGGAATATCGAAGGTGGAAAAAACCTACAAAGTGACAGTTCTAACCGTGAATTAAACAACATTGATCTGATTGAAGATGTGTGAGTGCCGGGAGTTTGGCTATGGTGGATAGTCAGCCACCATAGTTATCTTTGATGCTTTCCTTGCAGGTTAGTGGCAATTCATCCCGTGCATATCAACTTATCGATGCTGATTAGGCATTTCAGTAGGTGCATACGTTGGAAACAAATGAGTTATTTAGTTTTTGAGTAATATGGAGCCTTAGTTCTGGACTGATTTAAGTGTACAAATGAATGATGTTCACAATCGCCAAACCATTAACTGGTATTTCCTGTACAAAATGATTAAATTTTATGGATGTTCTGTAATATGCTATTGAAGCAATCCCAATTTTCCTGAAATTGCAGGCCGTTTTCGATTACGGATAAAGTATAGTTGAACCGCACCAACAAAGTGAACTATCTGATTCAGTTCTTGGTTGTTCGATCGAAACAACAAAACGGGTTCTAGTAATTTGCGCCTCCTGTTTTGGGGTTTCGAAATCCCAATGGAGTCGTACACGGTTGAAAGCAATTTAATTTGGACGATGAAGCCGCAGTTGAGCTTGAGGCCCCAAGTGTCTACGCCACACATAGTTAAAGAACAGAATCGATAGGAAGATGCATGAAAAGAGCTCATTCTAGGCAGTAAGTGGATTTTCGTCTATATATGGTAGAAGAGTAGGAAAGGCAATAAAACGAATTTGAGGATTTCGCTTTTATCAGATGCAACATTGGTAGCAGACTGTCAGAGACCAACTGAGAGGGAAAGGTCTCTGTGTTCATCATCCAACCAAATCTCTGGGTAATTCAGTTATTGTGACCGCGGCCAGGATTGGGACAAAGGTCAAACCATTCTTTTCACTTGAGATATAGTAGGGTAAGGAAAGATTACAGGCTAGAAATAAGACACATGAGGAGGTTAGTGCTGCAATATAGTTGGTCACATGAAGTAAAGAACGAGATATTTAGCAGCGCTTTCACCCAACCAATTGGGACAGGAATTTCAAACGCAAAATATACTTCATTGGAGCGGGCGGTGGTAGTGGCTCTAGCGCTTTGGAGAGCAACTTTGGCTAGTAGAAGAGTGATTGTAAACGGAAAGCAGATAAAAAGACATAAATTTATATGCTCAACAAATTTCTGCTAGTTTGTATAACTGACCAGTTAAATGGAGATGTGGACGATACTTTGATTGACTTCACAAGGTTGTCGCTTCTGTTCAGGAGTATGCGTGTTATCCGGAGGGGAAGGAGCAATAAACAGACTCTGAGCGACCGGTGAATGTTAAGTTGTGATGGCTTGAACAAGATCTCCTGGGACCGCGTCTTTTGTGAGGATTGTGAGCCCAAATTTGATGTTTCATACAAACGATAGAAAATTTTATTTTTTATTATTAGCAATCCAATAAACGGCCTTTTCGAGTGCTGTTTGTAGGGCCGTTTTCCTCAAGCATCTATTCAGTTTTCCTTGGCTGAGTGGTTGTTTTAATATCAACGTGGTGTAACTCGTGTTGAATTTATCTCACCAATAACCCAGGTCTACGGGTGTTGCTGAAAAGCGAACTTCTCGATTACTCGATAAAGTTTCAGGTCGTTTGTCAAACAAAATTCCAATCACGGTTTTATTAACAAAACACATGTCATGGACTTTGGCAACGCAGGGACGAAATTTTGGCTGCACCCGAAATCGAAGAAAACCACCAATCAGTTTTGTCCACCAGCTTTGTCCACCTCCATTTCCATTAAGGTTTCATACCCCGTGCGCAGTCTAGGTAACATAACCCATGTGCGTCGCATATACTTGAATATGGATAGCCACTCTCCTTCTTAAAGAGACCACTTAGCAACAGGGGCAAGAGCTATACCATTGGACTGGCGCAAACAAATGTCACTCTCCTCAAAAGAGACGGGAACTTTGGCCCCACTGTTCCTCAACGGCGACCATCTTTCCGAAAATCAGGAAGAGTAAAGATAGTTTGGTATGATACTCTGTTTCTGTTCAATTGGTGAGAGGCAAGGTGTTCAAAAGCCAGGGTTAGCTCTAGTGGTCAACTCTTCTGCACTTTCATGATACTGCATGATGAGTAAGACAGTCAAACTTTCTGTACAACCAGCTAGTGCCATTGCCTGTGTAATACAGCGAATCAAGAGGTTTACCATGGAGCGTGAGCTCAAAGGTGGTTGGTCTACTTCTGCTTTTCAGCGAGTAGAACACTCCAAAGTATTGTGATCTACGCACTCGATGGAAGCGCATTTGTGCGGCTGAATAATCCATATTCTTGGAATAATATGTTTCTGCTCCTCATCGGTCAACTGCAAATCGTTTGGTCTTGGCAAAGGGACGTCATAGTACCGTCGAAAACATTAAAGTCAGAGTTTGCACCTGAGTTCCCATGAAGGTTCACTAGTAGATTATTCGCATCCCTGTGCGCGAACTTGGAAAAATATGAGGTAGAATACGTTACCCCCTAAAGCTGTCGAGGAAGCCCAGTGTATTCAATGAAAGTTTACCTAGCCAAGATCCAAGTCGGAACTCAGATGTGCTTTTCTCTGGCTTATATGATTACAGGGCAATAGCTTGTTATACAATTCTGGGTTATGTGATGCAAGGGTGTGAAAAACTGAATAGTTCACCAAGGGGGCTCAATATTAGTGATCTGTCGATAAGTTGCTAAAGTTGCTTTACGAACCGGCTTATATATAATACTTTGTATTAGACAATGTCTGAGGTGGACCCATCAAACCTATCAAAATAATTCAAATATTGACTGACGAGTAACAGTAGACCTGCTTCAGTGGATAGACGAAATTGACTAGGATATTTATTTCATCAGTAGAATATCATGGAGAATTGTACGAGAATTGTATTTCAACTAGGAGAGAATACAATACTGAATGCAAACACTCAGTATATTTTTATAAAATCCAGTGGTTGACTTGGAACTCACCCACCTCTCACATAAAACTGGGGGTGCGGTGGAGCCCTTGAATCGAGAACACATTGTCTCTGTTTCATGGTTGGTCTCCATGGGACAGACTACTGTGTTGACGGGTTAATTAGTCGACTGTCTACTTTTTCGGATTGATTATTGAGAATAAAAATGAGGTGCCTCCAAAAATTCTTAAAACCTAAGCCTTCCAAAAACCTTTGGTTTTCTTTTAAAATGTTCGCACTTCATTTCAAAAACACTCAGCAACTCAGTCACTAACAGTGGCTAAGAGGAACGAATGTCGGTTTTAAATAATTAGAAAAATTAGGGTTTAGCGAAGAATTTTACTTTCATGAAGGGTTCTGTAACTGAAAACTTTTAGGACCAATGCGAGTGACGCATCCTGTCATCCGGAACCGGTCTACATTTCCAAACACGATTCGGAATAACAGTAAAAAGAACTCTCATATCCACGGACAGTATTCCAAACATACTTACGCGCATGTTTCGCCGTTTGTGTGGACATGTTTAAGTCTGGGTATTGGATTAACAATTCAATTTTGTTCTCTTGACGCATAATTGTTGACTGTAACTCAGCGATCTCATCTTCGAGTTTCACTGTTTTCGCGCAAGCTTGCTTGCTGGCTTCCTGTAATTCCGACAACATGACCTTGGCAAACCAGTTTGAATGAAATTTCAGTTACCTACCTCTTGTTGTTGGTATTCCTCTGCAAGTTTTGCCTTGTTGGCTTCTGTCACGGTGAGCTTTTCCTGTAACTCACCTATCGACGCCAGATATTCTTTTTCCTTCGACTCCTGCTTAGCAGTTTGATCTGTCAAAACTTCAAGTCTTTCTGAAACGAGTTGATGTTTATGGCGCATGTTCTGAAGGGCGGGACGGTAAAATGAATAGAACACTAAATAGGTAAATAGGTATGACAGTCTATGAAATCGAGTAGCCAAAAATGTCTCAGTGAAAAATAACCTGTCAATGAGAACGGAATTTTCTGCTTAACCTTTAGTAAGACACGAAATTAGGATTCATAGTATTGCCCATTTAGTGGAGGCGCTTCTTGATATCATCATCATCATCATCATCATCAACATGACATCAGCGCTGAACACCGATGCTTCGCTGCCGTACAACCATGATTTATTTGAAAGCCTTATTGTGAAGAAAAAGAATAAAGATGGACGGGGAGGGGACTTATTGCTGCCTTACTACAATCATTCCGAGGTGCCTACACCTCTTGATATCAGTTGTAAAGCCACTAGTGAGTAATTATCTTTAGTGAAGAACGGAACAGCCTGATCCTCTTGAAGTATATGTGTGGGGATGAAGCATACATCTTCATCGCCAGAATTATGGATAGAAATAATCCAGTGGTAAATACTGGTGCCATAATGTCATAAAAGAGAGATGCTATAGGGGTAAAAAGAAACACGAGGAGAATGAAATGATAAAAAAACTTTTTTCTTCGTCATCAGCTTTGAAGAAAATATGGCCCTTGTACATATGCTTGCAAAGCGACAGTCAAGGCACGCTGCTACCAATGTGTTGGTAAATAGCATGGTCCTGCGTGGCAACATCCCTAGTTTGAACACAGTCGGTGGAATTTCACATTTGTCTACAAGGACCCCCTGACATGTCTGCTTCCGATTTGCCTGTGATGCAAAGCACTACGGTGGCTTCATCTCAATCGACCGGAAGAAATTCATCAGATCTAGTGACCATACCTCCTAAGCGGAGCTTAAAAGGTACTACGCAATTGCATCCTGGGAAAGAAGATGCGTGGGAAACCCACCATAACATTCCGGGGAACTGCATTTCGGAACTGTCTTTACACCGCCATAATGTAATTCAGGTAGCTATCCTTAAATAAGGTATCCCTTGCCAATTACTGCTCAACTACCTGTGTGATAGGTCATGTTTGCTGCTATTTCTCAAGCAGGGCACATGAACCCAAGTAATCTGGAGTAGACCTCGGGGTCATTCTTTTAACTTGGATTCATAAACATAACTGTGTTGTATCATTTCGTAACCAGCAAATAAAACCTAATTCCTCCAATGATGCACTACAAAACCTTGAAGTTGAGATGCTGATATCCGTTAGCTGAAAACCTTCCTCAGATATTTTTAGCCATATGATTACCATAGTTGAACATATTCGAAAGCTCAGACCGGTTGCCCGGCACACGCTCCTCTGGAGAGGAGCTTGAAGCTTTCAACAAAACGGCTATGTGCCTCGTCTTTCCATTCTTCATTGTTCTGACCCTTTACAGATGAAAGACCACGGGTGGCTGAGCTTTTTAGGATCTCGCTACATCTAAAAGGGTTGACAAAAGTACAAATCCAGGACTTGATAACTGTCAAACCCTGTGGACGAATGATGAGTATACGGACAAAACCTTCCGATCGGTCACCAGTAGTTATGTGGCTGCCTGAATAAGTCAATCAAGCCAAGTTCTCACATAACAGACATCCCTCAGTTGCACAAACTGGTCGGCGGAAGCATGATAAAAAGTAATCTGAACCCACTCGTCGGTTTGTCACGTATCTAGTCTCTTTAAATCCACTTCGTGAGTCCCAGGAAGTGCAGAAGACAATGTGTTTGGAATATTCGACGTCCGGTTGCATTTTTATTAATTCAGGTAATTTTTAAACCTACGCAACTTTGCCCTAAGAAGTAACGACCCACAAAACGCAAACTGTCCTAGTGTTATCCGCTTTAAGTATAGAGAAAACAGATCTCTTCGAATAATGATGAATCTTACTGGAAAAATCAGCCCATAGATCGTAGTCAGCGGGGTCAGCTTACAAAAATCGATTGTTTATCACGTAGAAAAAACAAGCCTTTCAGTGGTACTGTTTAGGAGCAACAGCGTTTAATCCACCCCTCGAATAGGCGGGTCCAGTACCATGAATGCTGGAAGTGGACACGCGTTTCATGTGTAATACAGTGATCAGTTGATAAATCTATGCTTGTTAAAAATATGCCTGTTTGATTCAACTAGAAAAGAATTGCCAAATGGTCAGTAGAACAAGTTTCAGCGTGAGCTACCTTGCAATGTCTCACTAACTGGCTAACCAGAAAGCAAGCTGATCAGGTGCATAAAAATACCTTGCCTGGGATCCTCGTAACCCATCTAGACCCAGGACAAACAAAAAGGTCTGGCTACGGAATGAGTTTGTAGACCTGGGTAACGGAAATCTCCGCACAAACAATAATAGCATTTCGGTGACTTGGTCGAAGACCGATCGGAGGAATCACGAAAAATTGTATCGTTCACTAACCACTACTAAACCGACCCAGAAGAAACTCTGTTGCACCAAGTTGTGCAACATATAGCTGCAAATTGCATCTTTTGGACAGATTGGCTGCAGGTTAACAGAATAAGACTCTTTACTTCTGTACGAGAAAACCGTCGATCATGTGTCCCAAATCTTTGTCGATATAACGGTGTCGGTGGCTCAAACTGGACATCACCCTTGGATGAATAGCAGTCTTGCTTTTATAGTCCAAAGATTTACCAGGCTAGACATGTCTATATCGGGTGTTTTACTCCATGAGTGTGTCAGGTAGTGTAGGTTTCCTCCTGCCTAAATATCAGCATATGAAGTACTAATGGGTTAGTGGAGTTCTTCGCTAACATCTCGGAGTTTGTTTTTTCAAAACCACTTAGAAATCGCACCGATTGTCAGACCACTCTTGAAAATCTCTATTCCAGGATCTACTTGAAGAACTCCGCTTCTCTTTTTATATATCAAACAACCACTGCCACTTATTGAAGACGTTTGGCAAGAACTTACACTCAGTTGTATTTCTATGTTATTCTTTTCTAGTAGGGCACGTTGCTTCTCCTCCAGAGCGTCCGCGTTACGAGCTTGTGCTTCGGATAGTTGCTTCTGTAATTCCCTGATCGTATTTTCCAAAGTTAGAAACTCTGCATTTTGCCCACGAATTATTGCTGTTTTTTCTTGTAGTACTTTGGTCAGCGAATCTGTTCAGTGGAAGGCAGAAGAACTGGTAATCACGACTATCATCCCAAAATCTCTTCCTAAACGGAGCAAACAGTGACATATTGTCAGTTTACGCGTCAGTTACCAACATTCTTTTATCATTTGTCGGGAACAGTAGTATATCGATGTTCTGAAGGCCAAACTCGATGTGTGGGGAATCAAATTTCCCAGAGCATCATCGAAGCAGTGCATTAACAAGCGAACTAGGAGTGTCGACTATCGAAACCACAGTCGCTGTTAGCGTTAAAAATGGGTGACAAGTCGTCTCTTAACATAAAGAGGATTGCTTCTCTCAGTCGACGAATTCAACACATTCAAATGTTTCCAATCGGCAGGTCACAAATCAATAGAAGTTTGCGAATTTCATAGCGATATCTCTTATCCTTGTGATTTCAGGCAAGTCACCCTAACAGACGTTGAAATAAAAAATATTACATCTCAATGCTTGTATACGGTTAAGGCTGTTTGCCAAGTAGTTAAATCCAAATTTACAAAAGTCCTGCTTGTGACTACAGACATGCATAATGGGCCGACGTGACATGAAAATTCGTTCAACTGGTTCAAAGCCAGGCAGTTGGATTATTCAATGTGTTCCTTACTGGGCCGAATTATCGATGACGAGGGGAATGTGGTTTCCGCGCTGTGCAAAATGACGCGGGATTTTACGCCTTAGTTTCATCTAATTATTTGGTGAAATTTTGCCAGCTTACGCCTCACGTAGCAAGTAAAGTAAATTGACTCAAATTGTCACCTGCTTGAATCAGGCAAAGTCAAAGGTTATTCACAAAAACACTTAGATTTGATGAGCTGTCACCTGTTCTACACCCAAATTCCATAATTCAGATGCTAGTTTACAAATGCGGCACCCTGTGCACTTGAGCTTTCGTGCATCGTCTTAGACGTTACAGTGTTGTCACATGGCTCACTATCTGGCTCAGTCTGCTGTTTCGTAGCTTCGTGACATTCTTACCAGGTCTCAGTCTGCAGTATATCTCAGGATGCAAGATGAACACAGTTGCTTTATTCAACCAATGTACCTCCTCATGGTTTAAAGTACTACCCACAAGTATGAGGATTATTGGTCTTCTGCGGAGAAGACTAACGCGGCCATTGAAGACTGGGATTTGATTCCTTTACGAATATTAGCCAGACATGTCCATGAGGAATGGCAGAACAAAGTCTGGAGAAGTGGCCACGGAGAAAACTCGGTTTTTGATGTAATTTCCGCAGACGACAACTGAATCAACAGAAAGTAAGCATCTTGACTAATACCGTTGGGTGTCGCACTGATGTCGCATCTCACTCGTAGTCTATCATGGAAATTTGAAACAAAAACAGAAAAAATATTGTCACATGAGTGTTGTGGCAGGAGGATGCGTTAAGAGAACAGCTCAAACTAAATGCTTATCAAGTAAGAGGCGACGGGATACAAAACAGCGGATTTTGTGTGCCTCGTTAAGACATCTGTAAACAATTATCTATACTCGGTACGTTGATATCAGTGTGAGCAAGCAGAGTTAACCCAGTCGTTTGTTATTCGACTTCGGATGAAGACTTCCGATGAGGAATAAATGAAGCCTTCTGGGGCGAAGGATTTGAAATTGAATGAGATTGAAGAACACTTGAGGAGTTGCGAACACTCCGAAACTCAGAAATATTGCACGGTAAAAAAAATCATGGAAATGTGGGACAGTTATAATCAAAGAATGATCATTTATACCACCGTGGAGGAAATTACACTTTCATTTAGATTAAATACTTCCACTGAAATCGTCTCGCAGAATCAGAACGATCATTTATACCATCGTGGAGGAAATTACACTTTCATTTAGATCAAGTACTTCCACTGAAATCGTCTCGCAGAATCACAGTGGTTGGCTAAATCCAAGGAAACGTAATTCTGTTGAATACTAATCGGGAGAAGGCAAGCAAACTGGGCAGCCCAGAGGAAGAATAATCCCAAAAGACGGGTGAAACTTCAGTCTAAGGTGAGTGGGGCGGCTCAATTTGACTGCGGACCAGTCACTCCTATTCGAACGGTGTTGTTAAAACTACTTGACGGGAGGTCGCAAGTCCGAAACTCCCACGGATTTTCGGGAGGTGCACACTGCTGATGGTTCCCAATAATGATGAAACAATTGTATGGTGCTTCTTGCCTTTCAGAATATATTGGGTTCAATTGCAGGAAGAAGACTCATTTGGAAACGTTGGAACGTTCCTCGTTTAGATCACTGGGAGAAAGCGCTTTCGACTAATGTTCAAGTGACACCTCTGTGGAACGGTTCCTGTTAAAAAGATATACGTACACAATATAGTGTTCTGTTAGCCAGCTTTTGCTTTTTTCCATGAAGCTGGACTACCTTTCGGGACACAAAATTTATCCCATTCCGAACGAAAATGACCTCCACTCTGATAGATCATATGGCTGTGTATGGTATTACCATGTATGCAGTTGTGTGTATAAACTGTGCCAAAAAGTAAGGTTTGTACAAGGAGCGACATTCGTAGTTTAGGTCCAACCTACAGGTTTTCAACGGAATCCCTACTGAAATAATCGACCGTTAACGAACCCAACATGAAACCTATGGGGGGGCTGTGAGCTGTTACGATAAATGAAATAAGACAGTGCTATATCTTGTCTATCTGCAAATTAGTCGTACTGCCAATCAGCAGTTCACATCCACGGCTGGAAAATAGCGGATTCTGATCGCCTAGAAGTTCGTGAGATGCAAACTACTGATAAGTGTCTGCAGGGAATAAAAACAGCTGTGCAGTGTGTCTCGGCTTTTTGGCAGAGATTGACTCCAGTTGTGGTCACATTTCACTCCTTACACATTAAAAATACCTATCTATCCTAGCAGCCTTACTAGTTAAAGTTTAAAGAAGCGATCAGCACTACATGGGAGCTAAACTTTTCAACTCAGTGACACCAGGCTGATAGGCAGTGGGAGCAACTTGCAGTTAGATAGAACATGGCGTTACTGAAAAGAACAACTAGGACAATTAACAGAGAAAGCTGAACATGTACATAACGGAGAGTATCCACAGTGAGATACGGGTTGAATTAATTTTGCATTTTGGAGGAATAGACCAACAAATACATCAGGCTACTCTTGTTGGTTTTAAATCAGCCTTAAATCCGTCTGAGTTTGAAAAGATAAAAATTATGTTTGCAGGTCGCGATGTATAAAAAATCTTCTCCGCGGGCGAGTGTGCACAAAATTAATGAGGCCAACCACTCAAGGATTACTGAAAGTACAACAGGTTTGGATGCGTTTCCTGGAAGCAGAAAGGTTCTCAGTATCTAGCTCGCCAAACATCAGTAGACAATTGACCATCATAAGCCAAACAGGAGAATGCAAAAACTCCTACTTGTGTCAGTCTCGCATTCACACAGTTTCTGCCTCAGTTCATGTATTGTTTCCTCAAGTTTCTTTCCACGAAGGTGATGCTGAGCGAGCTCATTCTTCAAGCCCGCCATAGTTTCTTCGGTTTCTTTTTTCTCTTTGGCTAAATGTTCTATTTGTTCTGCATGAGTTGACCTCGTGCTCTTCAGCTCAACCTATAGAGAAACAGGAAATACAGTAAAGTTAACTCAGCAGCTCAATCAAACAATATAGAAATGTAAAACTAGAAAATATAGACTTTTTGGAGTAGCTTAGCAAATCTAACTGTGTGCGAGTCTTTATAAGCGTGCTTCGTCTTAGGTGGATGAAGAAGGTACAAGTAGTTCGTCCACACGCACCAGCACGCATTAAAATTTTCTAACATTATTTGGCATAACAAAACCTACAAAAGTGGATTAAACGTACACATCCAGCAGATGATTGATGAAATTGTGAGGGAATTTGGTAGAACTCAGTTGAGCTTTCATCCTGTAAGTGGGGCCAATTCATAAGACAAGGCCGAGAAGTGCTGTGCAGCCATTTCATCCGTATGGAAAGTCATCATCAGTGCTCTTTTCAGCGTAATTTGGCTTCACTTGAAAGACGAAATTTCAACTGGTTTACTGCTGACCCCATCTATTTTCAACACAGAGTATACTCATGTAAATATACCATAATTCTCTTACTACTCTTGTTGGTTTTGACCAAATAGGAGAGGAAAAAAGGCTCAGCGTATTACTTAGGGAGAAAATCGACTTCGACAGTGATATTGGTGCTAGGTTTGTTGATGTGAGCTTCGTCTTACACCCGGAACTCAGATACAACATAGCATCAGAACTAAAAAATAGTGTTGGCGGACAACCCGACACCAAGTGTTTTTCTCTGGAATACAAAGATTTAGAAAGTCAGCGACGAAAAACCTCAGCTTTGAGCAAGCTTTCCGGGCACTTTTAACCATAGAACAAAAATCCTTTGAATTGCAAACCTCAAGAAGATTGGCACTCAAACCCGCAAACCGAAAGAGGCAGTTCCTTACGATGAAAGAAATTGTGCTGATTCTCTAACCACATCGCCAATGAAGTGAACTGCTTGTTTTTGCTGTATGCTTCGGAATGAGTTTGAAATCTGTCGCGGAGAAAAAGTTCCGAAATTTTGTACTAGCCTGTTTAAATAGCAAACACTTCGACTCTAAATTAACTACCCAAGTGGACGTATTTTGATACATTTTTGAATGGCGAATTGACATCGTTCAAATCATCGTCTAAACACCTCATTTTTCCAGATGATTGTGGCTCGCTTACATGAAAATAGCTATATCAGGCATGAGCTGCGCTTACATTCTTTAAGGTCCTCTGCTCACCTGCCACTCGTTTTCAGTAATGAGTTCAAAACTTGGGACCCAACCATCTGCAACTCAGGTTCCGGATAGGGGATGTCAATTTTCTTGGAAAAATTTTAATGTTCATGTTTTTAGTTCCAGATATGTACACACCCACAAAGTTAGCTAATGATAGTCTGTCGTCCTGTGTTGCTGTTTTTCATATCCACAAAAGTTCCGAAATTGGGAAACCTGAATACTTCTGCCAGAATTAAAACCATATGGGATAATTCAAATTTTTTAGACGAAACCTTGAAGCTTTAAAGATAAGATGGTTTCTCTGGTATGAACCGGCTGTGTTTAACTTGAGCTTCCACACTGTATAGGTGGCCAAATTTCAGTAGATTTCTTCGTGTGCAACAGTTGTCCAAAGCGTATTTAAAGGTTACAAGTGAGTTAATTTATTCAGTCTGAACATCATATTGTGGCAAGCAGTATGTGCACGTGGAAGCTAAGTGTGTTATCCAGTGTCACTACTTTCAGAAAATGCAGAAGTAGTCTCTCAACATCCAGTGGGATTTTTTATCTGTCCGAGCATTTTGCCAGTTCAAATTTATATCGTTTGAGCTGTTCGAATGAATATGTTTTAAGCTCTCATATGAAGGGATATAGCTACTCGGATTTTGATGGCTATTGAAGCTCGTTTACCATATTGCGTCAGTATTTTCTATCAAGCTTGGTTCGCTTAAACCCAGGAGCCATTCTAGGGGCTAGAATGTACCCATCTGCGAATGTGCCTTATATGGAGAAATCCAGTTCCTTGTGGAATACGCATTCGCCATATTTTTTCTGTGTCTTTGAGTTGACAAAAGATTAGGTACTCATATGGACACATTAAAACAAGTAAAGAATCTTTTTTTACCATCTTTTCGAATACTTATTTTACTTTCTCCCAATAAATGGGCGAACGACCGTGGAATTGGGGAAAATACATTTTCTTGAGATAGTTTCCTAGCTGCCAACAGTTCAAATATCACATTTCTATCATTAGTAAATTTATCAGCAAATTGGAGCTTTTCAAACCCACGTGTTCTGGTCAGTTTAACTGGAAATGTAAAAAACCTGCACAGTACGGAAAACAACCAACTATCTCATCAACGGAGTGCCATTCACAGTCATTTTTTCCTCCCCAGCTTCCATCCCTTTATGTTCTGGCTGAATCTTTTATATGGTTGTCTTTTAGAACTCGTCTCGCTAAACCCCAACCAAAGTGCGATATATCTAATTGATTTGTCGACCATTACTGCTTCGGTGTTCTTCATCTTGCTGCTGTTTATCAGATGGTCAGATGCTCAACCGTAAGGTACTCACATGTTCGGAAGTAGATTGAAAGACTTCCCTCAGGCAGGGTAGTAGCACGTGGACGAACATACGCGCAGACTCTTATTCGTCCCGTAGGTTATAACTTTCAAAATATCATATTTTTAAACAATCATGAAGAATCAAGACACCTGTCTCGTCACAGCTCATGTGTGGTATCTGGTCCCGTTTTGAGAGACACTGAATACAGCGACAGGTGATGCTGATTGTCAGAGATGACTGACCGCTTATTAAGCCTAAGCACAGTTGGCTTCAAGGGCATATAGCAAAGTTATCAGGTCGTCTGGTCGAAACTATTTCAGTCACCTACAGAAGCCTTATCTAAGTAAATACAGTTCTTATACCGTTTCTAGTTTCCCTAATGAATGGATTTAGTCAAAACCTGGAGCACTTGCTACGAGAATTGCTCGATGCGTGTACTCCCGTTATCCACAGTCCATCGTCTATAAAACTCAAAAAAACTCCATGGCTAAACGCCCCATAGTAGTCGTAAGGTTGCTGAAAACTCCTTGGCAGCTCATGACTGTTCCTGTCTTCTTGGAACTCATCAGGTAGACTCAGTCCCCGATTTTTCCTCAACCTTACGTTCCACTTGAACCCAAATAGGACAGCTTTTGACATATACTCTCATTTGCATACTAATTTGGTTTTGATAGAAGATTCAACTAGATCCAGCTGAATCGCCCGTTTATAACCTTCCGCTTCAAAAGCAATGCTTTTTCAGCATAGTTAAAGTCATACTTCGAGCGAGCGAAACTCATCGCCCGCTACAGACTGGCTCTGCGTACGCTCGACATGGTCTATGTTCACTGCGGTTCACCGACTCAGAGGTCTTCGAATGCTAAAATTGTCAGGAGCGCGGGTTTCATTGAGCTTCATTCAAGGCACGAGGGTTAAAGTGCCCCTAGATGTTGCACATTATCTTTGTACAAGATGTTCCGGTATTACTCAACTAGTTTGATAGTGGCAGCAAATTCAGTTGACGAGTATTATAGACGATAAATTCTGCTGGGTTCCAGGCGAGTCTCATGTCAAGACCCGTTAGTCGTTGTTGTTGGTTGTTGGGTTGTTGGTTGGGTAGTTTTTATATGAACGTTTACTTTATACAGCATCCACATCTGTTTCGATGGAAAAAGCTGTGAAACTTAAAAATGACATTTATGAGCAGAGAACCTTTGTATGAGAAGCATCAACAGGAGATGAGTGCATCTTTATTGAGAATGCTCTTCTATGAATGACATGAACTTTTACTTCCTGAATATTAATCCACTGGAAAGAACGACATGGAAGATTGAGTTCTTCTCTAAGGAGTAGTAAATTTTCTAATCTAGAATTGCTTAAGTTAACGATTAAATGTTACTCAAACAATCAATTAAGCCCTGTTTTTTGACTGCTATGAAATACAGTAATGCTCTTTAAAAGGTGGATAATTCTTCCAACTGAACCAAGATTACTGCTCTCAAATCCTTCACAATGAAACGCTAACGCTTGCACCACAGAGAATTAGACCCCATAGAAGTTGATACCGGCTGAAAAGTCTACTGGTTAACAGCTTCTTAAATTGAATACCCAATTTATGGAACCTTTGTGAACTACTTGCTTGTGCAAGTGCTTGGTATCACTCCGATAATGCGTTCCACTAAACAGGCTGCGCGCTGTAATCTCTCCAGACTGGAGGTCAGAGGGTGATCTAGGCAGTCATGTTTTAGGAGCTTCGCTAGCGTTAGTTCGCCTCTATTGACTGCCAAGAGAGAGTAGGCGAGTGCTGATCAGGTCAAGAGTCATTAGTGGTTGGCACATTGGCGCGTGTACAACCCAAACTATTCACGATGTGGAATAAACATGTGGAATTAAACATTCTTTTACAAACTTTGATTGGATTTTAGAGTGCTCGAAGGAGACCCCGTTAAGAATCTCCCGTTCATTATTTTCCTCAATTGAGTGTTGTACACGAAGGCCGCCTCATTTATCAGCTAACACGATATTCAAAATACCGGTGGTTTTCACTGATACTGCACTACTTGTAAGCTAGTGTCGAAGAGTTCTCATTAGGAATTTTCTATCCTTCTCTCTTCGATGGACTGAAACCAAGTGAGAAGCCGCTTGATAGCGACACAGCAAACTGGTCCACAATGGTAGTTTTTTGTTCGCCAAAAATTGAAGACAGGTTCTGTGTGAATGGAGGTCGAAAGTCTCTCGTGTCTGAGCGTCAGCGACTGGTTCAGTTTGTATTCGTGTAAATTAAAGAGTGTTTGCACACCTCTACGATAAGCAAACCATCCCCGAGGTAGCTGCCCTCCGGGATGTTGCCGTATTTTTTCGTAAATGCTACGCATATATTATAAGTGTGTTAAATACATTCTTTTGTTCGTAAAGTCTTGAAACATGGATTGTAACATTGCCACCTGCTTGGAAATTTGCTTTTTACCGTCGGTTTTCGGAAGACTGCATCACAAGCTCCGGTTGACTTTAAAACTGTTGTGTTAAACATGGTTGTAAACAGACTGGAGTTTCATCACAATCCTTTGAAATGGAAAAACAGGCTCGCATTAGATATATTCATTGGGTTTTGTATTACTGTACCCTTACGTCACTTCTCCTGAATATAATTAATGATATTTCGATGCATTTGATTTGTCTCAGAACGTCGTAAGTTTTCACAACTTGTCCAAGTTTTGTCTCGCTATGATCAATTTAGTTCTTGTATGTAAAAACAAGACCAAGACTGTAAAGTTATTTACTCACCACCTTTTTCGCCAATTCTTTGGCAGAACTATCCAGCTTTGTCCTCAATTCCTTTGTTCTTCTTTCTTCCTCTGAAACTCGTTCACGTAAATGCTTCACATAGGTGCTCAAACGGTCAAAGTCCTTCCGAACTGCTGAACCAGCCCTCTGAATCTCCGTATTCCAGGCTATATCAAAAGGCGCATTATCTAACTCATTCAGTTTGCTTCCGATTTCTGACGGGAGATTGCAGGAACTGCATAAATGAACAAAACAGGTGAACACAGACTGAAAAATAGCACAGTAAGGACACACTCACTTCCAGTAAGTTTCTCAGGTCTTCGGAATGCAGCGATATTTCTGAAGATTCGAATTTAATTGGATCCGTTTGAATAGATTGTTCGCAAACCAACTTCTGTTCGCATTGTGGCTTATCTGTAGAAACTTTTTCAATCGTTTTTGTATATTCCTCTTCAATTGTCTGCAGCCATGCTAATGTCTGATGCGTAATTTCGGCTTCCGTGTCTCTTCTGTAGATGGCTAGTTGAAGGTTGTCTGTTTCAGACGAGGGCTTCACGTTGGCTGGCTACAGCGCTAATTGTTTTCGGTGATCGGAAACCTTACCCATTCCGATTGCTCTTTGATAAGATTTTCGAACTCCTCAACAATGGATGTAAGCTGGTTGCACTGCGCCTCTATGGACAGCCTATTTCCTATTGTTATGCATTGTTCTCGGAAATTCATGCAGCCAAGCATCCACAGGGAGGTTGTGTGCAACAGTAGCAGTAATCTAAATATCATAAATAATGAGCGAACTACGAGCGATGACTTACCTATCAATAATGAGTTCTAGCAAAAGGAGGTGGTATATTTGATTCCTTTTTAGGTTGTTCTTATCGTGAACAATTCTCAACAAGATATCTTCCAGCTTCACATCCACAGCCAGGGTTTTGGGGAACTTCCAAGAATAGCAGTTGTTTGAGGCAATTCGATGAGCAAAAAAGTTTGAACATGTTTGAAGTATGTGGAGTTCTTGTTTGAGGTTCCTGATACACGACTTGCTACCAAATTGATCCATATCGGATGGTGCGTATATTGTTGAATTGGATCATATATTTGAAGGAGCCGATAATGAGCCTTTCAGATGGAAGAGATTTCTGTAAAAGAAATCAAACGTCACACTCAGGCGAGTTGTGTACATACAGAAAAACTGCTCCTCGATGCCGAACAAATTGTGCGGTAACAGGATATGTGATTCAATTGTTTTGAAAGGCAGATAAACGTTTGATGGGATTGTCCCTATGAAAGACGTTACTCATTTCGAAGACCAGGCATTTAAGAGGTATAAATAGTCAGCATGCAAGTAAAAGGAAATCTGGCTGATCCGGCAAGGTGATCAATCTTGGAAGATTTCGTTTTCACATCAGTTATCACAATCAGCAACAACTGTAATGCATCTCAGAAAGTGAATTCAAAAAGTCTTGCACGGAACGAAGTCTTATCTTAGCACTGTCAGAAATTTCGTAACATGGTTGGGAAAGTTTCAGTAGGTGAGCATTTCTTCTGAGAAGGACACTTTTTCGTTCTCTTGCCCATAAAATTTTACCAGGTGTTCCGAAGGACATGGCGTCCTAACTGTGAGATCAAATCTGGCAACCTTTTCACTGTAAACGCCCATCTGATATTGTGGCACGGCATTCTTGAAAACGCTCCAAGTATGTGTTTGGTTTGTATGTACCTGGTTAAGTACAGCCTGAACAGCTTAACCTGGAATTGAAGTATCTTTAGATTTCTAGGAACAACGCACAAGGATGTATGCGACTGACTGGCATCCTGGGCTGATATATCCACCAACAATGGTTAACTCGATGAATACCTGTTTATGGCAGGCAAGCCACAAATGTTTTGCGCGTGAACGCCGCTGATTCCGGAGTTAACCTAAGGGAATACGATGGGCTGGTAATCACACAGAGGCTTTTTGTGGACCACCCTTTCACCCAAGCATGATGACTTAACAATGAACACCAGCATTACATATAGACGTAATGCACTACTCATAAAGTTGCTGAAAGCTTGTTACCAGCCCAAGACCGGTTTTGCCCTTCTTAGGACTAATCAAGTAAGCGTAGTCTCCAAGTTTCCGTCAACCTTATATTTTACTTGACCTGAAATTAAGAACAGCATAAACGGGGGGCTCAGCTGAGTATCTCGAAAAAACCAAATTGGTATGCAAATGAGTGTATTGCACTAATTTTGTGCTATTCGAGTTCAAGTAGAACATAAGGTTGACGAAATCTTGAGGACTGCGCTCACCTGATGAGTTACAAGAAGGGACGGACCGGTTGTGGAGTGCCGAAGATTTTTCAACAAATTTATCGGTAGTGAATTACGTCTATTCATGTATCACGATATCTCGAATATCGTACCAACCGAACTATGAGGCGGCCTGGTGCATACACTCAATTACTTAAAAACATCTTACATGAGGGATTTAGCTGGGGTATGCAAATGAGCGCATTTCACCAGCATTAATTCTTTTATACGAGGTTCTAACATGACTCGGCAACTTCAATTTTCGGCAGAATTTTGCACTTTCTTGGAGTAGACTACTGTAACAAAGCTTTTCGAAGACAGTTTATCACCGTTCACTCTAGAAAATGATGTAAATATATAAAGCCTTGCCATAGACTCCGACGCCCAGCTCTCATTCCCTTCTTCTCGACGAGCATACCTGTAGCAGCTGGAACCATTACACTCCGGTAAATGGTTGATGAGCCGATTAACTGAAAGCGACTGAGATGTGTAAGAAGGAGTGCAGATAATAAACGCATAGATAAATAAATAAATAATAAATAACAATCAATTAATAAATAATAATAAAACATGTTTACAGTAAAGCATACTAAAACAAAGGAAGTGAGTGAAAGTTTCCAGAAAGCCACAAATGCCAATGTGATTTAAATCCCACCGATCCGTAGGTCTGGCATGACCCTGGGAGTTAACAAAGTGACAAGCAAGCACCCTTACACAGTATCTTACTAGTACTTGGTTAAGTGGCTTTCAGTTACCACGTGAAGTATGAAATCTAAGTCATTGTGGTGTCGTGGTCTCAGATCTATTTCAAGATGGCCTTCGTTTGCCCTTCGTTTTCTCCAGATTTTCTGGGTGTCTGACAATTCGGTTCGAGGACAGTCTGAATCTTACCAAAACCTCGTTTCAGTTCAATGCACATAATCTTAGAAACCAACAGATGTAACTATCATCAGTATCTGCTTCTGGTGCGTTTGTATTTGTTGGTGACAGTTTTTTTTTAGAAAAACCAAGTTTTTTCTGAAAATTTAATATAGTGCTGATTTCGGTGACTTCTGTTTTCCCTTTGAACAAGACTGTTCGTTCACCAGGGTACAATAAGTTGACGGTCCTTGCGATCCCTCAACAAATTGATTAGGTAAAAGACCGTTTTAACAAACACGAGTTGAATCTAACGCTTATTTATACCTGGTGGTACACTTTCTTCCAAATTTATATGCCATATATGCGCTTCGAAGAAGGGAGAGGACTTCAGATGCATATTTTCTGAGGTGAGCTGTTGTTCCACGATTGCTCCTATTACTGTTGACAGAAATACTCCTGAGAGAACATCAGTGTTCGGCTGTTATATAATCACGTTAATTTGTACAAAGCCACATAAGCAAGAGAGGAAAAGGTACGGTTGCCCTGGTGCAAACTCACATCAAACATCTAAGGTGCCTAAGCTCCCAAGCGCTTGTCCAGGAAATTTGGGTAGAAACTGAGTGCACAAATTCCATCGACGTGGGACACTTTGAAAATGGAATCACGCGATTCATGGAGTGGGAAATTTAACTCAGTATTGTACTCTGGTGGAAATGACTCAAAGTTTTTTTTTAACACAGTTATTTTATAGTTCCAAGGCGCACAGTATCATAGCAGTTACAAAATGTGCGTTTAGAACCTTGCCCAAAGAGGTAAAGTTTTCCTAAACCGCTGAATCTGAATATTTGAATTCTAAACCTATTTTGAGCAGGAAAGTCAGCTCGCTAGATGCTGAATCAACACAAAGTAAACTCTCATACTAATAACACTCCTTTGGTGCCTAGCTGCCACGCCACCCGGAGGAAGCCCGAAGGTTGACAATATTGTCAGGTTGGTTGTCGATCTGTTTGCCGAGCTTGACAGTTGGACTGCAAGCGTTTCATCACCAGCCTAGGTGACATACTCACTGCGGGTTTGGGTGGGTAAATTTCTCCTCTTCTGCTTGTGCTTATACGATCTCCAATCAGTACCTCGTAACCCTAATGTAATTGGTTGCGCCTGGCTTGGCTGTCGCGTCAGCTTAGAATCTGGGTTGTTCTTTGACCCCATTTTCTTTTGTCCAGTTAGTCAATTGGGCGCTTTCAAACCGACAGTTCTGTTCTTCGCATGTGATCGAGCCGTTTGTTTTTGTGCTTTGTGGTCCGATTTCTTTCCACATGATTGGCTGATTGAGTAACCTATTTTTAGTAGCTTCTCGTCTTTGGTCCTTTTGGTCCATTAGTAAGCGTCAGGTTGTTTGATTTTCCATGTGGTTCAGAGATTCTCGACTGTATTATTCTTTTGTTCATGGCGGCCGACGGACTGGGTTAATGTCGATGTGCATATCAACCGATTTTTGTGTGGAATACTACTCCTCGGCGGATTCCCCCTCTCGTTTTGCCCTCGCGTAAGCAAGCATTTAAACATCATCAGAACTGAACTGATGTTTTCCTCTGTCTTCTTGAATTAGGTCGAGTGATACTAGGTCATGTCATTTGCTTGCAAGCTTGTGTTCGTGTATTCCGGTGACAAGTTTTCTTTTAGTATGGCCAACATAGTTTTCGTCGCAGTCCTTACGTGGGAGTACGTAGATCACTTTCGTTTTATTCTTCGCGTCCCGTCTTCCTTTTGGTTTCAGAGGTTTTTTTGCAAATCCTTTGCATGTTTGAAGGCGAATTCCATGTTGCCATAAATATCTTGCAGCGATTTCTGCGAGGTTTCGATACATAGAAACGCAATCCTTCCCTACTTTGGTTGTATTGCCAAAGTAGCTAGACATTTATTCTGCAAGCATCTCCATACAGAGTTCCTGGAATGTAAGGTAGAGTCTTCGTTTTCTTCATCTCCGATCCTGTTCCTTTGTAGTGTGTATCGATCCGCTTGAATAGGATCTGAACAAAGCTTCGTTTGTATCGGTTTGGATGGTTGGCAAATTAGTTACTAATCTGGGCGAGTGTGTTTCTTTCGTGTATACTGTCAGATTGACCAAGTCCAGACAGGAGCAATCGAGATGATGAGGTTGGGTTTAAACCGCTGGCCATACGGTTAGTAATTTTGCAGCTTAACCAAAGAGCTAACTTGAGATCAGAAAGCGAACTCTGCTGTTTATGGGGCGAAGTACATCATGACGATCATCATTCATCTGAACAGTAAAACACTTCCAACGCTTCCAATACTTGCGCATTTTGCCGAACCATACGGAAACAAAACGTTTATCACCTAGGTACGGATGACACAGGCAAACATCAAAAGTCATTGTCTCTCACAATGTATCAAGTTGAAACTGCTCCGTTTTTAGTGTGAGTACATGGCTTGCTCTGTGCTATATGGGGACTCATACTGAACAACCATTTTCAAACAAAAAACGAGCACACTTCAGTAGCTTCTGCAGTCAATTTGTAGGCCACAAGTTGAGAAAGAGCAGTGGTAACTTTGCCGTTAATCTGATGCTTCGAATGATTGAAAAGGGCTATGTAGCCAAAAATGAAAACATCTTTGAGGCAAATACCCGCATGCTTGATAAATGAAAGTGGAAAGCCACTTGAGCTGAAAACTAGCCTCAGAAGGACCAACAAACGATTATTTGGCGTAATTCGCTTAAATGACTACTTTTCTATAAGTAGTAAAAGGTGCTCTTTGGTTCCCATCAGCTTTATCACTGATCAGCCTATGTTAATAGAACGGGTTCAGAGTAAAAGTCAGTCTTTTTCATATGAAGGCTCATGTGCGTCAGGAGAGTCAAGCTGACAAATGGTTGAGTTGTTAGCAGTTCCCATAGCCCTTCTTTTCACTAAATTGATTCCGTCCAATCAGTACCTCGTAACCCTAATGTAATTGGTTGCGCCTGGCTTGGCTGTCGCGTCAGCTTAGAATCTGGGTTGTTCTTTGACCCCATTTTCTTTTGTCCAGTTAGTCAATTGGGCGCTTTCAAACCGACAGTTCTGTTCTTCGCATGTGATCGAGCCGTTTGTTTTTGTGCTTTGTGGTCCGATTTCTTTCCACATGATTGGCTGATTGAGTAACCTATTTTTAGTAGCTTCTCGTCTTTGGTCCTTTTGGTCCATTAGTAAGCGTCAGGTTGTTTGATTTTCCATGTGGTTCAGAGATTCTCGACTGTATTATTCTTTTGTTCATGGCGGCCGACGGACTGGGTTAATGTCGATGTGCATATCAACCGATTTTTGTGTGGAATACTACTCCTCGGCGGATTCCCCCTCTCGTTTTGCCCTCGCGTAAGCAAGCATTTAAACATCATCAGAACTGAACTGATGTTTTCCTCTGTCTTCTTGAATTAGGTCGAGTGATACTAGGTCATGTCATTTGCTTGCAAGCTTGTGTTCGTGTATTCCGGTGACAAGTTTTCTTTTAGTATGGCCAACATAGTTTTCGTCGCAGTCCTTACGTGGGAGTACGTAGATCACTTTCGTTTTATTCTTCGCGTCCCGTCTTCCTTTTGGTTTCAGAGGTTTTTTTGCAAATCCTTTGCATGTTTGAAGGCGAATTCCATGTTGCCATAAATATCTTGCAGCGATTTCTGCGAGGTTTCGATACATAGAAACGCAATCCTTCCCTACTTTGGTTGTATTGCCAAAGTAGCTAGACATTTATTCTGCAAGCATCTCCATACAGAGTTCCTGGAATGTAAGGTAGAGTCTTCGTTTTCTTCATCTCCGATCCTGTTCCTTTGTAGTGTGTATCGATCCGCTTGAATAGGATCTGAACAAAGCTTCGTTTGTATCGGTTTGGATGGTTGGCAAATTAGTTACTAATCTGGGCGAGTGTGTTTCTTTCGTGTATACTGTCAGATTGACCAAGTCCAGACAGGAGCAATCGAGATGATGAGGTTGGGTTTAAACCGCTGGCCATACGGTTAGTAATTTTGCAGCTTAACCAAAGAGCTAACTTGAGATCAGAAAGCGAACTCTGCTGTTTATGGGGCGAAGTACATCATGACGATCATCATTCATCTGAACAGTAAAACACTTCCAACGCTTCCAATACTTGCGCATTTTGCCGAACCATACGGAAACAAAACGTTTATCACCTAGGTACGGATGACACAGGCAAACATCAAAAGTCATTGTCTCTCACAATGTATCAAGTTGAAACTGCTCCGTTTTTAGTGTGAGTACATGGCTTGCTCTGTGCTATATGGGGACTCATACTGAACAACCATTTTCAAACAAAAAACGAGCACACTTCAGTAGCTTCTGCAGTCAATTTGTAGGCCACAAGTTGAGAAAGAGCAGTGGTAACTTTGCCGTTAATCTGATGCTTCGAATGATTGAAAAGGGCTATGTAGCCAAAAATGAAAACATCTTTGAGGCAAATACCCGCATGCTTGATAAATGAAAGTGGAAAGCCACTTGAGCTGAAAACTAGCCTCAGAAGGACCAACAAACGATTATTTGGCGTAATTCGCTTAAATGACTACTTTTCTATAAGTAGTAAAAGGTGCTCTTTGGTTCCCATCAGCTTTATCACTGATCAGCCTATGTTAATAGAACGGGTTCAGAGTAAAAGTCAGTCTTTTTCATATGAAGGCTCATGTGCGTCAGGAGAGTCAAGCTGACAAATGGTTGAGTTGTTAGCAGTTCCCATAGCCCTTCTTTTCACTAAATTGATTCCGTAGCCTTCTCTTTCTTGGCCTCACTAGGTATACGAAGGCAGAGCTGTTGGCAGTGTTCAGACATAATTGTAAAGCTCAAGTATTACAGCTGACTTCAAGTGCTATTGCGCTCTTGCAGGGCGCAGTGTTTATCCCTTCTTTCTTTCTTGTTGTTGTGAAGTTTCATTACGTGAACTCATTCACTCATACAGTGTCCCCTTTTACACCTAGTCAATATACTTGCTTTCATCAAGGAAATACGCTGTCTTCGCAGACCTTATGATTCTGAGCACTTCGTATTTTTACTCGGCAACAAGTGCAATGAGATGCAAAGTTTGCCCTAACTTTTACTTCCAAGTGTGTTACAAATTGCGCAGACAACTATCTTTTGGAGTTATCACCAAAGTAGTCATCACAGCTACTTCGACAACCTTTAAATCTGTGGATTACGTCTAGAACAGAATATCCAATACTGTTATGAAAGTCAGTAAAATGCCCACACTAGTTTGCCAATATTTTTGTGCGACTTCTATGCTCTCGTGTGAGAATCCGCCGAACTCGCCCACTTTCGCATCATATTGTGCCCAATAGACGTTATCTGCGTTTGTTTAAATTGAACTTTTTCCTCACAGTCTTACAAAAATGGCTGTTTCTGTTAAATTAAAGGAGAAACTATAATCAAGAACGTTAGTAGCACCGAACATGTCGTTCACTTGAGGAGGTAGGGCACAAATTTTCAACAAAATTGGGAGCCCCACTATATTCTCTTTACATTGTCATCACGCTTTTTGAGTAACTTCGCGTTACCACTACGGGTGCAAAACACCGCAATACTCAGTATAACGTCCAGATGATACCACTTCTCCGGCCCCTCATCAATAGGTAGACATTGTCGTCCTGACTGGTCTTAACGGAGCTTCTTTCACCATTATCCTGAAATGACTCACGCGGAAAAATACTGGATCTCGTTAAGCAGGTACAAAGAGGCGGCTTAGTTACCAAACATTATGAGCTAAAGCTGTGAAAACCCACTCAGATGCATTGTCGTAATCTTGTTGGACAAAATCGGCAAACAGCCATATATCCAGGCCTCCTTTTATCTTTAGAATGACTTTGTGAGGACTGTGATGTAGGATCAAATGCCTATATAACCATTTCGTCTCAGAAGGGCTTGGTAAACAATCGGTATTTTTCAACTGGGCAACGGTTTGCTTTTGACACAAAAGCCTCATCAGGCCAAGTAATCAGGCCACAAAGTCGGCAGAGTTTTAAGGCAGACAAAAAACCAGTCAGTAAAACTTGTTCAGCTTATCGCACTAGATCAGTGTTGCGTGTCAATTAATGGCTCTTTAGAATTGACTGAAAACCTATACAACCGTATTATTGTGTCTTTGTGGCACTGCACTGCTATAGTAAAAACAAAACATCTAATAAACCCTTTATTTAGTGACTTTATCCGGCAAAAGCGTTAGAATAACCGGCTAAAAGCCTTCTGAAACGTTTTTTATGGTTTTATAAAATGGCTTTAGATAACGTGTATCCATACCAGAACCGTAGGATCAGTCTTAATTAAAGGTTAAAAACGCTCTGCCGTGAATTTTATCAACGCTTGTCCCGGATTGTAAAGCATGGTGATTTTACTTGCATAACGAAGCCTAAACAGATTTCTATTAATGTACAAGAAATTAGAAGTTTTTCTTTCTTTATTTCCGCGCATTCACTCCTCGTGTGCCTTCTGTGTTTAGTTGGAGTGTACCTCCAGAATATCTCGAATGCAATTATAGTAGCTGTAATGTTCCTCCGCTCCGGTAGCCTAATGTCTGTCAAACTGTTAGTCGACTACACAGATACAGACAAGTTTTTAGAAGCGAATGGACAGAATCTCAGTTGTGTTTATTTTTTTTGCTGTCATCGTTAGCATCGGTTGTTTCAAGGAGAAGTAAATCACCTTAAACTATCAAATTTCGTTTTTGCAAAGGATGGCCATTCGGTCACAATATGAAATATCCTAATATGTCAAAGCTGTAGACGTTGATGGCTGTGTTTTCAGAAGCAGCAACATAAAGTTACTGAAGATTGCACCACGAATACAGAACTCTGATAGCTTAATACTGTGACCTTGATCTTGTTCCAATTTCTTGGCACATACCTGGGATTTTTTTAAATCAAATATAAGAAGCTCCTGAACTCTGTAACAGATGAGGCTGAAGGGCTTTGTTTTTCTTCACTCCACATGGTGTTTGATGAAACAAAGTTCTTGCGACATAACAATGACTTGTACTTGAATTTGGTTTCAGTGCTGCCTCTCCTTTTGCCGCACACAACTAACAGATCAACATACCATCTGTTTAGTCGTTGGTGGATTAAGCTGATAAATGTATTGAGCTGTGTTGGCAACCCGTTGGGAGCTCAGAGCCATAAAATTACGCCTTGGGCTAAGCAAGCGTGAAAGTTTGATGGTGTGGATTCAAGACGTATTAAAAAATCAAGGGTTTAATTACCCGATTGAGTTCATTGGGTTTGGCTCACCCAGGAAGTGCTTAACTACGCATGATTGCTTTCGTGATTGTTGCGTGGCTGATGTAAATCAGAACTAAAAAATGCGACGGGAGAATGGTGATATTCTTAGTCTTCATTGACACTGTAGGACAAACTTAAGACCTTCCACCGTTGCGATTAGTCCTAAGTTTTACTAGGGCCAGGACACATCACTTCCAGAGATTGTATAAAGTTCAAATAGTCCACCATCAAAAAACACTATTGATGTAAGGCTGAAATGATCCTGAGGCTTAATAATCATTCTTGAGAAGTCACAGGTTAGCTGTTTTGAAAGAACTGACTTATTTCTATCTTAACTGTGGTCTGGTGGCCAAACATGCACTGCTTATAACAAAAATTGTGGGGGCCTGATGACGCGTCACGTGGCAATGAGGTAAAAAATCTAATGTAAGAAACCTACAGGTATGAAGCTCCAACTGGATATGGGTAAAAGCTTGCCGAGATAACGAGAGGAGTACAATCACACACCGCGTGTTAGCTTAAGTGGTCGGCGCATGGTCAAAAAGTTCAACTAGGTAAACCAAAGGTGCAAAAGGTGCTCAAACATAAACGGAAATATTGAGAGGACAGGCAGGGGTCAATCATTTGCGTATGCTTCAGGTGTTTCCCTAGCAGGCAACTGGCTCTGGTAGAATGAACGCGGTAAACAGTGCCAGTCTGCATCGACTTCACAGTGGGGTAATCACTTCCGTGCGTAGAAAACTGGAAGGATAAATATATAATCCGCACAAAATCGGGGAAGGCAGCTCAATAAGTATGTTTTGGCTAAATTGCCGTATAACAGAAAATTATTCGAAATTATTATGAATTTTCTATAGTATTTTGAGAATTCTTGCTGGTTTTGATATTCGAAAAGGCTTTAGGGTTTTTTATGCAAGCAGTTCTTCGGTGAATATGAAATATTGATAATGAAGGAACAGTCTTTTATCTAACCAAAAGCTCTAATATGATGATCTACGTAAGGTTTGCACGTGAATAGAAAGACGCGAAAAACTGGGCTCGGAATGAAGTGTATCAGTGTGGACAAATTCTAATTTAGTAACTTGAAAGCAGAAGAAACCTGATCCATCAATTATGAAGATGAACATCAAGGGTGTTTGTGATGTTTAAGAATACGGAAACAACTAAAATACAAGTGGAACTTCAAACGGTATTTTTTGTGGGAAACACTTGAAAATCGGGTGTAAACTGGGTACGTGGAGAATATATTTACATTCACGCAAAAATTCTACCTAAATCGTCATGTTTTAAGTACCGTGATTCACGATTGTTTGATGAACTGATGTACGTCAGGAAGCGGATTGTTTGCTTTCTAAGTTAAAGACTGTTAAATTATGTGTCGGTCACCTTTTTGACAGTTTGTTGCAGGCCTAAGCAGACAGGGAGGATAGAGCACCTCTTGTTTCTTCTACTGGAAACGCCAAGTACGGTAACGTCTATGGCTGTGGTTATGGAGAAGGCTAAAATACTGTCATACCTTTCACATTGGTAGGAGTTTTTGTTGTCCTATAGTTAGCCGCGCAAGCATTCAAAATTCTGGGTATGTTAAAGAGGATGTATATTATTGTAGCTGCATGCGGCATACTGATAGAAAGGCGAGTGGGCATCATTAAAGGTAAATAAAACCACAACGGAAACTTATGAGGCGCACAGACAAAGGACAAATTCCGAATCGTGTACAGCAGTTTGGTTGGGGAGTGTAAACAGACTGTACTGTAAGTTGCGGGTCGTCCCGATATTCCGCTACATCGCTGGGTTGTCTTCAGAGGATACATAGTGCCATAGGATGCCCAAATCAGAAAATGCAAAGCCTAGGAAATCAATCTATATTCTGATATCTATTTTTAAGCACTATAGTGCGACAAAAAAGGTCTTCTTGCTTACTGCAAGTACTTACTTTTTAACTTACAAATTCTGCGGCAGAAGACATAGGGCTCACAGTCCTTTATTACTTTATTGGTAACTACCAGAGAATTATGGATTTGATTTCTGACTTGAATACATCCATTCAAAATTCGGAGTACTTGTTTATTGGGACTTTGATTTGCTTCATCTCTCTGAGTTTGACATTTATGCCGGGAGTTTGGTCAACTCCAGCTCCATTTCATCGGTAACAAGCTCACAAGATATGAACCGTGAATCCAGTGTATGTTGACCTTTTTGAGCAAAATATCGTCCTACGGAAACCTGCCTTCTTAATTCCGTCACTAGCGGTTGTACAGTCACTTTACTTGAACAGCCTTCTATCACAGACATAAATATTCACTTGAGCTTATAAATTGCACCTAATATTTGAAGGATTTTACTGTAGCCATCGCAAAATTGTACGCTGTGCTTCATGGCACTTACCATAAGCAAAAGCTAGGCCCAACTTTGAACTACAAACCACCCCTTCCAACTCGCATGAAAGGCTCTCTAATAGTATGGGGTGGTCTTTATATAACAATTCGGTCATCGGCTATCATCAAAAAACACATGCACTATCCAACACCTAAGTCTGTGACATTTTTCTTCCACTCACCAAGCTAAATACTGTATCGCTGTCTTGTGCGCTCTAAGCTTCTAGTGTGTTCTTCGGCGGCTAGATTTTCGGCCTACTCATTTTGCCCCTGTGTGATTACCTAGTTTTTCTTCAGCCTGATATTCTTTTGACGCACGCAGTTCAAATATCACCCTAATCTGTCCATTATTAGTCGAAAGTTTTTCGCATCCTCTTATATCAACGCCAATGACCTTTCAGGCAAGTTCACGAAACAATTACCAAATATCAAGGTCTTTATATTTGCTGTCATTGAAATATGACAAGTTCTTTCACCGTGAGCTGCGCAGTTAATTAAATTCAATAACTAACTACAACTAATAAAAGATTCCCCTCGGGCTTCGAGCGTCCGCAACCTGACTGGGAATTTCTAAAAGTCAGGTCAGTCTATCGACACAAACAGAACAGGTACTGAGTCACCGTTCAAGTCGCCGGAAGGATCAGTCGAATTGCTGAAGCATGAACATGTTAACCTGTTCAAAGGCAATGACCCAGATATGTCCAGCACGTGCTGGTGGCGAAACGATCGCCTCGAATGTCAAATGTGTCCTCATATATTTTTATTTCCGTGTTCTTTCGGTGCCGATTTGATTGTATTCAGAAGACTAAACTGTTTGAATGAAACAAGCGCTACAGCACTGCATGTATTCCTACCCGAGCTACCAGTGCATGTATGGTGCTTTCGAAGCGCATCGGTATTTCTACTACTTACGCATTTGCTGTGTATCAAAATCCCTACCCAGATACTATGTTGCTCCCCCAATAACAATCTGGTACAGACAACTGTTGAAAACGTACACATCTTCATTGACTGCAGATGAATGATATCCAACCGCAGAAGTGCGCGTGAGCACCAAATTCACCCGGCACCAAATTTTCCGCACCATGGAACGTCAAACGACTGGAATATTACCAATAAAGTCTGAGGTGTCTCTTGAAGGTAGTCAGTTTATGTGCCGAAGAGGTCCAGGGCCGTGGTTCAAAGTGTGGAAGATGTAAGGTGATGGCGGATTACCGACGCATACAGACGAGAACTGAGGTCGACTGAGTTGATTTTCACCGAATTCTCTACTCGAGCCGAGAATTCGGTTGTCACATTGGTCACAGTGGCGATCGCCACTGTGACTTCATGTCACCGTTTGGCTTTGGGGAACACAGAAGCTCATTGCGTGAATTCTATGCCAGGAAATTATGCCTTATTACCTACCTGGCTGCGCGTGAGATGATATGACATTTTGCAGTCACCATATTAAAGGGCGAGTTGGACTTCAGGCATAACACAACACATCCTGCACCAAATAATATTTCAGTCGCTCGAAACTATTTCTTGCGAACTGATTGGCACTGTATGACCTACAGTTACGTATATGTCAAATCCTCATTTCGCGTCCGGATTTAAACTGCGAGACTTCACAGTCACTTATCAGTTAGGCGACACTCGAAATCCAAGAAATACCTCGGATTAAATGTGTACAATGCAGAATCAACGAGCGCTCCGAAGCATCGGAGCATAATGCTCGAATTTCACTGAAAACCTGATAATAGCATTTCGCTACCACTTGACAAATTCAATTTCGGTACAAACACTATAAATTATTTATCACTTGGTTAAAACGATAACTAGATTGGTGGTGGCCCTTAGGTTATTTGCTGTGTCACGGAAAAGACAGGCTACAGTCCTGTTTTTGCGGACCATGTGTTCAAGAAACTTGGAGCACAAACGTGCCATCGTATTCTGTACGCACTACTTCTCTTCGTCGATGACGTGTTGATTTTTAGGAGCGACCGGTGCCTGTCTACTGCGAAGACATTCTGGACGCCCTCGTTTTACTTTTGGGGTTTTGAAACGTAAGAAAACGTCTCGCGTTGCCTTGAGTGTCAGCAGCTTGAACCCTTGCAACTCACTGGATTAACAACTCCCGTTTTATTGAACAACTTGCGCTTATTGATTTGATACACGAACGGAGTTTTCAGATAATTAAAGTTACTTTTGCTGTTGAGGTGCTTCTAATTTGGGTTTTTGAGAACGTCCGCTTGGTAAAAGTGAAGCTCAGCCCTCTTCATGGCGCTGAAAGTACACCTTTTGCTTATATGTAGACACGGTCTGTAGGCCATAACTCCTCTTCGGCGGAAAATTTTCCAAGGGTATCTACCGTTTCAACTGATGTAATATCGCTGCATCCGGCAATCATCTGGGCCAAGTGCGAGACGTAGGAAACGATTTAGCTGGTAAGCCGACCCTGCAGGATACAACACTTAGTGTCGAATATGAAGTAAGTTCTACTTTCTATGCGACGGAGGTCTGTTCTGGTAGTTAATTCTTACCATTTGATTCACAACCACAAATGGATCTGGGTGTTTTACCCGCTACCCGTTTGCCAGCAGACAAACGAGTAGCCACATATAAGCTAAGATGCAGCCATCCACCGCTGCAATACTGAGAATATTCGTTGTAGCTGCTGCAGCATACTGTATCCCAACTATGCAAAGATTATTAAAAGACTTGTGGGATTACACGCCGAAACGTTGCACCTTTTCATCCATAGAGTTACGTAATCGGTTGCGAAGCTGTAGGCGCGTTGTCGGGCGATAAAACTATGCACCTACTCTGGCCCAACTAGTACTTGGTTTCTAGATCAGCAAACGTATCCACCTTTCCTGGGTCCATTTAGCTTGCTGTCATCCCCTTTTAGATTCTTTTTCTGTTGACACCGTTGTATCATATGCCTCCTGACACTCGCAACATGCTACTGCTTTCATTCTACTTCTTCCTCGTTGCCCCTCTTCCCAAGCTTCAAACTTCTACTGCAGTTGCCCAAACGCCCCGTAGGACTGTTATTCATTCAAACTGGCTGGTCCCCGGTCTACACTCACACGGTCCTCCAACGAAAGGGAAATTATCTGTGACCCTGCATCCGTCTGACTCTCTGTGTCAATCCCCGTCTCACCCAGATCCAGCTGCCACAGAACTGCGTATCCCTTCTCCGATCGCGGCACCCTTGACGACCGTTACGGGGCTGTCCATAAACCGAAGCATGTCAGTGCAATGATGGCATGGCACTGTCATACCCAGTGTGATGGCACTCCCGCAACTATTCTCTTCAAAATCTCGACCGCAACCCCTCGCCCAATCGAGCCTGTAGTCGCAACTTCGAGCAAATTTTTCAACCGGCCCCGTCTCTGGGACGAGTTCTTTCGTACCCGATGAATTTTCGCCCAAATTTGGCTAGCCTGATTTTCTGCCACAATTTCGGCTTGACTCTTCCACAAGTTCAAATCCGTATACGATGTTTGGTTCGCCCTATGCATTAACACCACGTCCCCATCCAACCTATCTGCTGCAACTGACTTCCCTACAACAGTGAGTTTGCTTAATTTCAGATTAAGCCACATTTTTGAGACAAAACTCGCCATGTGCTCCCTATTCGAATTATTCTACCTCCATCTCCACTTTTGCTCGTTGTGACTCCAGCCATTTGCCCAAGCGCCCAAGGTCACTCATGGCCAGCAATGGTTTTCAGTTTTAGTTCATGCCATGTTCATGTCTTTGAACTAGTCGGACCTCATGACCGTTGTTCCCTACAAGTTGGGAAAGCAACCTATTATTATTTCATCGGATATTTCCCACTGTTTATGACATTGTCCTCTTTTCGCGCAATCCGCACTACCCGCGAATCCCCCAGTCATGCTTCATTCTGACTGTAAACGTATGATCATGCCAGACGGTATGTCACCCAAAATTTGGGAATGAACATTATTATTATTATAACTTCATCATTGCAGTCTTGCCCAATCATAGCGGTTTCTGGACGTTTTGAATGTCAAACCGAAAAAGGCAAGAATCTCTCCTGAAGCCCTTTGGGTAAGTCGCCATTTTTATTGGCTTAGTGGAAGTCATACGCCTTCCTTTCGACACAGGACAAGAGTTTCAGCATCTTCTCATGCTAGTCTCCGTAAGGAGCAAACGGCGTGCATCACTTCATGCTTTGTTGGGCTTCGTGTAGAAAATGACGCGGGATCAGCATGGCGTGAAGGCTAAGCTTTCTGCTAGTTGTGTGCAGCCGTCGTTGTCTTCTGATGTGAAGTCCCGCGTTGTTATCATGTGGAAATGACCTCCAAAGACGAAATCGAGTTCTTAATTTGAATGCTTTACCCTAACAGCATACGGTGATTCTCAGTAGAGCTTGTTTCGTCAGTTTTTGTGACCCCCTGAAGATTTTGATGTGCTTCCACCCCAGCCGTATGCCATGCGCTCCTGTCCTGGTCTGTATATTATTCGCAACTGGGCTACTATTGCGGAATTGCTTAAGTTGACAGCAACGTGATAAAATCCTTTATAACATGACTGGTCGGTTCACTAGCTATACCCATTATTTCTTGACCAGTAATCGTTGTGATCGAATCGTGCGTTCTTGTGACAAACATCTATGTGTGAGGTATCAAGAATACGGGCATGGGCAAGCTGCCGGCCAGTTTGCTTGGGAGCTTGCATCCAAGGCCCCCGGCGGAGATGAAAGTCCATGGTGTAGGCAGAGGACCCTAAGGGTCATAGCTTAGTGGTGAATTATAACTAATATTGTGTTTTGATCGGATTAACACCACAGGAATGTAGATAAAAAAACGTCAGGAGCTAGCAGGAAAGTGAGTGCTAAGTTTTAGAATGAGTAAATTTACGTGACTTCGGAGTTCCGACGTTGCATATTCCTCATAGAGCCGGCAGGATTTCTATACAGGTCACCCGCCTGTAAATTCGAGTGCCAGAGCCCGGGCTGCACACTCGGATGTGCATCAAAAATTCTTCTGCAGAACGCCCTGTGAATGGGCCACTGTATTACCATACTTCACCGATACATTGAAATAGGCTCGCCTACCGCGCCATAGTGGGACGCACTGCGCACTGAAAATCGTTGTATTAAAGCATGCATTTTGGTACACCGGTGATTGTGTGCTTGCCAATTGCTACACTTGATTACATGGGAAAATCGGACAGCCTGGTTCATATTCTTGATAGCACAAATAATCTTGTGGCAGGGCATTTGATGCACCGATCCGACCGCAACTTTGGGTTGTTTTTATTAAAGCTTTTGTGTCTCATGCCACGAATAGTCTCGAAATCCAGTAAGTAAAACCGCTTGTATATTTGTGAACAGATTACGCCACAGGAAACGCCAGATTCAGTCAGAAGTTACCATGGGAGTTAAACATATGCATTCTGTCAACACTCCTTCAGCCCATTTTCATGTTTATGAAATGCATGGTCGAACTACTGCTTGTGTTTGGCAAAAGTCGTTTTTCTGTCTTTTATTTTTGCGCGTTCCAGAGACTACCAGTATTAGGACGCAAGCTGTAAGTGCCTCCAAGAATTTCAGCCCTGGGGTTTCCGGAACTTGCAGTTTACGAATTGTTCCACGGGGTTCTGAATCCTGATTTTCTTGCGCAATTAACGCTTAGTCACAGGAAGGGCGCAAACGCTCGACTGCGAGGTATTACGTGAAATTTGTTCTTACTGCTGTAAAACGGCCGAGATATGTTAATAAGTTGTTGGTGGCTGCAGTTATTTGGACTACAAAAATCCAAATCCAAACCAAATTTTTTGGAAAGGGTTTAAAGAACAGGTGGGACATTGGAAACCTCGTTCTGCCAACCCAATGGCATAACTATGTCTTGGCTGAACTAAGAAAAATCCGCCAGTCATTGATAAAATAAAAAATAGCAATCCCGAAACTGTGCTGTAAGCAATGCTGAACCTCCAAGGTAGAGACGCCTGATGTGGATGCGTTTTTCTGCGTTTTAATGTAGGAGGCGTTTTAAGAACGTTCACGCTTACAAAACTACCATCCATTTAGGAACTTCCAGAGCTTAAACTAAAAACGGACTCATGAAAATGCTGATGCAATTTTTCAACACAGGTAGCTCCAATAAAAAGTTCCGTAAAATTTTAACATTTCATGGTAATTATTTTAAAATTGAAAGTTTTACCTTGAGCCTTCACTTTTTGGTAAAGTTCATTTAAACCTACTGAAAGCTCTCCTGTGATCGATAGAAAAATTTAGTGTCTCAGTGGTTTTGGTCTGCATTTGTGAAGAGGTGGTTTGTTGGGACGAAGATTTTCCCGTTTATCTTGCCTTTTCACCTTAGACGTATGAACACACTCCGTACCTACATTCTGAGAGGTGTATGTCTTTGTTGAAAGTGAATAATTTACGCCTCTGCGCAAGGATTTTGGCTTCTTAGAGTGGACGGTAGGGCACAAATAACTGCTAGGCAAATTGTCGGCAGCTGGATCGGACATTGATCCTAAGCGGCGGTCCGGTTGAAAGTGTAGCAGCCCCTTCACCAACATACATGACTGTACAGCTCACCGTCACTCACTAGATCACGAGATCTGTTCTTTTTTCTACACTCACAATTCCCGCTACACGATTGTGACTCACTTGACTACACAGCTCACAATCGCTCCCTAGATCACGAGACTCGTTTTAGCCCCACACTTACAAATCGCGACACACAAAGATGACTCATCTGACATTGACTATCTGCTGTCCGATCCGTGTGGCAACAAGTGGAAACCTACACCCACGCAAACGAACCTAGATATAGGAAAACAGCACAGGACACAGAACACAACAGAGCTACGCACGTCGCCCAGCTCCGAGTCTAGCCGCTCAGGAATTACAGCACACCACGCACGGACGGACAGAAAATACGTGTAGCTGCGACAACAGCGAAGAAGACACGAAACCTGCATCCGGGCCTGCAACAGGATTTATCAACTTGTATCTACAATACGATAAGTCCCTTGTTCACGTATATACCAATTGTAATCATTTTCACTTGACAAAACTATCATTGTTAGTGCTCTCAGCATTCTGTCCATATAACTAGGTTTCGGGTCCGAGTAGAGCATTAACAAGAGCCCTTTAGTCCGTTTACCTGCGCTATTCACTTTAATACCCTGAATGGCCATATTGGATAGAAAGCTCCACGGAACTTTTAAAGTAGTGGGAAACCTTGACCACCGGGGGCTTGTTGAACCCCGTTTTGCCCCGACCTATAAGAGCGTGACAAGTGAGACACAATCGGGCCGTTACACTTTGGAGTTGGCAGATGACAGGGCAAATATATGCAGCAAATGCTGTTTGTGGAAGCGGAAATGTACGCACCGTGCGAATACCACCGAGCACCACTGACTATCTAAAATCGATCAAGAGCTGAATATCTCTTAGAAGCTTACGCTAATGATTGAATCAGGGATGCCGATGCAGGCTTCGGGAGGCGCGTGCATCCGATTAGCACGCATCGCGTCAGTGCATGTATATGGCCTCGCCAATTGGCCGCACGACGAATGAGGAATACGTTGATGCAAAGTCGTTTGGCGGTACTTCGTTGCGCATCAGCCGACGGAGCATTTGTCGCATTGCCATCAGAAAGTATTCTCATTAGGACAGAATACGTTAGCGTACTCTGCCAATCAGTCCCATAACTGTTGCTTTGTGCAACATCGAATGATAATCGCACGTGTATCAGGGAGGGTACGGATAAATCCTAATGTGGGATTTAGTGGTGCCAGCACGTTGGTGGTGTTGGAGGGTTGTGGGCCTAAGTTGAATTTGTGGGGCGAGCTCAAGTGACATGGTGTTGCGCATGACACTGAAAATAAAGGCTCGGAGGCCGGACGCTTCACGCTCTTGACAGCAATGCGAAAGGTTTGTAGACATTGGGACAAATTGTGGACCATCGTCCAGGATGAGATTCACATCGGTCCAGTGATGTTTCATAGACATACGATGCTGTAGAATAGAAGTCACTTTATTGGTTCCTTCAACCATGGCGTGCACCGCGGTCTGGCGAACTTTCACCTGCCTAGTCTGTTGAGCAACTCTATTTCAGAAGACAAGTTCCCCTATTCTGCTTGATTCATTCCGCCCCCCAGTGTATATTGCTTTTGAGCCATTCTCCTTTCTATTTGGTTTATTGGCAGGACGATGTATATTTTTAAGCTTTTTATTCAGTTACCATGCTACTTTTCTGGGGCGCTTGAATGCTTCATGTAGAACTGTCTTTATACTTGGCTGGCTTCCCATTTTTTGCTCTGACCTGGCGATTCACTCCCCGCTTTGATGGCTTCCCGTGGTCATTATTTTATTTAGTCCTGTCTTAATAGTAACCATTATTAAATGCGCCTACAACTTTTGAATGTTTTTTGTGTGGGCCTTTGCGGTGGTACGTTTGCTGCCCATCGCTCAGAATTTAAAGAGGGGTACTGCACCACTTGTTCTCTTGAAACTTTCAAGCGGACTTTAGACAACAAACGGCGAGAAAAAGCCCTACCAGGAAAGCTTCACCAAGAGCCTCAATCCGGTTACATATACGATTACGGATACCTTCTACCGCCCACTAGAGCCACCCAGCGAGGCCTACTCTTCTTGTGCCTTTTTAGCCTCACAGACCAGGTGTCCATTAAGGGTACGATGCCGAACTGAGTCCACAAGGGCCTGACGACCAATCACCTGCGAGCAAGTTCGTTGGCCGTTGCGGCGTAAGTCGTTTACCAACCATTGCCACTTCCATTTGTTGTTTTTTCGGACGCCGTCCCTCATCTCAGTTTTTTCCCTAGGTTTTTAAAATACCTTGTCTCAGTATGAGCGCTCCAGTAGGATATTCTTGCTAATCCTGCTCACATCATTTTCGTGGCCGACATGTCTAAAATTGGCTGGCACAACAAAAATCTCGCTTGTCGGTCTATGGGGCGATGTCGGCCTATCGAAGCCATATACTGATGCATGGTCTTATTACCAGGGCTACCCGATGATACCTGGTGGTCCAGCCCATAGACCTCCCGGTTCACCTCCCTCAACCTCGAAACCCAGCAGAAATCAGTTGTTGGCTACAGTCAAACTCAGTTTCTCCGAAGTAGCGCTCTCGTTTCCCGGCCTTCATTTGTCAACAGTCCATGACATTCGGTTAAACATTCCCCCAGAAACTTCTGACAGCACAGCCTCGTAATTGTTTCTGCTCTCACGAATCGAATGCATGAGCAATACGCCAATAAATTTCTCTGAGCTAGAAATACCTCGGCGCTTATGACCTGAATATGTTGACCAGACAGCCCGCGGTTGTAACCACAACCTGTTTTTCAATTGCTCCATTCCAAACTTTGGTAGCCTGGTAGAATATCTTGCCTCGTGCCACCGAGTTGAATGGCAGGTGTACCGCACATTAACTACCCGAAAAGTTTTTCACGGTTATCGAACCCTGGAATTCGGTTAGTAAATAATCGACTAACCGTCAGCTAACCAGGTTAGGAAGAACTAAGTTATGTCGCCCTGCTATTCACTCTACCACCACAGCAATACCGATAACATTATTGGTAGCCTTCAGTGAGAGTTCTTTTGGTTTACCTCGAGATTTGAAAACGCGTCAAATTTCCCAACAAACCGAAGGTCATTTAATCATCTTGAATGGGCAGCTTGAAAGAAGGAACCGGAAAAATTACGTATAGTGGGATCCCCACTAAAATCAGCCGCTGTGACAGTGCACCACGTAAAACGAAAGACTGACGAGGATTCGATTAATCCCCATGTCGGTCACATTGAGGTCATTTGCACTAGTAGGGTGCAGACGTTCCAGCATCATACTTAAATTTGACAACGTCCACATTCTGTTCGCGGGTTAAACAAAAACGAACTGAATCGGATGCCGAATGATCTTAAGAATTGGGTGGGTAATCAATGGAAAACAATCCAGCTTACTGAAGTTCACGAGAAAGTGGTTCAGCCACTGTTGATAAAGGAGATTGAGTCTTTCCGGGTGGACTGTGTCGTGTAGTTCTGTCTGAATGAAATGGAGAACTAGTTTGGTGCTAACTTGCGTGCATTTGATTGGATAATAGACGAGCTACTCGGTGTGCCAGAGTTGCGATTTAGAACTCAAAGAGCACACCGTTTCCGAGATAAGACAACTGATGCAATACGCCCGGGCTCATTAAAAAGGAATTGGGATTTTGGCGAGAGTGCACTCCATTTGTTTTCACATATAAGCTTCGTAAAAGTCATGTATTTAAGGTCGAATCTAACACCCGAGGATCGTGAGAAACAGTACTAAAAAAGCTAGCAGATTGACACTATTAGTGGCGCGCAGTCAACCAGACAACTGACTTTGGGGAACATGGATATCGGGGATACAGAGATAGCCCGTAGATACGGATTGTACACCTTGATCGCCGCAACAGCGGCAACCTGTGGTACATCATCTGTTTCGAGCCAGCACCGCTCACATCACGCAACTCGGAGGCCATCAACTGTAGACTATGTTGAGCCATGTGACAATCAGCCACCGGCAGAGTTTTGGTACAATATTGTCGTTCATATTAAAGTACACCTCAGGGCTATTTGTCTTCCTTCGGGAAAACGCCAATTGATACAAGGCCACCCAGTTCATCACCTGCAAAGCATCTGTGTAGCTCAACAGTATCGAATTAAGTTGACTGAGAAGCTTCCATTAGTCTTCAACAATGCTGCTTCGTGGCCGTACAACCTTGATTTATTTGAAAGCCTTATTGTAAAGAAAGGAATAAAGGTGAACATGCAGTCGTAAACCCCCGAGGCCGTAGAGGGTTCCACGTTCGCCCAGGGTTCTACGCCAACCGTAGGCTCAAGATGTGTGGTAGCTGGTGGCCACGATAGCTTTTCGGAGTATTCAGCCCACCATTTGAGGTTCTCTTCTTTATTCAAGATGGTCACTCCCTTCTGATCCTTGATGGTTTTGTCTAACATCCAGGTAATTCTTCCGCACCTTACGTGGTCATGGAAAACGAAGGGAGAAGCGACTCCGGATGAGTTTGTGGTCAGTCATTGATCCGCGCCATCGGCAACTGATGGTAGTGTGACCGATTTGAGTTCGGGGCCGGCACACCCTTGGAGGACACCATGTGGATGTTAGTGCTGCATAAAAACAGCCTGCGTTCAGCACACAGCTGAAGCAGTCGAGCACCGTTGTCCTCACGTACCGAGTCCAATCCATGTCCACCATGACCTTTTAGCATTCAGGACGTCATAAAACCTGTCTTTGATGGTTTCAGAGCAACAGTCGATCGGGACGCAATCAGGCACGACCAGCAGACATCGATCAACTTCCCACTTTTGAGACTTCTTCACAGACGAACCGCACAGATGCGAATATCAACGGGTATCCAGTCAAGAAAGGACCCTTCTGCCCGGTGACTTAGGACGATATCAACCCATGCAAGTCCCACCGCAGTAGCCTCTGGATCGTCAGTGGTGCGCAGCTGGAAGCGCATGGAGAGCGATGGGACAATTAGCTCAATTACTGTGCTTGCATCTTGGATTCTTGTTTCTGATATACAGCACAAATCAATGCCAGACGAGTCCAGTGTGAGAGCAAGAGCAGCTTGTTGACCTACTTGCTTCAGAGTGCGGACATTGAAGGCGGTCATACAAGCTGGGAGCCAGGGCTTGAAGATTGATTTCAAGATGCCTGAGGATGTCGGCGCCGGATGACACGCATATGTTGCTTGCAAAACCGTTGCAGGACGAACGGAATCATCAGCCCTACCTGCTGAGCCTGCAAGGATAGAGTTATTATTGGGGTGGGGAGATGGGGAAAAAGTATGTGAAACACAGAAGGGAGGCGTCAGCAGTAGAATGTTTTCGCTTATCGGCCCTGCTGTGTACAGCGAGTAGGGCGACCCAGTTGATGGCACCACGCGATGGCCTGGCATGTGCAGTTCGTGGTTGTACATGGGTTGGGATACTGCCAGGGCGCCCACACCTAGACAGGAGGACGGTTAGGGTCCTCAACCAAAGCCTTGAGTTAAAAAACCCGACCGCAAGGCAACGGTGTTCGACTGGAAATGCAGGTTCATTCCCATTTTTACGGAACACATCGCCGCACACGTTCCAACTCCCAACCTGGAGGACCATTGACCAACCTGGTATGAGTGTCGCGTGGACAGCCCCGAGTATAGCTCGATGGGTCGCCGAGATACACAAACCATCACACCGCGGTAAATCCCAGTCTTGTGACTGAAAAAGCTTCTAGAACTTGACGGTAGGACGGTTGGGATGACGGTTAGAGGGTGATTAAAAAGCCATGTTCACAGCTTTTGTAACCATCTGGCCGACATCCTTGGCACACCCCATTGGGCACTGGATCCCGTTACGATCAGCAGCTCTGATTGAGACCAACGGTGGCAAACACCCAAATCCATCAAACGGCGAGTAATGAAGAACCAAGGTCTCAGGAAACCCGGTTGGATCGTAAAATCTAGGGAAATGGAGAATGCTCACGTTACGGGGAAAGTCGCAGCCTGTCGCAGCTTGATTGTTCACCTGGTCCGCGACGGATGGGTGTTAGTAAAACGACCGGAGAAAGGGATGGGATCTCAGTTACTTCACGAAAACATCCCCTGTGAAGATTGACAGAACACCAAAAAACAACGCGGCTGATCTTCGTCACCTCAACCTCCGGAAGAATCAGATGAATTCGAATGGAAAGTCGACAGTCCGCTATCGGCAGAAAAAGTTCAGCGTGAGATTCCACTGCTTCAGCTTTAAAAAAGCGCCTGTTTCACGCCTCTTTAACCTGGCAATCTTCAAAGGTGGTGAATTTCCTCGTGGTCAACCTGACGGCTTTGTCCTAAAATATCTGGAATAAAATCAGAATACCGAGTGAATGGGACGTTGTGGCGGTTGTCCCTTTATTCAAAAAAGGATAGATCATTGTACGACAACCACGGGGCACCAGACTAGTGGTCTCAGCTTCCAAGGTGCTCCCCGGTACGAACGTTGACCCATCGTCAGGAGAGTCAGATTCGGGAGACTCAAGCTAGATTTCGTTCTGACCGAATTTGCGTTCATCGTATCTTTACTCTTGAACTATCCCACTCCCTCCGACGATCAGTAGTGATCGTCTTTTTCAAGCCCGCAGCTGCTTTTGACCCTGTTCATCGTCAGGCCCCGTGGTGTGCTACTTGAGTTTTCCTTAGCTGCACCTAACATCCTCGGGTATCGAAATATTCCCGGGACGTTCGCTCACAGACTTTGAGTACCCCGAAGACATGGCTCCCCGTGGATCAAACCCCTTAAAAATGCAAACCTTTTAAAATCACCTAAATAGTTCTACTGCACAGTTCGATATGCGCTTCGCACCTGTAAAGCGTGAATTGCTACCGCAAGATTGGGTGGTGTCAGAGTGAGACCTCACGCTTGCAGGTGAACCGGTCGATGAGTTTGTCTTCTCGGGAAGCTGCATGAGTCGCGTGAGACCGACGAGAGACTAAGTCACCTCCCGAATTGAAGAGGGTAGGGAAGTAGTTTTCAACCTTCAACATTTTTGGCACCAGAAATCGAAATAGTTCAGCTGTAACCTTTCGGTGTCTAGCTGCTATACCACCCAAAGGAAGTACGACGAGTGGGATACTGTCAGGTTGCCAAAGCCTAGACAGGAGAAGTCGAAATGCATAGGTTGGGTTGTAGCCACGAACTTTCTGGTCAGTAAGTTCGCGTTCTAACCACTGAGCGATCTCGCACTCACGTGGCAACATGACCATCACGGATATAGTGTACAGTGTTGCCGTCCGATCTGTCCTATTCTGAGGACGTGACCGCTACGTGGGAGAAGATCTTCGGAGGCTTTCCATGTTCACACATCGGTGCCTCCGATGCCCTGCGCGGTTCTCTTGGGAACATCAGATCAGTAATGCTGAATTACGCCAAGTGGTTTTCGGGAAAGTTCACTCTTTGTCGATAGATCGTTTGGTTGTACTCCGTACGTTACGCCGGTCAGCTCTTCTATTTCATACATAAAACGTCCGTTTATCTCGTAGAGCCCTCTTCCTCCAACATTATATCGGATGGGGCAGTCATTCTATAACGGCAACGATTCGTGAAAGTCCGTACCGGTTAACTCAGTCGCTTTTCCATATCGGGCAAGCGGAACCGTTTGACGTCAACGAATCCCGACTCATTCCTTTATCATCCTCATTCTATGTGAACCTAAATATAGCGGTTGGATTCAGTGCAACTCGATGCACGGTTTATGAGCTGAAAATCTGAGGGAGATCAGTGCGCTCCCGCAAGCATTGTCTTTATATGGAGTAAAATTTCATAAGCTATAACTTTCACCATCATCATCACCAACAGCTTTATAAACCGTGTACTTGCCTTACAGCTTCTATAGCTGCCACATTTTCGTTCGCCAATGATTTCGGGAGGTGAGGTGGGTAGCTAGGCATTAGAGGTGGTAAGTGATGTGACTGATGCGGGAATAAATAGGTGTTAGTGGGGTTTTCACTGGGGAGAACGGAGGGAAGAGGTATGCATTGGAGGCGACAGCTTGGATGAACGAGCGCCATTGAGGGCCAGACTAGGCCTTGTCTGACAATGCCTCTAGCCTTTGATGTGTCCCGTCTCTGAGTCCCCATCCAAGGAGACGGTAATGACCGGCGTAGCTGAGTATGCTGGTATTGCCTTTCATACTTCGTTTCCAAGTCACTGTTTGACCTCCCCCGGCTCGTTTCCACTCTTCACGTAGTTGTGCGAAAAGAGCGCTTCGAGGAAGTCGACCGAATAGCACGGAGGATGCGGTCAAGCCAACGCAATCTATTGAGTGTGATCAGTTCATCAACTGTGACCGAGTTATTTCTTTCGAAAACCACTCGACGTACTTCTGCATTATTGATCCGATGTTCCCACCAGATTCGGGCAGTGCTCCGAAGACACCGGTGGTCAAACACTGGAAGTCTGTTGACGTCCTCGGCGCGCAGTGGCCAGGTTTCTGACCCGTATACTAATTTGCGGCGCACGGCAGCATTGTAAACTCGACCCTTAAAAGAGAGGCTGATGCCACCTACGCCACAGGTGATACAGGTTCACGAAGGCTGCCCTGGCCTTTCAAGTCCGAATCAAAATATCCTTACCTAGACCACCGGGACTGATATAGCTGTCCAGGTAGACAAACTTGTCTACTACGTCAATTGGGACGTCCGCAAGCAAGACGTTAAGGTTCGAGCCCACCCAGCCTTTCAGTAACACTTTGCAGGTGTGAAGCGTATCCCAAACCATGAAGCAAAATTATTTAGATTATTGAATTTTGTCTACACTACAATGGTGCCAGATGAAAGAGTGCTGTTGTCTGCTTACTGGATATCTGTGAGCGAGTGCCCTGGGTGTATTTTGACCCCACAGACATTAAAGGCTGGGAGTGAGTGTTCCATAATCATATCGTTGACAAAGTTGAAGAGGAAAGGCGAAAGGGGACAGTCTTGCCTGACACCACTTGATGTAGTGAACTCAGGCGAGAGCTCCCCGTAGACGTTTACACGTCCGCGGGAGTAGGCGTGCAGCCCCGTAAGGATCACTACATACCGGTGTAGTTTCTTGTGGTCGACTGGGTCTAATGCATCATTGGGGTGGGGGACAGCGATCATCTTTGGACGTTTGAAAGGGTGGTGCTCGAGAAACTGTCTGAGTAAGGATCTGACCGACTCTTCTCTTACAGGGGAAGCACAAGTGTCCTCTTTCCGTTAGCGTAATGGTATGTACTTCATGGTTTGACGATCCGTGTCTAGAGTTGATCTTCACAATGAATTTTCTGTATTTTACAGCGAAAGGAATACCGAGGACAGAGCAACAGTTATATGGAGTAATAATTATTCGATACTTTTTCATTTCGATAGCTTGGAAGGCATTTGTCTCGCACTTTTGCTCTAAGCACAACCCGTTATTTAATGATTACTACGACTTACGGTGCCAGCGTAGCTCACAAATCAGTCACCTGTTCGCTATAAATTTTAACTGATCTATGCTCACTGAATAAAATTCAACCGACAGGATCTTTCAGGTTAGGCTCATCTGCTTTACTTCATGGACCTACGGGTTTTCTTGCCTAACCATTCAACTGTATTTCCGTTTCATCAGCTTTTCTCCTTCTGCATTTCAGATCATCGTGAATGGACCTTTTAAATCACTTACTTCTCATGTGCCACTGTTAACAATTTATCCTGTCATATTATACATTACCAATTGAATGTTTAATGCACACAATTTCACTGGATGTCCGAGACTCTTCAAAAAATTTTGAAAACCATTTGGAGCAATGTGAGGAAATTCTATTGAACAATGAAACGTCGGAGCGCGTCTTGGAAACGGTAATCTATCACACCAAAGCAGTTGTGTCTTTGGTTACTCAGGAGTTACCCCCTCTTTGTGAGTCCTTATTTTCTCGTGCGTTCCGACTGTTTGTGACCTATACTTTTGAACTACCGCTTTCGGATATGTAAATATGATCAATGTCGGTGCAATGCTGCGAACATAATTTCGGTATTTCTGTTTGACGTTTTTTCTTTTTCTTTTAATTTCGAAGCTATCACACCTGGCCTTGGTGCTACCGAATTGCATCCAATACGTCTTGGTCAATATCTGTCAGCTGTTGTCGAGAATCGTCTATTTGATAAACTCCTGATCTGGGTCGAAGGAAAACCATGCCCTGGAAACGAAAAAGCAGTCCGAATACGAGACATACAGCGCACACATTTGCTAACTCTTTTCGAGGATTTGATGACACAGTCGCTTCAACATGTCCTCTACGAGTCCTCTATACTTCGTCCACTGCTGCAGTTCATCTTCAAATTGTCCTCGCAATTAAAACCGGCTTACGAACAGTCATACGGTCGAACTTTGTACGAGCTCTGTGTCCTACTTTGTAGGGATTCTTCTCTCCTTGCTGTTTGTCGAAAGGTGAGCTGAGAAAAGGCCTATCACTATTTCCCGTTGTAAATTTCGTCTTCAATTTGTCTCGTCACTTCCCCCGGAACGTTTCATATTTCTTGCTTTATCTGCAGCTTTCCGACGAACTGTTCGAACAACCACACCTCGTGTTCACCTTGCTTGTTCCTCTTATCCATCGCGCTGACTCAGTGGGGGATCACGCAAAGGATGCATTTTTGCTTGCACTCTCACTATCGAAAATCGATGAATCGCTAAGCAGTTACTTGGCTTTTGAGTCCGATTTCTGCCCTGTAAGTTTGAGAGAGTTACGTTTTGAATGTTGTCGGTTTCACATGTCATCCTTGACTCAGCTTATTTTGTTACTGAACCTCAGGATTTAAAACAATTTTGTATCCTTTTTCGGTGCAAGCCTCATAAAGCACTCCAAATTAGTGGAAACTCCAGAGCGGTAAACTTTTACTTTGAGAAACAAACGTTTATTTCGCTGAACTCTCAATGATTCGAGAATTTCCACTCCTTTGTTTAGTATATATTTTTTAACACCAACTTTTCGTCCATATGGGGCTGGTTGAATAATGTGGCGGTAAAATTTTTTTCACTCGTGCACCTTGTGTTCGACATTATTGAGCGTTAATCAACGAACACTAAGTGATGGTTTTAGACGGGGAAAACTTCGTTCTAATTTCAGGTGCTCAGTCGCCGAACGCTTCACGCAGGTTTCCCAGACTTATCGCTACTTTACCGTTTGACTTCATCGCATAACAGGCTCGTATAAAAGCCCCTCCCCCTCGATCTGATTTGGTGGACTGCACATTCTTAGCCGTAATCTGCAGTCTAAACTGATGGGTTTCCGTTTAGCTATAAAGTGTAAGGGTTACCCATAGGTCTTGCTCATTAACTGAATGCCTGACAAGTTTCACTAAACAAATAAGAGATACCTGCTGCCGGAATGGGGGATATTCAAATATATCCCTTGTGGTCCTTTTAAGCTGGTTACATGTGGTTCCAAACAAGGTTTTACAAGTGAGATTTTTGGAAGGGGAAGAAACACAATCATCCTTGGTTTTTTTAGACCACGAAGTTACACGCTCATGATTAAAGGCAGACTAGTGTGTTCATACCAGACACATCCACATATCCTCCATGTTATGTTTAACCTGGATCTAGGAACCAGTTGTTTGCACGGTTTGAATGGAAGGCGTTGGATTACTTGTGTCCCACTTCCAAAAAGGCTTTCATGCTCTGGCCACCTACAGTATTGTGCTTGCCACCCCAAGTACATTGTAAAAGTAAATGCATGAGGAGGTTACTAGGCTAACACTCAGTCTTCCGGTAGTGTAACAACAGGAGTCTGAACATTATCAGGGGTAGTTTCCTAGTATACCGCTGGATTGGGCTGTCATTGGGATCTTGAAATTGCTATGTGAGATTGTCTGTTGTATGCCTACGTTCTATCTCGGTCCTTGTTTAAAAATAAATTTGACTGGAAACCCGCAATCACGCAATACGGAATGATTTTCCTTAAAGTCTTCGTGTGGTTCTGCTAGGAAGACACGATGTGGTCCTTCAAATTGATTGTGCTTTTATAGGCGGTTGGTCAATTTTGTTTCGTAGTATGAGGAGTTTCGAGAGTTTCCCAGTGGAGATTCCGTCCTGTAGGATAAGTCAGTCTGTGCCGAAAATTTGCGGAGTCTATACGGCTGCTTCATCCGTATTGGGAACCAGCAGCTGTGCGAATTTCAGGAATCTCCAGGGAGATTCGAACTTGCAGTAATATTAATATTAGCTGGGGAGTGTTCGGTAACGAGGCGGATTAGCGTCCTCCTGTGACAGTATACCGGCACTAACCCGCTGCCTTGCGATCAGGCTTTCGATCCAGATGATTTATTTGATGACACTGCTCGCCATTCTTTCCACCCTGTCGGTGTCCAAGCCCGCGTACATCTATGCACTTTACAACAAAAAGCATTCAAACTGCACACAGCAGAGGGTGTAAGCGAAAACCGGATACTGATGACGCCTCCCTTCCTACACTCGTGTATTTCTTCTACTTCTCTAAAGTTCGCACTCAAGGCGGAAGGATAACAAGCTGCTCTTGTTTGTACGCTTGCTTTCCGCTGAATTGAGTGACCAGTCTATCAGATACAAGAATCCAAGTCTCCTAATCGCTCTTTCGGCTGCGCCCACTTGGTGATGCGGAGGCAGCTGCACTCGAACATGGGGTGAATAGTGTGTTGAGCCAACGAGCGAAATCGTCTCTGATTCGAGATCCCTTGATGGTCTTTTCTGCGCAATTCGTTTAGCAGCGTCTATGAAAAAATCTGCAGGAAGAGAAATCAGTCGCTTTCTGTTTATTTGAATTTGACTGTTTTTAAAAGAACCATAGCTCCGAATCTCCTAAAGACAATTTATATGATGCTATAGATGTTTTACAATGGACTAGACCCCAGATATCGCTCTTGCCGCTGATAACATGAACCCGCATCTAGAATTACTTAGTGCTTCTGAGACACAGTTATTTTGTTGTGGTGGATTGGGCACGAGATGCATAGGCGATTAAGGACGCCTGCTTCAGTTGTGGGCTGATCACAGACGGTTTCTTTACAGTACCGATTTTCGGAGCATCGGCAATAGTTTGACCACGTGTTGTTCACCAACGAACCAGCGTGAACCCAAACAAAACAGACTACCACCAGTTACCGAAGAGGGGAGTCGATCACTTTCTGTCGTTGCTTCTGGAATACCTGTGTGGACTCCAATCATACGCTTGTCCGTTGCTACTTCTCATTGTGTTTTTCAGGTTTGCACAGAACATGCACACTTCACTTAGCCATTGAGAAGTTCGTAGGCCCAGAAATCAAACAAAACCTAACCAAACTGGCTCCCCTAGTGCCTCTCTGCTTATCCATTGTCGGATTTTTACAATCACCAGAAAGAGATATCGGATGTCATACTTGACACAGGGACCTTCTGGTGCGGTGCAACCCATCCGGCCACTTCCAACCGTTGTATCTCCGGACAGCGTCTTTCCTGGATGCCAGGCGACAGATTCTTTCTGTTCGCAACTCGATGCATCTTTCGGCACCAGGTAAAACTGATTGTCCGCGCTGACGAGAAAGTTTAGCGGATCAACAAAGCCGAAAAATGGAAGAAGCGAAAGATGCTGGAACTGTCCGCAGGTTATTTCATTTGATTCGTTAAACAGGCCCTCGGAGGTCTCTTGTCAGTGAAACGATCAGGGATCACACTGGCCCCCTGACATCCAGCGAGCAAGGACGTTTGGGTACTCGCAATGAATGTAGCATCCACGGAGGTGTCTATTTGACCCGTGTTGTAACAAGACTTCTGACTTCATTGATTTTTTTCGTCTTAACACAATACGCGAAACCTTGATCCATGAAGAGTAAGCAGGATTTTGACGGAGTCGATGCTTCACAGACCATACCTAAACACTCGTTTAAGTGTATGAGCAGGGCCATGTGTAGATACTACCAATAACCGTTGTATTCCTTGAATTCAAGGGTGTGTTTGGTTCTGTTGATCAGTCAGTGCTTCTTACCACGCGTTCTTAATAGCCACCTTAAAATGCTTGTGGTAATCTAGTACCAGCTCTCTCCGTCCCTCGTTCTCTTCCAGTTTAAGGCCTTAGATATGGTTCAATAAACTTTGGTTGTACGGCAATGAAACATCAGTGTTCACACAGATGTTACTATCTCTGATAATAATGACGAGTGAAACTTTGTAGGGACAATTATTACTGTAGTTAATCACTAAAAACGAGATAGCTCAGCGGGGCGAGATAGCTCAGCGGTTAGAGCGCGAGCGTACTGACCGGAAGGTCCGTGGTTCGAACCCTGCCTCTGCCTCTCGACTTCCCCTGTCTAGGCTTGGGCAACCTGGCAGTATCCCAGCCCTCGTGCTTCCTCCGGGTAGCATGGCAGCTAGGCACCGGAAGGGTGTTACAGCTGAACGATTTTTTTTTATCCCAGCCTTCGTAATTCCTTCGGGTGGCATGGCAGCTAGGCACCGAAAGGGTGTTACAGCTGAACGATTTTTTTATACTAAAAACGTGCTCCCAATATATAACTGTCCAGCTTCGGAAATGCCTTCAGACCTATGGCATATTGTACTGGTGAGTTCAGCTTGAACGGGTATGTGTTTGGAAAACCCTTTAGTTTGTCTGCTCGTCCTTACTTGATTGCAATCGTAACTACTCCGGTTATTTGTCACTGGAGATACAACTGACACAGGGTGTGAACAATCATTCCTTAAGCTTATACTGATTTGTCATTTTGGGCTTTACTCTGCGGTCGGAAAAACCTGAGGCTACTTTGCGACTCTCTTGGTTCTGTTAGTTCATCACGTTGTTTTGATTGCATATAATCCTTGTGTTTTAAATCCATTGTGACAGATGATTTTGTGATTAGGATCCATCGCGCATACTCGCTTTTTTGTCGTTCTATCGGTTGATCGGGATATTACAATGTTTCGGGTAATTTTGTTTAGCTGTCGGACGTGTTCCATGACCTTTTAATTCTTTTTGGAGTAGAGATCAGGGTAACGGGCACGTATCCATACAGCCCGGTACTTCAGATGAGCTTGACCACAGTTGTGTCTATCTGGGGCACAGAGTTACTAAACCTGGCTTTCAAGGCAATCTTTCTGCACTGTAATGTTTTCAGTCCGCAATTTTGTTTCCTACAGATGGTTTTCATATCGTATGAATGTACTCAAGGATTATTATCTGTTGGCCATTGGTTCACCATAACTTTGGTTCCAACTCTTACTCTCCTTTGTCACAATTCTTCTAGGTTTTGGCCGCTGGTTTGGGTGCCCTCTATTCCAGTCTGCCAAAGAAGCTGATACCTCGACACTCCTTTAGATCCCATGATGCAGAATCTCCGGGGGGACCAGTTGTCGTGTCGACTTCAGCTTTCCTCAATCCTCACACATCTACACCGTGTATTGTCGAACTTCCTGTCGGTGGGGCCGCCTGGCATCAGTTATCCGATATCGAATGCAACCAATCAACTGATTTACGTCGATTTCTTCACACTTTAGATTTTTGTAACTTGGTTATGAAAGTGAGTTCTAGTTCACTGTCGTCGTTCTAGTTATTCCGAGTTGTTGGTGACAGAAAATTGTATTTTTACCATGCCTCTCGTTCCAACTGAGCGAATCCACAGTATTTCTCCTTAGTGTAACGACACAAACATATCTTTTCTATCCTTAATTTCTACCTCGGCGGGTTCAGAACTACAAGACACCATGCAAGAGAAACATCCCAGAAGAGATTTGAACTGGCATCTCGCTGGTTGCCTCGAGCCAGATGTTCCTCTTCCTTCTTTCGGAGGCATCATTCGACAGATTTGTCACGCAGAATTCTATATCATAGTTGCCTGCATCTCGACCAGAAATGTTGCAAACCATCGTCCTCAATACTTAGCTATCCACTCCGTATCTGCCTATCTTCGGTGAAGCAAACTGGCACGTGGCTCATAAATGAATTTGAATGATCACATGCCATCACTTTTTGGGAGAGGAGAATTTGGCGGATATCCATACGTTGTACTCACACTTTAGCTACATCACATGTGGAAACCTGTCGCTTTCTGGCCTTAGCATGACGCTAGCACCACTCACGGTCTTGAACAAGTCTTCAATGCCCATGCTCTCCTTCATATTGATTGTGATATCCGGCTCTCAAAAATCATGCTATAAAATCCTCAACTGACTCCTGGAAAAACTCAAGTGTTCAGGGAAAGCAGTGGGTTTTTATTAGCATACAAACATTGTTGATCGCTTTTCTCACCTCCGCAATCGTTGTTCAAGTGTGTTTCTTTTGGTTCTATGATAGGTTCTGCAATGACTTGCCCCAGTCATTTGACTGGATGTATTGGTGGCTCACAACACGGATCTTACTGATTATAGAACCGTGGTTTGAGTCGGTTAGTGGAGTTCTTTGACTATTGGTCGAGCAAACTTTGAGTTCGTCTGATCGACAATGGTTGTCGAGTTGACGCTTGTCAGCGCCTCAAGGTCAGAGTAATCACCACAGAAATCTGCCATTGCGCCCATAAGCATATCCACTGCTACCAGTCACCAGGATCGATTTGGTATTTCCACAGAAAAGCACTGGCTTTTCCGACTGTTTTCGTTCATTTACTCAATATGATTTAGGTGCCATCCAACTTTTTCGTTTAGCTATTCATATCTGGCTAGTACAACAATTCCGGCGGACTTTGCTACTAACACCAAGTATACTTCACTAGGATTTATCTCAGATCTGTCGTCGTCGGTAAAGAATCACTCATAAGCAATACGTGTTCAATACTAACTTGGTCATGGTCCTTGTGGAAAGCCGTCAGTCGCTCCGGGACTTTTGCCTTGTTTTATGACCATTCGTTTGCGTGCATTCGGGTTGGCTTTTTTATGATAGCCTCACGTTTGGTTGATTTTTAATGTTTGATAAGTTGAATTCCCCATTGAGACGGGGGTATAGTGGGCATGGCTAGTGAACAGACCAATCGAATGCACAGGACTGCAATGGTTAAGACCAATAAAATCCAACTGTTATATCGCTCGAAGCTCAAAAATTGGAATGGAATCTGCTTCAAACACGAAAAAGCTATACTCCTGTGCCTCGTTGTCACCACCAATCGAAAATTTCACCTTTTGCTCTCGTCTGCAATCCATTCCAGATGCACAGCTTGGCAACCGATGAGTTGATTTTGGTTAAAATAACATAGTCTGTTAGAATGAAATCGACAACAGCGCCAGCGTCAGTGTGAAGTCTTCGCCATTTTCCATACGTCCCTGCGCGATCTGTATAAGAAAAATCGTTCAGCTGTAACACCCTTCCGGTGCCTAGCTGTCATGCCGTCCGAGGGAAGCACGAGGTCAGGGATACTGCCAGGTTGCTCAAGCCTAGACAGGGGAAGTCGAGAGGCAGCGGTCGGGTTCGAACCACGGACCTTCCGGTCAGTAACCTCGCGCTTCAACCAATTGCGCCATCTCGCCCCATCTACGCGATCTATGACCTCATTCGAACAAATTTAATCGGTTTAATTCAGTGATATCGCAGGCATTATGCGGCACTATCTGGCCACTTGGTTCATCTGGCACTTGACATACTTCTTGTCCCCAGGTTGAATGCTTCTCTGTGATCCTCAAATCCGTTGTTTTGCAGTTGCCAGTGTTCATCCATTCAACGTTATTCAGGTCGGAACTCAAATCGTAATACTTCAAATGCCGCATATAACTCCTAGTTACCTTCCCACTTCCACGTATACTGGTGCTTTGATTCAACAACATTTGGCGGAATTTCAAGTCATTTCGAGGTTTATCCCATCTCTGATCAGTCTCTCTCATATGTTCTCAGAATTTGCATGATTTTCGCATGCCAGAATGGCTTGATAAATTGTACCACCAAGTTTCTGGTTTCTATTTAAGAATGGGAACTGTTTGACGGCGCCACTGTTTCGTTCCAAACAGAACTCCTCAAGTTTTACTTTGAGTTTGTGTTCATCTTTCGGACCTTCCGTCGATTTGAGTCTGGTGATGGTTTTCACCTCTTCTCCCACGGGTAGTCAATGCCAATGGTCACATAGCAACACTATATGTTTGTTTTTACAATTATTAGCTGAAAGTGAATGTTGTATAGACGCAACGCACTACTCATTAGGTTGCTGAAAACTCTTCGACAGCGCAGGACCGTTTTGGCCCTTCTTGAGGCTCATCAGACAGGTGCGGTCCCCCTAGTTTCCATCAACCGTATGTTCTACTTGAATCCAAGTTGAACGAAATTTGACTTATACATTCATCTGCATACCGATTTGGTTTTGGCGAGAGACCAGCTGAGTCTCTCGTGTATGATGCTCTTCAAGATGTTCCCAAGGCGCATTATACCGTCAATTGAGAGCCATGTTCTAATCTTAAGAGTAGCATCAGTGTTAAGCTGATGTGGTACCGGTGCACAATGTCACCACATCCATGTTCACTTACATGACCTGTTATGACTATGAATGATATTTCTTGAGTCAAAACAAGATTCATCCACGTGACTTACAGCTGATAGTAAAAACACTTTCAATATCGAGATAAGGTTTTGGAAATCCTACAGATGACTCAGGGAAGTCCACAATAGGATGGAGCACTCGATTTATTTTTCGGAGCTGACTCACTCCGTTAGATGTAGAGGAGAGCTTGGACCATCAAGTCCATCCTCATTCAAGTTTCAGGGCCTGGAGGCATCGATGAAATTACAATTTCAGTTCATTGAGAATGGACTTTTACTTCAAAGGCTTTTCTCCTGTCCTGGCGCAACTATCCTAGTTAGCCCACAACAAAAAGTGGAAAAACTGGACTTGAGTTTCGCATTTGAGGAGATTATTGGTGGCTGAGGTTGTGCTGATGGCCGTCGGTTTGTTCACTGAGCCGGGTAGTTTGGATGCCACCAAATTGACAGCTCAACGCACCAGCCTACGATCAGTTTTTCTCTTATTAGAGTTCATCAGCAGGGCGTGTTCCCGACCGTGCCTTGATTAGATCCCCGGCATCTGACATACGAAACAAGCACGTTAATACTACTCAACCAGCACAAGCTAAAAGCATCTGAATTAGCATTTTATCGGGAGGATCGTCGTTCTAAATGTTGGACAAGCCAATACGTCGCTCCTACGCGAAGACATTCGCCTGTTCAAACGTAAATAAAGCGCGTCCAGCGTGCACTGGTTGAGGAACGATAACACGTCCACATTGCTTGCCAAATGTTTGGCGTACAAATTTTGCACAACCAAGGTTATATGGTGCTGGTGAACTTCAATGAAAGCAAAGCCACTTCCCCACTGCTCGCACCACTTGCTGTGGATTAACGTGAAAAATTTCACGAAGACAAGAGGAGGGTTGTTCAGTCGATAGTAATGTAACTACACATTCTACAAACCCTGTAGCAAACTAAAGTTATTTGAAAATTTCATTTGCTCATAAGTTCCTGAGGCCGGATGTTGTGTGGTTTCCTCTCCTTGGGCTTTCATAACTGCAATGATGTTGCCTTTGTCTTTGTGACGAAATCATCCTTGTCCTCTCTGGATTCCCGTCGGACCACTTTTCTATTGAACTGTGTTTGGGTTTTGATAGTCCGTAGCGTGTGACAGTCGTATTCATTTGGGACATGGCCTCGTTTGCTTGACTCGCCGGAAAACGGGACATTGAGTTCGATGGTTGATCTGAATTTCCTAAATTGAGGGGTTCGCGCTCGTGGGCGAGGTCCAAACCGCGTTGGAGAAGCTGACCAGCTTCTGATATTGGTCTGCCTGAGATTTTCTGTGCTTGTCACGAAACCTCATTGGGATCAATTCGTCTGTTTCAACCCGACTCCATCAATCTCTGCAGTTCTCAGTGGACGAATTCGCGACCTGACTTATCTCAGTCCACTTTTTATATATGACAAACTTGTATGAAATCTGGTTTGTGTGCTTCCTTTTTCTCCGCTTGCCCACCTGTCGGTTAATTCTACTTGATAAAGGTGGTCGGTCATCATCAGCATCATTACCGAGAGCATAACGTCAGCCTTCAGCAATGATGCTTCGCCACCGTACAACCATGATTTATTTGAAGGCCTCATTGTTAAGAAAAGAGTAAAAGTGGATGGGGATGGGATTTAGTTCTAACCTACCTCAATCATTCCGAGTGGTTCACACCTCCAGACACCCATTCTAACAATCTGATTGGGAACTGACAACAAGAACGCCATTGAAATCGGTTAGCCGGCATATTTTGCAGCGTCTTTGATCGTGCACAGGGGCTCACATGAACCCAACCCTAGAACGCGAGTCGGATCGATAGTGCACAACGATTTTTCTAATAGCTTTCATAACCCTCTGCACGACCCCGAATTGAATACAGAAAACAAAACCTTTTGGCAAACGACAGTTTGACATTAGCAATGCATGGCCAGAGCTTTCGGCGCTGGACACATTCTTCGATTGAAGTCCACGTTGCACAACCGAACACTCGTTTTCTAATTGCCTCGTTGCGGATTCGCCGACACCAGCCTACACGAGCTATGGTTCTGAGACAACCGTCGTCGAGGACCTGAGGATGCCTCAGCTCCCCTGCTCCAACAGGCCAAGTCCCATAGCCATACGACAAAACAGCCCGTACTGTATCCCGTCCCTTGAGATTCGGGGATATACCGCCATAGGTGTCTCGAATCAGCACACGCGACTCGAGTCTCATAGATTCGTGCATTGATCTCGTTCGTCACACTACAATCGGAACTATTACAACCTTAAAGGTACGTAAAGCTCTCCACGATTTCGAGTGTATTTCTCTGGATCGTAGGTGGCGTATTCAGTGATTGCATGTCCAGCAGCATGACCTTACACTTTGTGGGATCAAAGCGTATGCCAAAGTTCAGAATGACTTTGGTCGGTCCATCCAGAACCACCTTTGCCTTCTCTTCGAACACGAGAACGATGTCTGCATATTCCTGTTCGACAAGTTTTTTTTTCTTCAGCAGCTATTTGAACACCAGGGCTTCGCAGACCCTTCGAGAGTTTGTCTAATTATCTCGCCAATTACGAACTTGAATACGAATTGAGAGAGTTGGCACTCTTGACGGTCACCACTGCGTGTACGGAAGGTTTTGGAGAACTCTGTATAGTCTCACACAACCGGAAGTTTGAGAACACAAAAACTTATTATGTCCACAGACTTCCGCGGCACTGCCTTCTGGGCAAGCATGTTAAAGAGAACCGACCGGTCAGCCGAGCCAAACAGGCCCCAGAAATGGTGGAATACTAAACTTGTAGGTTACTGGTACGTATGGCGTTGTTCTAGCACCGGACGGAGTGTGAATATTTGGTCACTGTAAACCCCAGCAGTCCGGAGTCCCGCTTGCTGCTCTCGAGTCGGTGTCTCACGAGCGACGAAGGAGGGGTAACGCCAAGAACGGTGTCAAGCTGATTTCCACGTGATTAACGAACTCACTACGAGCCCCTTTTTTGGAAGTGGGAACTGTAGCCACTTCGCCTCAGTTCCCTGGAACAGTCCTAATTTTCCCAAACGCAGGCAAACAGATCAGAAAAGCGCTGACTGAGGACTTCACTCCCTGTCTGGACATTGCGGGTGGTAGGTTATCCGTGATGGTTTTGTTTACAGGTGTTTTCCGCGAACCGACTGAAATAATCTTCCTGCATTTTCGGCTTTATGGGCTTCTTCCGTTTCCTTCGCGCTCCTATTCTCCCCCGGCTTCATGGTCATCGCGGACGTTCACTTCCATTTGGTGTCTAATAATTCGGGCCAAATTATGTTCGGGACCGACGGAGATATTTTTCCGGGATTCAAGCAGTGTCACTGTTCTATCTGAAATTCAGTGCCTGAGCGGGCCTCGTAGCGCCATGTCAGAGGCAACAATCCCAGTGCTTTGCGAAGAGGTGGCTATCACGTCCCAACATTAATTCACATCTGATCGTGGAGCAGTTGATTGGAACTCCAGAAGTCGATTCCGTTAAATTCGTCTTACATCCAGGTCTCTCTCAGTTGCTAAGCTATTTGTTCGTACCTTACGCGATCCTGGTAAACGAAGAGTGAAGCGACTCCGGATAGAGGCCTGGTTAGGATCCGCAAACTTGTTCTAAAACGAGCGGCTGTCATTTATTGATCCGCACCATCGGTAACTGATGGCGATGTGATCAGTTTGAGTTCTTAGCTGGCACGCTGTTGAAGGACGCCATGTGGCCAAACGGCTTCGGTCAGCACATGGCGGGAGCAATCGTTCACCATTGTCGGTGCTTACCGAGTCCAATCAATATCGACCGCCTGATTGAGTCTCAGATGCACTAAGCCTGCCCACTTATGCATTCAGGTCTGCAGCAGGCATAACGATATTTGAGCTTCTAACTCGCCGCAACGGGGCACTCAAGACGTCCTAAAACGTACCTTCGATGCTTTCAGGGCTACAGTTGGTTGTTACGTGAGCATACATGACAAACAGACAGCGATCAACTTTTTGCTTGTACGACTCCTTCACGGACGTCGCCGGACGAACTGCACAGAGGCGACTATCAACGGCAAGGATCCTTCCACCTGGTGACTTAGGAGGATGCCGACCCGTGCACATCATACAGAAGCTTTCTCTGAATCACCAGTGGTGCGCAGCCGGAACCGAGCGGAGAGCAATGAGGCGGTTAGCTCAACCACTGTGCTCGTATTTTGAATTCTTGTTTCTGCTACACAGCACACATCAATGTCAAGCGAGTCATGATTGCCAAAAGATCGGATTAAAATCCCCAATCCCCCAATCTTCTTTCCACGTTGTACCAATTAAGAGCAAACATAAGTTGATAAGCCAGCCACAGTAGAACGCAGTGTGTTGTCTACCAATAATGTCTGGTGTAACTAACTTTCTGCTGTAAAAACTAGGTAATTAAGAAGTATTTGCGGGGGCGAATCAGTCACATTCCAAAGTTTTTGTGGATCTCGCCGATTGTGATCTACTCCAGTCATAGAGGTCATAGAGATTTTGGTGACGAAAACATTCCACAGCATGCATGAGTTTTGGTCAAGTCTCTTCTCTCTTCCGAAATGTTATGGTGAAGAAAGCTGGATCAAAAGGAAGTTCTGTCTTTTCGAAATTTTTGTCTGGAGAGGTAACACTACTTGTCGGTTAACATATTTTACTCAGTACCTGCAGTAGTCCCATCATATGTAGCTGTAGTCCAACCATCTATCTAATCTGTCTTACCATTGATGTCTCTGTAGTTTTTCCCTTACCTGAACATGAAAACCTGATAGTCCACCTCTACTTGAATAGCCAACTGAAAATGTCTCGGTCAAGGACCAATACTCGAACTGGAAGATTCGTCGTCGATTTAAGCTGCTGCAAAACCACTGATGCGTTCCACTCGACTGCTTCCTAGCAGCTTTTCCGATATTGTGCATTAGCGTCGTGCGTTTGCAGCCCACTGATCGCCTTTGAACGGCCTGGTGGCACTAACGTCTCCGTGGACGACAGCAATACAATGGACTTTTAGTTTCAGTGCAGTATATTGTCTTAATTACTTATGCCCTGGCATTCTCCGTCCATTCGAAGTTATTCACTCAATATTTTTAAGGTGACGCTGATGTGTATCAGTTTTAAGCGGATTTATTGGTGATTATGGTGGAGCCGTCAGTAATATACACGCATGAATAATTTTCTGGAGGATTTAACCGGTAAATCAAGCTAAGTTGCCCCACTTTCGAAAGGCACGCGATTCGGTATATTCAGGTTCCATTCATGTACAGCATTGTTTTTTCCAGACTACGAAGAATATGCCCCGTTGTAGCGACTTACGAACAGTCAGATTTGACTGTCAGAATGGCGGTTCCTAGTTAGAGAGAAAGGCAAGCTTGGTCTTTTGAGTGGCCGACCTACCGTTGTGACCTTAGAGAGGTCGGTATACGGTGTCTTTAGTCGTTCAGCTGCAACACCTTTTAGGTGGCTAGCTGCCATACGACCCGAAGAAAACACGAGGGCTGATGTACTGCCAGGTTACCCAAGCCTAGACAAGAGCCGTCGAGATGCCGAGGTTGCCTCTAAACCACGGACCTTGTGTTCGATAACTTCGCACCTTACCAATGAACTATCTTGCTCTCAGGTTTTGTTAGACAGCGCACGCTTTTTGTTGAGTTACCAATCAATCTATCATCCAAAAACGAATCTGAGTTATTTTTAAAGGGTTGAATGACATTTCTTATTGAGGGCCATTTGCTCCTTCTCAGCGGAGGAGTTATGTGGTTGTTATGCTCTCCGGCCTTGTATTCGACTTCACTCCATATCTGTATTTCAGACCATCTTTGATAGCCGTCGTTTTCAACCGCCGGTTGATCTGGCATTGACTTATAACAGTACTGACTTCATTTCCGTAACATGTTTTTGTATTTGCACAGACTTTGCGGTTTTTTATCCGGAGGCAGTTGTTGATCATATCCTTGATGAAACCCTGATAACTATGTTCTGTACTGAGTATCTCAACGCTATTGGTTATCCACTTTCGTTCTCCACTGTAGATATCTCATCCTAGTGTTCGTGAGCAGTTGTTGCATTTCATCAATTCCGGATTCTTGATTCCCGTTCTGGGCTCCGCTCTGCATCAGGTGAGTAGCAAGAACTTTCTATTTCCGTTTTTGTTGTAAGTAGCGAGTGAAACTGGTTGGAGTTAGATGACAGACGACTTTTAGTTTCGCTTTGTTTTTGGGTTCATCGGGCAGGCGTAGTCCTATTTGAGTCCTATTGGAAACTGGGGAGTTTAATTTTTGCTTCACTCATTTTACATGGATTGGGGATAAATGGACGTAGGACTGTGCTCTCGCTAGCCACTTCATACTTTTAACACGTCGAAAATAAGGTAGCCGGGAGTGGTTCGTCGTAGCTTATTCCAATTTGGACGAGCCCCACATTCCTTAGGTATCTATAGGGTGAACAGAATCAGCCGTTATTGTGCCAATATTAAGTACGTATAGTCCTTCCAATTGTATTCTACTGGTATTTTCAGTGTTCCTGATGATTAGGGACAAGCTGTTATTTTCACTAGACCACGGGATCGTGCAGTGGACCGTTACTAACGTAGATAGGCTCTCTAAACTTGAATCTGGAGCCTAGAAGCTAGAAAGTAGTCTTCAAATCTAGTGCCGCAAACAAGGTGAGGTCCTAATGAACAGTCTGACATCCATACTGCAGAAGGTTTGGAACGAAAACAGAATGCCAGTCGAACGGAGCTTCTCGAGTGTCATCCCACTTTTTAAAAAGGGCGCAAGACCGTCATGCGAAAACCGTCCTGGCATCAGCGTGGTATCCGTCGCATCTGTGGATGCGTAACAGTACGAGCTTTCTCCTGAGTTCACCACGTCCAATGGTGTAAGACAAGGCTACCCTCTCCTACCTTTCCTCTCCAACTTTGTTATTGATGTGCTGAGAAATTTCTCTATCTGCCTCCGAAACCTCGGGGGTCGGAACGCTCCCGGAACGTTCTCTCACAGACATTGAATATGCGAACGATATTGCTCTCCTTTGTTTAGATCCCTCGAGAATGCAAACCATTTTCAATAACCTAAATAATTTTGCCGCATGGGATTCACAGCTACAAATTGTAAGGTGTTGCTACAAGACTGGGTGGGATCAAACTCAAACCTCGTGCTTGTAGACAAATCAATCGACGTGGTAGGTAATTTTTTTTTACTTGGGGAGCTGTATAAGTTCCGGTGGATCGGCTGGATATGAGATTATTTCTCGAATCGGGGAAACCAGGGCAGGTCTTACCAGCCTCCGACGCCAACGGCGCCGACGTGACGTTAGTTTATCTGTCAAGGACAGAGTTTACACTGCGGCTGTGCGATCCACTTTACTTTATGGACCAGAGACGTGGCTTCTACGCGCAGAGGACATACGACAGATTTCAGTGTTTGACCATCGGTGTCTCTGAAGCATTGGTCGGTTCTGGTGGGAACACCGTGACAGTAGTGCTCACGTACGCTAAGAATTCCCCCACGACAGGTGAATTATTCACGCTTCATAGGTTACTCTAGTTAGGACATGTACTCCGAATGTCCGAAGACCATCTGCCTCGCAGTGCTGAGTACCGAGTGGAGGCCATCGGGAGGTGGCCAATGTAGGACCTGGCAACGAAGTATTAAAACACTAACAAGTAAACTCTGTCGAATGGACATCTGCCGCCTCCCTGGTGGGGGGAACTCGGGACTCAACTAACCAATGGTTAATGACACTGGCAGAAATGGCTCACTCACGCAGTCAGCGGCGCGCGGGCATCAAAGCTCTCGTCTTGCATAGCTACCCGATTCCCGAACCAAGTGATCACGTAATCGCCTCTAAGGCTTGGCTGTATGTCCCACATTCCAACTTTCCAGTGCTCGAAACCGTAACAACTGGAACCACTGTGCCCATGGGACACGGTTTATGGGTTATAAATTGGCTGATTGAATTGCCGCAGATTTCCCTTGAGGTTTGGAAGACAATGAGTAGGCCATTTCCCGTAAATACACTCATTTGCATACGAATTTGGTTTTCACGAGAGAATCACCTAAATCCCAGCTGAATGTTGCTCCTCAATTGCATGAAATAAGTATTCGGCTGGGATCCATGTGAGTCTTCGGTAAAAACCAAATTGGCATGCAGTTGAGGGTATTTGTCGAATTTCATGCAGTTTGGGTTCAATAGGTACATAGGATCAGCCGAAAACCGGGGATCGCGCTCACCTGATGAGCCTCAAGAAGAACCAAACTGGTCATGGGCTATCGAACAGTTTTCAACAACCTTATTCGTAGTGGATTACGTCTATTCGAGATCATATCCTTGTTATGTTTATTCGTGTCCCAGCACATAGTCGAAAGGGGTTTCCCATCGACGATTTTCCTCCTACTTGTGCGCTGGCCTATTTTACCTTACGCCTAGTACGTTGTCTCGGTACGGCATAGGTAACTTATTGGGTATTAGGATTCCGTGGTAGTAAGCACAAACCATGTAGCGCTACCGTTACCATATTCTATGTCTATCAATAACCATTCAAGTTATGACACGAACTGTATGTACTCAAATTGCTGTTCGGTAGCCAGCGTGCGGAAACGGCTCCCTGAGTGAGGGCTACCCAAATGGATTTTCGGATTATTTGTCGTGTACTTTCAAGGAATCATAAAATTCTTTCTCGTCGGAGGGGGAATTCTCAAGTTTTTCCCTATCGTTCGTCCTGGGTACGGCTCAGTTGTTCCTGGGTCTTCGGACCTTCAATTTATTGTCACACCGTAAGGATGGGTCTTGTTGTTCATATAATTGTATTATCTGATGTTTATTGTTTTGCGTAATGCGTAGTTCCTCATTAGCAAGGTTAGAACGCCAGAGCGATTTAGACATCGATTTCACTGCGGTTTGTGTTGGAATAAATGCGATATGATTTGCGCATTCCGATATTTCGGTTCGTTCAAACGAAACCAAATGTGCCTGCGGCCGAAGCTGACATTTGCACCAAGCTCGTCTCATTTAGGTAGTCGCTTCATAAAAGCGGGATATCTGGGACCAGCTTCTGGTTTCTTTGTGGGTAGCTGATCAGATGGCTGTTGATTTGTTCGCCTGGCTCGGCAGTTGACGTGCCATTTGAACAGACATTTTGGGTGTGCGGTTGGGTGGGCCTGTTTGTTCAACAAACACTCAACGTATCAAAATCGATGCCACGTTCATCGAACTTCGTTGTAATCAAGTTGGTATACCTCGCTTTTATGAACCATTAGACTTTCGGTTCGATTAACCACTAAGGGAAGGACGGTCATTTTTAACGTGTAAGCAGGTAGCGGCGACTGGAGTAAGCGTCAATATTTCACTCATTAGTGGCTCTGTATTGCTCAACCGCTAGATACAATGTTTTTGGCTAACTCCGTATAGTTTTGGAATTCTACCCTTAGCGAAATTCACTCACTTGTTTATCAATTTAGTTTTAACGGGAGGCTCGACCTAATTCCACCGGAATATCTTGTTTCCTCTGCAACCAATCTCTTGGTATTCTTCAGTCAATAACATGTGCTGCGATATGTCGTATATTGTGCCAACTTAAACATAAGGTAATCTGTGTGTGGCACATTCAGTCGAAGAATATCACAAACGAGAAATTCTTCTGGGATCTAGTTGAGTCTCTTTAAAACCAGATTGGTATGCAAATGAGTATACCTCCCTAATTTCATGCAGCACATAAGGTTGGGGGAAACTCGGGGACTGCACTTGCTTGACGAGCCTAAAAAGGGTGAAACTGGTCTTGGACTGTAGAAGAGTTTCGCGCAACCTTGTGAGTAGTTTCATTCAGGGATTCTTTCCTTATTTTCAACGGTCTTCCGTTTTGGTGACGCAGTCCAGTTTCGGGCACTGACGTGAGATCAAAACAAAGTGTCCTTTATCGAGTGGGCTTGCTAAGTAGGGACAACTAATTTATCCGATGGTCGCGTGTGCTTAACATTGATCCCCCAGAGAAACCATTGTCTCCGAATGCATTCGAATGACCTGGTGCGTGACACTACAGCCAACGTAAACCAGGTCGGGAAGGTAGTCAAATCGAGTGACGACAGAAGTTCACTTGTCGCTAGACCTGTGCAAGGGAATCGGTCGAAAACAGGGCTCTTGGTTTTGTGGGTGTACAAGAAATGAACTCTTGGAGTCGAACTCGGTAATCAACTGGATTTGACCAACAGGAAGATTGCCGTGGCAAACCATCAGCCCGTGCCGGTACAGTCAGGTTCTTGAGTTTAGAAAGGCGTTACGTTGAAACTACTATCCACATTCTGTGTGATGATACAACGGCTTGTATACACATTGCTTTACCAGATATAATCGATTCAACGGCCGCTCTCACTGGAGGATGTGGCAAAGAGGGATTACTTTGTAAGACGGCACCTTGGGATTTTCGCGATTTACTGGTCAGGTTCCCTTGAAGATGTGGTAAGCAACTCTGCAGAACGTGATGACCATACCTCGACCTTTAGGTCGAACTTCTCATCTTACATCTGGTTTTCGTTTTTGTAGAGAGGGGTCTCATGTGTCAGAATGCCGAAAGCCTGAAGCAAATATTAAGGCGCTATGCTTCGTGTTTTTACGCACCTTTCACAAAGTTTATTCATGAAAGCCGTGGATGATCCAGCTTGTCACTGAAATTTTTCAGTTAGATTTCCATTTTCTCTTTTCCAGCAAATGGAGCAGTACTCCTTTTGGTTCTAAACTGTTCACTTCTGAAAGGGATCTGTCTGAATTGGTGATCGTAGTCTTTGGGAAGATGTCTAACAGGTCAACCTGAGGAGGTTGAAGCGTCAGTTTTGACTGCTGCTTTTTTTGCTATCATGAATGTTTATGACGGTGATGAACGATTTTCCTCGAGATACGCTCTCGTTGAAGTTTTAACCTGTTCATCGCTTGCACTTTGAGCGTTTTTATTTTTCATTATCTTCCCTCAACTTCTATGCAGAGTGCCCTCGACGAGGTGGTTGCGGCAACGGCTTATCTGGAACTGTTTCTTCGTCGTTTGACTGATCCGCTTCTCCTCAAACTGTTCCTTCGATTTATTGTCACATCAAACCACGATTCCTATCCGATCTTGACGTCACTCGTCAACCGGCTTAATGCGAACGCCGCTGTGAGTATCTACCAGTTCGAAGCAATAGTAAATACTATGTTGGTTTCCTACGGTTCTTGCCTCTACAGATGTTGGGTAATATGAGCCTGACGCTAGTTTGGCACCCCTAACCTGTCCACAATACTGTTTTCATCTCCTATTGTTTGCGAAACCGAGTGAGGTTTGTGATTAGCGAGATCTGTTTCCCCTTTGTGGAATTGGTGTTGAACTGGTGCACCTATTCTCGTTTCCATTTAACCTTGAACAGAACAGCTCACTTGATATTATCTTTAGCGTCGTTGCCCAGCTTTATCCAGTTCCGGACAACAAACCATTTGCTCGCATTATTTCTCTTGATGGCTGAGTTATGTGTTGACCGATTTGCGCTAGCTCCACACTGATGATCTTAGTAGCAGTCACAGTTTCACTAGAGTTTTTGCTTTTGCTAACACCTTATGTACATAGTTAAAATGATCAGGAGCCGGGGAATTCGTCCATAGTCATGGTGTTTCACATTCCAATAAAGCATGTATCCAACGATTAATACTATATCAACTTCCGTCGAAGTTTCTTATGGATTGTGAAATCTGAAAGCAAACGAGATTTTGCTTGTTTCATAATTGTTCTTATCTGCACCCCATTTCGAACCATTTTGGTCATGCTGCTTGCATCCATTAGTCCCATGTGATAGTTTGAGCACCACGCCGCGTGATCGATCTTCTACGCTCCGTACACCGATCTGTCTTTCTTCACATAGTTGACCCAGATATTCTATTACCTGGAAATTATTTTGCGTTTCTACCCACTTGCCCTCAAATCGGGTTGTTTTCTTCAAAGCACACTGATCTTCACATTTGTTACTTCATACTTGTTGATTTTTCATCTCACATTTAGTTCTCAATTTTTCATGCACCTGTCTTTAGTTCCTGTCATGCCTTAGCCGACATGATTTACTATGTGTTCGTTGTGAAACAGTTTTTGGTCCTGTAGCGCTGTTCAATGGAGCTTACACTCTTGTCATCATTTTGGAACTATAGTCTTGTTTAACCTGTTTGCTCTTCTCTCCTGTTGATTCCCATGTTGTATTACGTTCGACTTCTCATTTCCGAATAGTGAACTACCGTCGCGCCTTAACTCGCTTGGATTTTTCCGCAGTACCTTTGCTCACAAACTCCACGCGCGAGCTGCAGTCTCCTTACAATACCCGGTATTTTTGTGCTCCCCATCACACTATATTTCACCTAGGTCGCAACTGATGTGATGTATCAGGTGAGTCAAATCGCTTCGCACGTCCTGTTTGGTCCGTAGACTGCCATAGGGTTCAGCTCCCTCCCCCCGCGTGCTTCTTGGGATCACTGTTTATATTGCATGCACCCAGTTATCCGTTTTTTGGCATGATAGTTTCTGTTCTTACATCGCTGTGCACTGACCCACCTGCGTTCTATTTTCCCACGGGTCACGCTTTTGTTCTGTGGAAGCTTCGCTTTTTTTCATTTTGTGCAATACTGTATTTCCGGAGGGTCGATCAACGGCGTCGGTGCTCGTTAGGTATAATCTAAACATTAAGTCGTGGTCGGTCGAGAGAGTGCTACTAAATATGTTGGTCTTGCTGTCCTTTCCATTATCATTGAGAGAGTTTTCCTAACTGATAGCTCCAGTAGGTTTTGTTCTCGCTGTTGGAATGTGTGCGAAGCAAGTAATATGTTAGTACCACAGACAAACGCTTCTATTCGTCTGCTGTTGCATGCATTCGTTATTTCAATGCAGAACACACGGAAAGCAGTTTGTTGTTTGAGTAAATCCAGCATCTATCCGTTTCAAATTCTCAAATTTTTCGGGGTTTTCTGTTCTTGTCGACATTCGACCCGGCTTCCTATCATGCGACGACTGTTCAACTTTCACATTCGGTAAACCCAAGCCATTCTGTTCACTGGGCGTTTGTGCTTCCCTACGTCTTCGGAACCTGTCCGTTTTGCACGTGCGCCTTCGGTCGATGTTCGAAACCTTTAGTGATCTGTGTGTTGTGATGGTCCATTGTTTTGTTTGGTATGGTGTCTATTTTTGATATTACACCTGTCGGCAAAACGCCTGCATGTCATATTTCCCAGACCCATTCGATTTCTATTTTACTACTTCTGTCCTTTTCATCATGAGGCTGGTGCATGGACTAGTGTGATAGGTCTGATGGAAAGGTACTATCACGTGCACACCCATACTGACATCGTCCAGGGTTGGATTTAAACCGCTTATAACTAATCGTCTACTCGTTTAACACCAGGTTGAACGCAGTCCACTGTAAGTTTCAGTGGAGGCCATCCAGGCGAATGTGACAGGATCGAATTCCTGGTGCCCCGGTTCAAATCTCAAAAGTAGTCGAATTTCCGAAGATCTCCTCGCATGGCCCAACCCAGCGATGTTACTACTTGCGTTACTGCTTGTCACTGCCGTCAGGAAATTCCGATGGTGCAAAGACAAAGACTATCTTCCGTTCAGATACAGTCAAAGACATCCATGCTGAGTGTCATTTACGCGAGTCTCCTTGTGGGTTCTAGTGATGACACTACATGGTAGGCCATAAGGTATTACTTGCTTAGGTTCCTTGCCCATTACCTTCAGATTGGTCCAGTAGCATCCCAAGACACCCTTTGCGTAGCATTTATACGCAAGATCATCCGTCTGTTAAACTCTGTGGTTCCTTATCTCACTTGACCTATAACCTCAGAGTCATCTTTTGGAGCGGAACTTTTGTAAATAACACGCACGTGGTTTGTTATCGATCATGGAGCGTTTTCATCTGGCTTCAGGCTGGTTGTGGTTGTTTTTATCTTATTGCAATCTTCCAACGACCTCCATCAACAGAGCTTTACATTAACTGGTTCTGGAAATCATGCTGTTGCTAAGAGTCACGGTTATGAAGCGACATTTCACTAGATGCCACATCACAAGTGAGGAAAGGTGTACACTGAGTGGGTTCTATTCCACAGCGAACTTATGTCTGTGTCCCTGGACTGAAGTAATTTGGTTGTGGCCTGGATTGTTTGCTGGTCGAACTCTGGCGCTCCGTTATCCAGCAGAGAAGTATTAGAATAATCGAAAATGTGTCAAAGCAATTTTTCATCTAGAATTGTCGAGTGGTTCATCACAGAAGAGGTCAGGAATAAATTGTTGCAGCTCTTGTACTTCCATCACCTATCCCTCTTTATATTGGTACCGATGCGTCTGGACAGTCTTTGTAACATGTATTTTGCTTCGTTTTATCTTAGTTTTCGGAAGTTTTCATATCCTATGAAAAACACATTCACTGAGTAGGTCCAAGACTTTAAGAAATTCAAAATCGTTCCGCGAGTTGTGTTTTTCTGAGGGTTTTCTTCACTTGTGACTCGTATATCAACCTGGTAACTTCACCACGGTCATCCTCTGCTGGGGGATAAGCCAGTTTCTTGGATTTCCTTAGTCATGACACAAGACGATTGTTGGCAAGGCTTCCAAAGATGTCGATCCATATTTCGACCACAAGGCCAATCTTTGTAAGGGTTGGTGTTTGTATTACTCTGATTGCGCTAGTATATGTGCGTCGAAGAACATATCCAAACAGTCGGGGTTGACTTCGTTGGATTAGCAGCTTTAGTCAAGTGATGCTTGACCTTGTCATCTTTCTAATCGCCTGGTCTCCAATCCGCTGTTATTAGACTGTGTGATGAACTTCACGATCCATCCGTACAGTTTACTAGCAGGGGTCCTTCACCAAACATCATCTGCAAGTGGGATCCTTCTTAGAAGACCCATTGTGAGGCTAGAACTTGCCTCGAGGCAAGTTTTCATGGCGAGTGTTTCTGGATTAAAAAGAAATCATATTTTTTGGGGAACTTACTTCTCAAAGGTTTTATAGTTGTGCTCGGTGCATTTGTCCTCATTTTAACATTTTTTATGTCAAGATCTGTCGCGCCCTGTTGTCGAATTAAAATTTCAGGCGGGTCATCCAGGTTTGATTTTAGTCCCACAAGCTGTATATGAAGTTATGTTATTGATCTAAACGCCACTAAAACCGCCACCATTCCATGCCCAGGGTTGCACTAGGGTTGGAGTCCCACAAGCATGCCCCGTAAGCCTTTTTTGTCAATAATCTACCTACAAGAAACCAGGAACTGAACAGATTGCATTTGTCATTTAGTGAGTCGACGTACACCGATAATTCGCATTATGAAGATGGCCTGGTAACCACCGAATTCGTGTTACAAATTGAGGTGGAATTTTTAGCACAAATTTAATGGGGACGATTGTTGTATCAAGCCAATCAGCTGTTTCGACTCCAAAGGTTTTTGCGAAGGTGCCACTTTGTCATGGAGGGTGGTCTTTGATTTCGACAGATATCTTATGAAACATTCCTTTTCTATGCATTTTATCCGGGGTACATGTGCTTCAATCAACAACGATATCTAAAGCTTATTGTCACGTGAATTTATACATCTGGATTGTTTTGACACGGCTTCACTGTTCTTCATTGAACATTGTATACCTTCGTTTGTAGTTGATGTGGCTTTGAATGCTCTGTTTGACACCGCACTGGTCGTTTCTCATGGTGATTGCGATTTCTATTCGTACAACGGCTTTAACCGTCTGCCGTTGATTCTGAGTGCACCTGATTATCCAGCTATTCGCGTTAGAGCTTTTCGTCCTGCCTCATCTCCGTGATATATCCTTTGTCATTTGGTTATAATTTATAGAAAATTCACATCAAACGCACTAAATTCCAAAATCCTATCCTTTTGATCTTGGTTGTCGAGACCCACGGTCCCTGTTTTAACGTTATTATATAGGAGGATATTGACATGCATATCTTCATAAACCGAGAACAGTTCAGGTGAAAATATTGAAGTCGTTGCACAAATGCCTGCTCCGGGCGGTTACCGGTTGAGGTCGTTTGTGAAACAGTTTTGCTGGATTCGTCACTTGAACATTTCAGTTACCTTATTTAAACTTGCTGTTTCCCCATAAGGAACAGTCCGTTTCTGTTTTGGTTTTTGCTGGGGGCTTCCTAAAACGTTAATCATAGACGGAGATCGTTTACTCAGTAAAAGATAACCAAGCGTATGTAAGTAATTGCAATGGGTACCAAGAGTAGTCCTACCGGATGTACATATTGGTTAGCGCCACATGTTTCTTGCTTATGAGCGCACCGGGTTCTGGGTGCACGAGATGTGGACAAATCACCTAAGAAGTGCCAAGTTTAATACGAGGACCGCAAGCATTGCAGTCAAACTTGATCTCATATCTGGGTAGCCTGTCTCCTAAGTAATTTCGTGTCCCATATCATACTAATCAACAAATCGATCAAGTGAACTAAAAGTGAGTACGCTACTTGACAGTTTCTCCGCATAGTGGAGGCATAAACCGGATAATACACAAATTCTTGTGCAATCTTCACAATCGTCCAAGGGCGATTTCCACAATTCTTCGATCAGTTTATCTAGAGGCAATGCGACCTAATTAAATCTATATGAAAGCGTGAAATGCTTGCGGACCCGCCGCGAATCCCCTAATTCATTTGATGTCCACAACATCTGAAATCTGCTTCAATTGGTTGGGGATAGGCATCCAGTGCTCTTACGCTGACATATAATGAAGTACGTTGGACAAACGTCACAAAAGGGAAAGATTGCATCGTTAGCAAAACATTGCCCGTAGCGTACATACCAACCTTGTGGAGTATAAGGCACAAAATGGGCGCTGTTCGTGTCTGCAACTAAGGGAATAGGTCTAATGTGACCGTCTTTGGGTTCACAAACGTGCCTTGTATCCTGCTGCATCGTAGAATAGTTGATACGATCATAACTATGCATGTCGCGCACGTGCGTCATTACTGCAGGGCTCCCCCTTGACAACGGAAGCTATCAAAATCTCACTACAGCGTGTATAACGGTGAAATCCAGCAGACTCATGTATTGCTGCGTAATGTATGTTCCCTTCACTCAACATGTCCAAAGGCTGCACATTATCGTGTTTTTGGTATAACAACAGTCCACAGTCGCTATAATGTAGTAGACGAAACAGATTGCTGGTCGCATACGGGCAGCTGTTAAATCCCTTCATCTCAGTGGAAGCTGCTGTATTACGTGTAGGTATGCCCATCGTACGGAGGCCGATGCCGTTAAACCTTACTTTAAGTGGCGACGGTGTTCTCCGTTTGTGAGCCACAACCCGCCACAAAATTTCAGAATCCTCCGTGTCTGTCTCCAATAATCCAATGGCCCGGTTGATGGGATTGAGTCATTTTCGGTCGACGGGTGACGGTTCCTGTCAGAATTTTATTGAACATCAATGGTCGTCTGGCTTGAAACACCAAAAAACTGAAAAAATAGACACGACAAGATTGTTTTTTGGAAAGGGTTCCTATGGTATCTGACCAAGTTTGCGCCTCTAAATCTCTGTAAATCGTCATATTTTAATGAGTGACACCAATCCCGATATGAAGTTATAGACGGTTGCAGCTTTGCACATTTGCTATTTTGTTATATTCCACGGGATTTCAATCGAGCTGAGGTCAGTTTAGTCAGTTCAACGCCTTCATGAGATGAAACAGTAGCTACCCCTGGATGATCCGACGAACGAGAAAAACTGCGTTATCCTCTTCAAATACCCCTCCCGTTTACCAGTGGCAACGAGTACTGAGAATCCCAATTTTGGAATGCACGCACCGACTCTCAGGGATCGGCTGGCAATTTCGATTTGCTCATCCACCGGGTTAAGATGACACTTGAAGCCAGCACTACTCAACTGAATTTGAAGTCATTGGACTAACCAAATTGCAGTCGAGACAGCTCAGTGGTTAAGGCGCCCGCTTACGGACCGGAAGGCCCGTGGTTCGGACCCGACCCCAACATCTCAGCTGCTCCTGTCTAGGCTTAGCTAACCTGGCCGTATCCCAGCCCTCGTGCCTCCTTCCATTTTCATGGCAGTTAGGCACCGAAAGGGTTCTGCAGCTGAACGATTTGATTTTTTTTATTTCCATTCTTCTCCATCTGACCTAGATCCTCTAGAGTATACTAATATCGCCGGTGTAGAACGTTGCAACCGTTTATGACCCCAAAACTCAGTTCCTCGCCTGTCTGAACCACGAATGGAGGATCTTCAGCCAAATGTTATTCATGAACTTATCAAACGTATTGATAAGTGACTTATAGGGTTTTGAGGCGAGCGGACCGGAAAATGTTGTCGAGCTTTCCCTCGGTCAAACAGCACCATAGGATGGTTCTGTAATTATGTCGCTATCGGTTTGCTAGCATGCGGTATCGATTTGCTTTGGACCACTGCGCATAGTTACGATAACGCAAACAGTTTGCATGGGGCCGGATGTGCTACTTTGGATGAGTTTGTGAATCCGAGGTAAAAACCCGAAAGAGCCATGCCGGCGGATAAACTTGTAAAGGTCCGTTTGTCGTAACATATTTAGATTGTTTCAACTCAAAAGTGCACTAATTTAGGCTGTTCTTCCACCAGCATTCATTTCAAAGTACTCTACTCATCTCACTGAATTTTCATTCGCTCATTTTCTCAAGGCTTTAACCCACAATAAGAAATCACCCTATTTCCGCGTGGTCTTTGGATGGTTTTTAACCCGATGCGGCACTCTCAAAGTGCACCGATAGATACTGTAATCAAAGGCATCAAATCCGTCGTCTGATAATAATAATGCTAATCGTCCAGGTATAACATCCTTTCGGTTCCGAGCTGCCACGCATTCCGATGGAAGCACAAAGGCTAAGATACCGTCAGGTTGCCCAAGCCTACACAGGAGCAATCGAGATACATGCGTTGGGTTCGAACCATCGGCTATCTGTGTATTGTCCGATCTCCTTAAATGTGCTAGCCGATTCTCTTCAACTGAGTTCACAAGTCTGGATGACTCAGCGGAACGAAACGTTTACAAACCTGCGTGTTATCTGATTCACTCTTCAGCTAGCAGTGACAGGTTTTGAATGGTAGCTGATATCGATTCGATTGCTCAATTGCGCGTCGCGGTAAAACTGAACTTGGGCCATCGTTGCTTGAAGTTTATCGTCCTATCTTGAAAACTATGTTTGCTCTGTTCATCCCAAACCGATTAGATGGGTCACATCTGGATGAAAATAAACTTCACTGATTAGCTGCTCACATCAACCGGGCGTTCTACTTATGGTGGATTCACTGTACTTGTTTAGCACTCTCCACGTTTAGTGAATACCTCGTTTTACAGGGAGCGGAGAACTAATAGGCTATTTTTCATTTGTATATTGATCCGATTGATTTTTCATTCCAGGGGCGGGGGGATGTTGACGACTGCTAACCGATATTATTTGCTCTGTCCTACTCTGACAAGTGGTTCGCATTGCATTACTGGGTTGGCAGAATGTAGGGTGTCCGAAAATCACGTGTAGAAATGTCTTCGGTTTTCTGCGAAAATCCACATTTTTATGGTTAGTGTCTTGTTGGATGTGTTCGCCAAAAGAAACAATCGTGGAAAGCAAGCCATGTTTGCTACCTTCTTTTTGATCCTGACTTCCACGAGTATCCACGCTTGAAAGTGCGCTTTCTTCGATTTTCTCTGTCAGCTTCCACCTTTCGCGAAGTTCCGCACTGCATCCCCGCTCATTGGTGGTCAAGCTGTACTACGTGTACATATTTTGTGAATGACAGTAATCATCCTTGTCTACAGAGGACGCAACTTGTTGTTGTGACGTGGTTTTTTATCGCTTAGTCAGTACTTGAATATCACCAGATCCCACCTCATCAGCCGTTTTGTAAGTCATATGAATGAGTCTCAATATGAGCACGGACACCTTGTCTCCCGGATGCTTGTTTGGCAAATAACCGAAATAACTGAATATGTTGTGGAGCAGATTGCACGAGGTACCTTTCCTACCAATGTGAGGAAGCTTGTGTCCAATTCTTGTGTACTAAGTCATCCGTTTCGCCCATAATATTTATATCGGGATTTCTTGCCAAAAATTACCGCATCCCCTCTTCCTGTACATTCCGGATAACCAGACTTCTAGTCTCTGAGCTACCACCGTTCGGACGAGTGAAAAATAGCCGCTTTGATGCGTTGTCTTATATTGGGGCCCTTACATCGGCTTCCTGTTTAATACGACCATGTATTTGTGCATATCAGTGACAAGTGGCACAGTATTCGTCCTTTCATTTCATGTCCACCTGGTGATTACGATCGACTTGCGAGAGAGTGCACTACATCAACATGTACATGCATGCACCTTGAGAAGCACGGCGTCATAGATTAACACAGTAAGCGCAAAGTCACTGATTAACGAGACCTATAAAGCCGACCGTCAGCTATGAACATATGGGAATCGACTTAATTTCAGTCATAAGAAGTGCTTCCAACTAGGAGTCACTCAACACAGTATGGAGAGGAGATTTTCGTATATTTCTTATCATTCCTCCAACTCCCCCTTTGACCCGTGCAGTCTTGCGAGGGACAACTGATATCCCAGTTTTTGGCAGTGAAATTACCAATGGTACTGAGAGTATGATAGGCTTAGGGACAATATCGTCAATGGTCTTTCGTGTGAATGATACCAATAATAATTTCATTACTTTTCGAGTTGCAAGTCAGGTTATCTTTCTCTAATCGTACAGGTACAGCTCATCCAAGTGAGTCCTTAGGTCTAGAAATTCCGGCTTGTATTGATTGTATGATATCTAGCAAATGTGCATCCGGATCGTCTTCTCTATGTGGGGAACAAATCAGTTTCATCGCCCATTTCGGGATCTTGGGATTCATCTTCACGCATACTGAATCACTGAATTGAATTATGTAGAACAGTTGTACGTGTTGCAGTCTTACTCGGCTGGAATGTCAATTGAAAGCTAACGCCTTTAGTTATTTTCAAACTTTCATAAGGACGAACGGCTAATGTCTCTCAGGACTGCGTGGAATCAGGCGTCTTGGCCTATTAGATCGGATTGATGTAGGAGCACATGACTATGTTGTGCGCAGTAATTTTATACTTGGTGATATTGGCTAGTTTGCGGTGTTTCTTCTCAGCACCCGGTGTTTTTTTCATATCACCTATGCTCATTCACTATCAAGGTTCAGCGTAAATCCGTATTTAACCTTTTCAAGACAGAAACAGGCAAGATTTTCTGTTGATAGATTGAATCGTCAATCCTTTGCAGAGAGTTTCCTTTTCCGCTGTAAGGACTTCAAAAGTTCGATATGTTAGTCGTGTAAATCTGTTACCTTACCTGCGGGGGGTTTTGGTTTGCTGATCTCCATCACACTGTTTAGATAACTTTTCCGTAGCTTCGTACACAGAGAGATTTCCCATATTCTGCTGTATATTTTTTGTTTCGCTTGCTCTTTCAGCTCGGGATGGTCACGCTGTCGTTATTTCGGACAATTTTAAGCTTTCACTGTGAAGACGTCATGTACGAACTGATTTTCAAGTAAGTCTGGGAAAAAATAATTTGAAAACTCATTTGCACCATTGTCCTGCAATTCTGATGGGTCTCGTACATCGGATGAACAAGGTACCCTTCAGCCCTGCAAGCACACGAATACAATGTGGCGTTAGCCGGAGGAGTAGCTGACAGTTTTATCAAGGTCAGCCAACCGCCATGGGGCGCGTGGTATAAACAAGCACAGTTTTGTGCTGTGTGTCTGGTCGCTTCAAGTCCTGACAGCTGGTGGTGTAGGATGGAATTGGATGGTGGAGACCGAATGGTTACGAGTAAGAGGACAAGTACAACAACGCCGCAGGTTACGTGACATTGTTACATCGCTGACTACACCCAACAATTTGCGTTTGATATCTTTCAGTCGAATCGGAACCCGTTTCCGCAAACAGGCAGTCGATCACCCGTCATACGTAACGCTTACCTGGCTTATTTGGCCAGTCAGATCAACCCATCAATTAGACACGGAGTTTGTTTATTGCTGAAAGTCATTCTTTGCACTTCAGCATTGTTCGATCTTATTATGTTCCCGTAGTTAATGTGCACTGTTTCGTAAGGTCCAGTGGCCATAGACAAGCGATCTTTTGTTGTCTCTAGCGGAGGTCAGGCTTCACAACACCAGTCACACAGTCATGTTGTAGATCCTGCCTTTAGAGTACAGACTGGTGTCACCTCGACCCCGAAGATGTCCAGGTTGAAGAAAAGTACGACGAGCTTGAGCGACTCCACTATTCACTTACTCGGCAGTTATGATATGATCGTCGCATGATGACGTGAAAATGTAGCCAATTAAATTTGTCCTTAACTGTCATCGTTCTGATCAAGGCTGATGTGACCAACTTCGGTGGTTCACTAATTCACTCTTACAATGGCTGCACTTCGAAGGTGCAGACCGCATGGTAACGTCATTGAAATTATTTTTTATTGCGTGCCTGAATGGAATCAGAACCCAGTGGTGCGATATCCTCTGCATACAAATGTTTAAAATCTCTCCCGGAAGAAGTCCCCTGTCAGGAGTAGAAGACATGACTACAGTTTATTCGACAAATTAGTTCGACTGCAAAGTTGACGAACGGAAGAATACTCACCCTTCACGAGCCCACGGGTTTTGGGATAGAGGGATCGGAGAAGTGTGTTGAAAATACCTCGAGCAGCCTCGAAGGAGAGGTGTCGTCACAAAGCAGCGTGATCGACCAAGTGGAACGCTGAGAAGACAACAAATATTGACCTTATAGATATGTCGCGCTGTTTGAAAAGTTGCCCCAATGTAAAGATGTGGCCAAAACGTCCACGATCCGGACGCCAGCCTGATTGTTTTCCACAAATCTTGATTGCTGGTCTGCCCATGTGGGATGATATCTGGGAGCGATAGTGATTAGACTGGTGATTTTCACATTCAGCTCTTGTGCCCGTTCTGAGATCCTGTTTGGACTGGACTGCGGCTTTGTTCTGGGAAGCACACAATCAAACACCGAACTCAGCGTTTTGAATTCTATTCCATCTTCACTTTGTTGACCAGTTTGCTTCTCGCTCGAGAACTGTCTTGAAACTGATAAACTTCTTTGATGGCTGTATCTTGCTTGCAGTGAACACCATAGTGTTAAATGCTTTTCTCCTTGGTCATGGGAGCGAGCTGCAACACTGACTCGGGCATCGGGCTGATCTATGTCCTTACACGTGTCCAAAAAAGGAGCAACAGAATTGAACGCAAGACCGCGATCTCCAGGTCAGTCTGGGTGCTCGAATGATTGGAGATAACGATGCTGAAGTCAGTGTTGAAAGTTTGTGCTTGCGATAAATGAATAATGGTCAACCCAGTGTTGTATGCTGCGATCAACTGTGTAATCTTTGGAAACACTTTGAAATCTTCCGCGGAGTGGAATTTCATGCTTGTCGATTCTGCTCACTTATGCATTGGAATCCGCAGCCGCAATAGTGGAATTCGCCCGCTTTTCCATCCACATAAGTCCAGAATTCTCTCCATAATGGACGTCTTTGATTTTGTTACTGTTGAATTTTATTGGTCCCTATGGATAGATAACGAGTGGACTTCGGGTTTGGTGTCCTTTTTCACGGATTCTAACAGACCCGGTCAGTCGGAATGTACATTGTCGGAGTTCACGGGAATCCGATCAAACAGAGCGTCCTCAGTTCTCTTACTGGATGCACGGGCACCTATTCTGAATCACTTGACGCTTGGAGAGTGAAATTTGATGAAGATGAACTGCCTCAGACTGTAATGTCAGGAGCAGTAGTTGGAGTTGGACTCACACGGCGAGCTGGACCACCTCCTCGTGGTGCCGACTGGGTAGCCTGGACGCCAGTCTGGGTGAGCTAAGAGTTCAGCAACTCCAGACAGGGCTAACCACCCTGTTTGGTTTCAATGTGCTGGTTACTTTCGACAATGTACACTACAAAACATCTGGCGCCTCCGCACCAGTTCCAACCAGTACACAGGAGAGACTCGTGGGGCTCACGTGTGAGGAATGTGGCAAGTGGTGTAAATCAAAAGCTGGCTTGGTAGCCCACCATCGAGTTCACGACAATGATAGTGTTGGTACGAACATGGTCGCCCAATTGGCCTGCGCTAATTGTTCCCGCCTTTTTCCGACGAAGATTGGCCTGAGTCAACATCGCCGGCACGCACACCCCACTCAGCATAATGCAGATAAGCTCAGCCGAGTGAAGCATTCCGGTGCCCGCTGGTCCCAACAAGAGTCACAATCGCTCTTGCGCCTGGCTAAAAATTTATATCCGTTGTGAAACGCAAACCGCGCTGTTCGCGAGACTGGAGCAGTATTTTCCTGGTCGATCGGCTATCAGCATCAAAACCAGGTTACGGGTGCTTAACTGGCAAGCACAACAGGACGAATCATCATCTGGTGGACCTGACCAAACCATCGGTCAAATAGCGGCCTACTCGTCAGAAGCCGATGACTATAGCGTCTGGTTTAAACAAACCGTGGATTGCGCCGTGTCACTCTTAGAATCCCATGCTGACAGTTCACTTGCTAGTGTTGACCTTCTGGCATTTGCCCGAGGGTTGCAGTCTGGCATCATGACACCGGAACAAGTCCTCTCGCTTCTGGACCTCCACGCCTCCAGGACATTTCCACACACCTGGAAAACCGTATCCCGACGCCGTCGTCAGTTAGCCCATCGGATGCCGGTCAACCGAAAGCAGATCCGCCGAGCCAACTACGCCGCCATCCAGACCCTATACCACCAAAGACGGAAAGATGCAGCGTCTGCTGTGCTCGATGGGTCATGGAAAGATCTGTACAAAGGCAACTGCGGCCTACCTCCAGACGCCGAGCAGTACTGGAAACAGGTGCTCAGCCCCAAAACACGTGGACAGCCGGCCCAGTCGCGTAGTAGTACCATCCGATTGGAGCTTGATTGAGCCCATCACAGGAGAGGAAGTCGGCCGTACGGTCCGTTCAATGGGCAATTCGTCCCCAGGCCTGGACAAGCTCACACCCAGGATGCTCCGCCGGTTCAATGCGAACGTACTTGCTGGGTATTTCAACTTACTCTTACTATCTGGGGGTTGTCCCACATCTGTGTCGTGCCCGTTACTCTAGTTCCGAAGGTCCCTAATCCGACTTCACCGGATCAACTGAGACCGATCTCCGTATCATCCATTCTTGTCCGATGCTTTCACAAGGTGCTTGCTGATCGCTGGAGTCGTAGATTGCAACTGCCTTCACTCCAGTTTGCATTTCTACATCGGGACGGCTGTTTGGAAGCTACATCGCTGTTACATGCCCTGCTTCGTCACTCTTCAGCGACTGCTTCTAACCTCAGCTTGGCGTTCGTCGATATCTCGAAAGCATTTGATTCGGTTTCGCATGACACAATCGTCAGATCTGCCGAGGCGTTTGGAGCACCGTCACCTCTAGTTCGATACATCGCACAGTCCTATGAGAATGCTGTAGCAGTTTTCCCCAGTTCCGAGGTTCACTGCCACAGAGGTGTGAGGCAAGGAGATCCACTCTCCCATTATTGTTCATCATGGCAATGGATGAGGTTCTTGGATTGTCGATGCCGCAACTGGGATACCAGTTCCATGACACCCTAGTAGATGGTTTTGCCTTCGCTGACGACTGGGTCGTGTGTGCAGAAAGTCAAGCTCGCCTCAAAGAGAAGCTTGAAGCTGCCGCGGTTGAGTTGGGAAGAGCTGGTATGAAGATAAACGCCCGGAAGACGAAAGCGATGGTGATCTGTGGGGACAGGAAACATCGGGCGACAGCAGTCTCAGTCGAACCATTTTGCTTCGCCGAGGAACTCATCACTCCTCTGGGTCCGACAGACACAGTAACATATTTGGGCATCCCCTTTACTTTCAAGGGAAAGGAGTCTTCAACCATCGACAGCATCTGCTCAAACTGCTCGACGAGGTGACGCGTGCCTTGAAGCCGCATCAAAGAATGGAGATCACAAGGAACTACCTGATACCGAGGCTGACATATTCGCTCGTGCTTGGCCAAGTCCACCGAAACACGCTCAAAAGGTTGGACAACTACATCAGGCAATCTATTCGCGGCTGGCTACGTCTACCGAAGGATACCCCGATCAGCTACATCCATGCCGGTAAACAACATGGGGGACTTGGTATCCCAGTCTGAGTGCAACAATCCCGATGCAGCGGAGAGTGCGTATGGAAAAGCTGCTTTCTACTCAGTGCCGTGTACTACGCAATGTGGTCAACGATTCCGCATTTGGCAAGGTTGTTCGGGATCTCAGCCTTCCGATCCGTGTCCATGGTTCATGCGTAAACACCAAGGAAGAGCTGGTGGCTGCTTGGGGTGATAGCCTGCACAACAGCGTTGACGGTCGCGGTTTACGAGAGTTGGTCGCTTCGCCTCTTTCTAATCGATGGCTTGTATTTCCAGAAAGAGTGTTTCCTCGGATATTTATCCGCGGTATCCAGCTCCGATGCAACCTGCTCAGGACGAGAGTTAGAAGCGCTCGACATGGTCACGGTGGCCAGACGATCTTATGTCGTGGAAACTGTGGCCAACCAGAGAGTTTGGTGCATATTTTGCAGTCCTGCTGGATCACGCATGACGCCAGATGTGCTCGTCATAATCGGGTTGCAAGGGAACTCGCAAAACGCCTCCGTCGCCTGGGATACACCGTCTTTGAGGAGTTGAGAGCACCTACTTCGACGTCCTTCATCAAGCCTGACCTGATCGCCGTTCGGGAGCGCCGAGCGACTGTAATAGACGTCAGCATAGTCTCGGATGGGCGCGGAGTGACTGTGTGGAATGAGAAAAAGCAGAAGTATGGTGCTGATGAATTTTCCCTCGCCATAATCTCAGCCCTACGTGCAATTGGTTGTGATGTGGACTTTTTGGTCCACCAACCGATGATCATCTCTTATCGAGGGATCTGCTTTCCTCAATCCGCCAAAGCTGTTATTGGACTGGGACTTTCTAAAGTCACAGTCAGTGACTTGTGTTTGCTCGCCATTGTGGGTTCTCTGCGTACGTACGACACTTTTATGCGTGACATGGCGTTGAGTGTATATTCTTGCCATTGAATCTCACGCCAGACCCAGTATGACGGACACTTTGTGCCTGATGTGCGAGTCTTGACTGTGCTAGCGCTTACCGCGCCTTGAAGAGCATTCAGCATTGTTTGTCCTTTCTTCGGTTGTTAGACTTTACACGCATGTTTCCTTACCAAAATTCTTACGTACGTTGGGATTCATCCTATCTGACTGGAACTGTCGGTGGCATGACTTCGAATGAGACATTTCTTTCTTTTATCTCATTCTCCTGTAACTCTTTCGCATTCATCGCTTGCATTCATTTTTTTTATGTCTGTGACCATGCTCTTCAAAAAATAAACGATAAAATTTGTGGCGTTATTCCTGTGCTGCGTGAATAGATGTTACTTCCTACGTCCAAGAGTGGGGTTAAAATACCCCATCCTAGGCTTTTGCCCCAAAAGTCTGATCCGGAAGGCGGCGGAAATGCAGGTTTTGTTCCAAGGTCGTGTCCGTAATCCCGGACTGAATAATTTGACTCGCATGACAGCAGTTGCTAGGGTTATCTTTGAGATCCCGACCCAAGGCACTCGCTAGTGCGAGCATTTCCAACCCGAGGACGCAGCGAGTGAATCATAATTTTCTGATTCATAATGCCAGCACGCACGGTAGATGCTTTTCAAGCAGCATCAGATTTGTAAATTTTAAAGGTATGTGGACGGCCACAGTCAACCGTTGAGCTAACGGCGTGTGCGGTTTTCGGGACTGAGTTTTTTTAACGCTTCACTTGCAAGCAGCATTACTGCCTCCATAAATGTCGAAATGCTAAACTCTTAAAAGAAACACTTTACTGCCCTCATAGTAATCGCATGGGAGAACGAATTTACCCCAAGCTCATCATGATTGCTCGCAGTGTAGGGCTTGATGTTCTTCATCTGGCCGCCCCATTTTGGCCTTCCTTGCACGGTTGCCTTTTAAGGAACAAAGTCCTAGCCAATTTAGCCCGTGTGATCATTGCAAACTCAAGCCCGACCACCACTTCGATGTAGCACGCAAACCAACTTCCAAGCTCGGCGTACAGACCAACAGCCAGTTGATCAAGGATCAATTGGTTCCAAAACAATTGTCTCCTTGGACAGCAATCTCCCTCCAAAAGTGTTGATTTTATTAGGTGATCCGTTTGTATTGGCCTTTGTTCGATGTGTCTATCGACAATCAATCAAGTCATTCAGAGGTCGGTCATTTCCCTCGTTTGATCAGTATGTCAAAGAAAAACCGAAGGATCCTCCGGAAGACGGGGTTAGCATTGGTATGCTCCCATAGTCGTCAGCAGAATAAATAACGGAGTGGGTACGTTTGCGAGTGTAAAGTGAATGGCAAGAGCTATCAGAACAGTGGCCCGAAAATCGGAATCAACGGTAAATTATTTGGTTTGAGTTCGAGATAGTTCAGTGGCTAAGGCGCGAACTTACTACCTGAAAGCGCCGTGATTCGAACTCAACCTGTGGATCTCGACTGCTCCTGTCTAGGCTTGGACCGGACAGTATCTCAGCCTCCGTGCACCCGTCCGGTAGCATGGCAGCTCTGCACCGAAAAAGCGTCACAGCCGAACGCTTTGGTTTGAACACTGACGGTGGGCGAAATTACCAGATCTGGAGATCATTGAGGATTAGTACATGGGACATGATGACGCACATGTTATTGTTGCGGTTCGAGCCGTGTCGTCTCAGTGGATCTTCAAAATCGCATATAAAGACAGAACGAACTGTGCTTTGGTTTCTGTTTTATTGTTACTTAATGAAAGACCAACGTTCCAGCTCAGAAACTTTGCAGCATCCAACCGCAAATGGTCAGTGTAAGTTGGGCGGTGATACTTCTCTGGGCAACCATTTGGATTCAGATGGCAATCAGTGCATCGAAGCTGTCTTTGTCAGTGCTGCTTTTGCGATTAATTTAGATGGCGTTGCATCGCGAGACAAGTCATTGATTACTCGTCCTTAGCTTTTTAACAACCTATCTTTAATATTTTTTCTTTTTCTGACAGACATTTGGGTCCGTTATACCACCTTCAACCACCTCAAAGTCACAAGGTCTCTGTTAAGGAGAATTTCCACGTGAAAAGTTCTCGGTTGCTTAGCCCTTCACGACAGGATACGGTAACGCGTACCCACCATCCACCGTTGAGTGAGCTTGCTCTCAATCTGGTTCGGTCCGGTGACAATTTTTTGGCACTTGCCACTACCGCCGCTCCTGACTTGCGCCATGCGGCGAAGATATCCGAAGCCTTTTCGCGTTATTCCCTCAGAAACGGTGAATCAGTGCAAACACCCACTGCGTGAGTTCGCCTATTTTACTCCGTGCTATGCTCCTCATTTTTTGGGCTGACTTGATGGACGAATTCCCGGAATTTGTTTATTTGACAGTCTCTCACTCACAAGACACTATCATCTGCGTCTTTATTGCGTCATCTCTTCTTCCAGATTGCAATCTTCTGCTCCCCTTTTATACTTGTCTAGGTTCAGTAAGCTCTTTGATTGCTAACTTGAAAGCCAAAGGATCTGCGCTTTGCATCCACTGACCCTGTCCCGCTGAGATGACAGTTTTTTGGAATCTTATTGCGAAAATACGCATATTGTTTTTCATACTCTGTAGCTCCAACGTCTCCATCTTTACGCGCAATTTAGTATGCCTCATTGAACTTTCTTTCAGACTTGTGTCTGGGATGTCAGATGAACTTCAAGACAACCCCAGCAACAGAGACGTCCTTTTTGTGACTTTTGGCTATTAATCCAGATGATCCGATACTGAGAAGCTAATTAGACCTGTGCACCTACTTTAGCGCCTTTTAGTGCATAGTTCACAAAATATTTGTGGGATTTGAACCTTCAGCCTTTAGTTTGAGGGTGTGACGACACAGTGTGCGCCTACTTTCTGGGCCGTGTTAAAGTTTAATGCAAGTCTGTATATATACACGGTAGTCAGACCCTAAAGCGGACTGCATGTCGTGGTGACCAATTTTCAATGGTATTTATCATTACGTCTGATCAGGATGTGCTTCGTGCGGCAGACATCTTTCGCCACTTTTTTTTTACACACGCATCTCAGTATCGTGTGGTCGCACCGCGTGGGAGTATTCGACTGCTTCCTAGACCATGGTTTTAAAGTTAGAGCACATTTTGATTGTTCAACACCTAACAAATCGTTTTCCGTCTCACTTGCTGCGCATATGAGGGATGGTTATTCTAGTTATGGGGCTGAGTGAATGAGTCCAATAACCGGGTAAGGTAATACACTGGTGGATCAAGCAACCCATCTGTATACCTAGCCGATTCAGTATCGGCTTTATTCGGTTTATCGATATCCCCCGGAACCTGAAAAATGAGCGGTATTACAAGAGAGGGAAAACTCATTTTTTCGGAGATGTGCTGGGCTAATAAATGTAACATCTCGGTATTTAAAATACAGTTAACGGATAAATGTACATATAGCGTAGAATCGTATAGGACTATGTAGGTGAACGTTAACCAGGCTGATGAACAGTGGAGGATTGTGAAACTTTGGAAGAAGAAGGGGGGAACTCTTCCAGAGTCACGCTGATCGGATGACCCACAGAGAGAAGTGGAATAGACATCTGGGTTGCATCGAGGGTTTTCATCCGTTGGGGTGAATAGACGACTTGCACATGCAAATGACTTGGAAGTGGAACAAATGATGCAAGTTCAGAAGGGCAATTTTCGTGATATGAGAAGGATCAGACAAAAGTAGCTATGTTTTGACGATGGGAAAGGATTTGCATGTTGCTGATGAAGGTTCGGGAGACAGTGGACCATGAGCTTTCCGGTGAACTTGCTCAAGAAGTGCAAGACTTAACAGCACATATTCCTTGGTGATCCGAATATGAGATTTCTGTATGGTTATAGGTTGTGCTGGGGAACATTTCCTGGAGTGGAACAGAAATATGATGACCAGACATGATTGTTAGGTGGATAGTGGGAGGAGTGGAGACGTGTACGTGGTTGGAAGGGTTTAATGCAACTAAATTTGGCAAACCCCAATCAAAAATGTTTGTTCAGGTTCCCTTCACTGTTCTTGCGGTCGGCGTGCAACGAGGAACGGACGAAAGTTGGTCATTTATTAATCGCAAAAAGGTTAGGAGGAAGTGTGAAACTCCAACCGATCGAGCTAAGGCATAGGCCGTACGTGAGCAATTTTATGAGAAGACCGCTGTGTTGCACTCGGTCGGAAACCTTCGGAATGTCTTACCAAACTGGTTCAGTATCACTAGAGGTAGCTAAGGCGTACGAGCCAACGTGATAAACACCGAAAACAGATCCGCTATAGGGTGGTTGCGCCAAATTCCATATTGGTGGTTGCCCGGGTGTGCACTCCCTTCAATATTACACAAGAGGCGCTAACTCAGGGTGAACTTCTGATCAATAGGGACGCTAGAACTGGGGCAGCAGTTGTTCACGTCAGAAAGAAACGCATGCTTGAATGGAAGGTACAGACTACAAGCCATGATCTACTGCGTCTCGGGGCTATTTCCTCTTGTTCGACTATTTTTGGCGTTCATCACAGAAACAATGAATTGTAAATTGAGAGATCAGTATGCCCACTAGGCTACGGCTTCATATTTCACGTTGTTCTCGATTTCCTATCAAAATCCACATGAGATAAGTGCATTGTGCACATTGTCGATTCTGTTGAACTTCATTTTTTGGTGCAAATTTTGCGGTTGTATTTATGCCTCAGATGGGAGGCTTTGAATGTGCCGTGTGTGTCGTGTCGTGTGGTCAATATGTGGAGACTACAAGGACGTGAGTCCTGCCGTAGCCTCTTTAGGTTGCCAGTGGAAACAAATTTGTCGTTCCTACTACTTATTTAAGGGAAACATCAACGTCAACCGGGCTCTGATTTCCATTATGACGATTCCACCCCTATTGTTTCCTCTATCAGCCGTGTCCAGCCTCCAAGTTCCGATGGTGTTCCGACTCAAACACAAGTGTCAGATGATCGGAATGCGTCGGGCAGTTCCAGCAATTCACAGGAAGCTGATTGGGTGCTAGTCAACAATGCTTATGCCACTTTCGCAGCCCCAGAAGCCCCTTTCCTTTATCCATATCTACGCAGCGCATTCTCTCGTATACATCGGCGTGTTGGTGCATGTCAGGCTTGGAGCTCCAAGTACTTTCCACTCAATCTGTCGGACGGGACCACTGATACCTTTCTGTCTGACAAGGACCTGGAAGAATTTGAAATTCGTAACCAACAGGAACTTCAGACCACACCCACAAAACTTGCTAGTCAACCTTTTAAACCTCCGGCATCATCTCATGGCTCATCTATAGAAAATCATGTCAACGACGACTTCAGATCTTCCCCCCTTCTATCTAGATCTCATGTTCGAGCTTCTTCACTATATCAGCTAAACTACATTTGTGATCTTTCAGACGATGACTCAGCTGTGAACTATGGCAAACCGGAGGTCTCCGTCTCGTCGACAGACCCGTCAAATTTGCGCGGAGATATTCCAGCAACTCATTCCGAAAATCTAGTCGACACCTTTGATTCGAAGCCTTCGAATGATTATCCTGTTTCTGAAGATGAGGTCTGCACCTGTGTTCCAAATCCATCTGTTGAGTGCTTGTCGTTTGAGGATTCAGACGACGACGCCGATTCACCTTTGCAAATTGATGAGTTAAATTCTTTTCTAACTGCATTGGACCATGTTTCCTTGCCGTGGAACTGTTCGCTTCACTTCAGTCACCTTCCTTCTTGCTCCACCTTGCCTCCAATCGATCCAGAATTCCTTAAAGAACTTGATATTCCTGGCGAACCCATAAATCCAGTTTTATCTCTGAAGCCTCAAGATAGTCTTCTGTCATCAGAACATCAAACATTATGTAGTGGTGTCTGCACACAAGCTCAGTCGCCAACGAGCTCAAGTGCACACACCTATACATCGGACTGCTCACATCCTGCACGAAATAAATCACCTATTGCGGGTGGAATCGGTGAGTGTTCGGTCGTTCTTCTGTTTTTGTTTTCGTTTGTTCTCAAAACATCGGGTCTCTGTTCAGGTTGTACATTTGCAACGTTTTCAGCTGCTAATGTGAAATTGACCTTCGGTTGTCTGAACCGAGGATAGAGCACTGTGTTTGTATACTCCATCTCACTTTATTTGAGAAGGCTGTTTCTCTGCCATCTTTTAACTGCCCAGTCATGCCTCGCCTCAATTTAGTGGTATTTGTTCGTATTTCGTTTAGGCATCTTGCTGCGTTGATCGTTGGTGTCTAACTGATTTCCATATTAGGCTTCATTGCCAGACTATTCCGGACGTTCGTCGACTAATTAACCGAGCAATCAGCTTCAAAGCTGGCTCGGTCTTTTCGGAGAATCATCGTCATCACTATCATTGATACTAACAAGAGTGTCAGACACCGATGCTTCACTACCGCATAGCCGTGACCATTTACTCAAGTAGTAGAGTCTAGTGGCAGGTATCTAACTTGTGTGTGACTACAGTGCCAGTGTATTCACAAGGTTTCCAGTTGAAACTTTAGATCAGAGTAGCGTATTCGTGCAGTAACATGTTCAACTATTCAACTGTGATGATTCCGGGTGTTCATACCTATTGCTGGTATCCCATTCGATGTGTTGGCTGGATTGCAACCGAAATGCTCCTTGATGGTGATATGTGGTAAGACCAAAACTTCATTGGAACTTTTTTTCTGGATCAAATTTACTCCGCCACTCCTCCGTTTCCCACCAATCTAATTCGCTTTATTCGAAGTTGCTTGCTTTTTATATGCATTGCCCCATCCACATCTTTTATTGAATTTTTCCGCTTCTCCCTAACAGGTCCATTCCTTTCTATTCTTCTCAATCGGTTGTCCAATTTGCATACCAACTGCTTTTTTACCAATCTATTACTGACTGATCTGATAGCCGCTCTGGCAGCCTATCCATGCCCACTGTTGTACAATTACCTTCTGAACTCGGTCGGTTTGGCGCTTAGGTCGAACGCCAATTCAGTTTCCAAGGTAGGCCCGTCAGCATTTGTGTGCTTATCCTTTTTGACCAGTTCTTTCAGAGAAACCCTATGTTTGTTTCCAGAAAAGTGTATTCTGTTTTATTAATTTGGCGTAGTTGTAGACGAGTAGGCCCAAGTGGTTAGAGCGCGAATTTACTGACCGGAAGGTCCGTGGTTCGAACCCGACCTCTGGCTCTCGACTTCCCCTGTCTAGGCTTGGGCAACCTGGTAGTATCCCAGCCCTCGTGCTTCCTTCGGGTTGCATGGCAGCTAGGCATCGGAATGATGCTACAGCTGAGCGTTTTTTTAGGCCGTCATCTCGTTCGCATTCACATCACTCTTGTTTGGACGGTCTGTCCCCTGTCACGGCGCGATTATTCTGGTTAGGACAGATGTCCACTGATGTCCGTACATGATGGCTTCAGGATTTTCTAAGTTGAATCATTATACGAGATATAAGTCGAGATTGTGGGATTTCATCACATGAAGCCTCTTCTTTATAATAAAGTTATCCTCTTAACAGGAGAAAGATTTACTCTTTTTTCAACATGTTTAAATAGGTTCCTATTCTGATTTCTTGGGTTTGCTAGTAAATGAGCCAAGTGGACATGGTAAGAGAAATGCTTGAATACATTTGGCTGAATGTTGAAGAATATTGCGGCTTAAGTCTCTCTGGCAACAATTGACTTAATAGAAAGGTTGTATGAAAAGTAGAGTCCATCAGAATAAAAGTATCAGGAAGGTCAGATTCCTGAAAGCAACTACTGAATGCCCGAAATCTACTGAGACCCTCAGCTCTGCTAGGTGTTGACCAGACAGACAACGCCCCCGCAGTATGCAGCGAGTCGCAGCCTATACCAAGACCAGACCGCGTGCGTCAGCATTGGACCAAGTTAGACAGTGTTCCACCAATGACTAGCTTGAGTTGTATTCTCGCACTCGCACGTACTCACACTCTCGCACTCGCTTGTTCGGAATATAGCTGTTGTGTTCCCTTCTCTGAGTCTTTTTTTCCCGGCACTAGGCACTGGAGCGGGTCAGCAATCAGATACAGCAGATAGCGAATCAGCAGACATAACAAAAAGTGATTGATTTCGGTTCGCAACCCATCTCAAAGGGATAGGGTGAAATGAGTTCTTTTCAAAATAGACTATAAGTGTTGTCTTATCAAAGGCGATGACAATGGACGGCCAGTGGACCAATGGACTATAAAACTAACGGGCTGGACATGGGCCCTGCATTGCTCGTGTGTCAGGTGCTTTGTCACGTCACGCAAATCGCGTTACACACATTCCGCGTGTTGTGGTTAGTTACCTCGTCCCGTATTATTTTCCGCTTTTTACGCATTCTCAGTCTTTATCAGGACACTGGCCCACTACCTGGTTCAGTGTAGAGAGAGCATAGTGGTGCCCAGTTGGACAGAACCGGTAATTCGTACGATCAGACGAGTGGTGACCGCACTAGTCAAGTGTTTCTAAGGGCGATAGATGTTCGAAACGTAGCCAAGCATTTACTGTACTACTTTAGAACCATACATCCCTCGCACGTGACCACTGCCTAGCTGCATAGTACACGCATGATCTGTCTCATCCAGTTACTGCACCATAGTATGTGTTTTTTCTCACTCGAGGCTTGATGTGAACCTTGTTTTGTCTTATCATCCATAAATGAAACTTTTGGAACACGCATTTGCGGTAATTAAAAGGTGAGCAGCGAGTTCGCATTTTTAATACCAGCTGGAAACAACTGTCCCTTTTATGATCTGATTGCTAGATATGGGGAAATGTTCCAGCATCCCAAGATGAGGTGCCGGTTAGCTCTTTTTCAAATTCAGTAGAAATTTGCCTTTCGAATCTTGAAATAACTTTTCAACAGGTAAGTTGTAGAAAACAAAACTTCACTTGACTCGCTTGTGAAGGAGCTCACTTGCCTGATAAATAGACGAGAAGAACCAGTAACCAGATTAGACGTCTTCAAGGTGTGCTTGATGGAGACAATGCACGAGGAGTGCAAGCTACAGCGCTCACCCCTTCGAGTGGAAGTAATGGAATAATTTTTTAGCCTTCTACCTTCATATAACTCCGTCCTCGTATGAGCTAGTCATACTCGCTCGGATTTTAGGGCGATGAAGCTCATGATATTACTGACTTAGTACGACCGCGACCATATTTATCGAACCAAATTATGACGCGCTGCCGCGTTCCATTGGTGTGGTTCATTGGTAATCTAAATCGTATCCTCTGGCATTAGCTCTGTACATATGCCAGCGAATTCCCGTTTCTGCTGAACATCTTACTTACTGATGACCGCTGTCATCAACACCAGCTATAATGTATTACATGCCCTGGGTGGTGAGAATTATGAATAAAGCCACACTCCGTCGACAGTGAGAATGCATTTCTAGTTGAGAAAGTTTATTCTTCAGGCGGATTTGAAGTACCTGGGTACGCTTTTACAGAGACTTCTAACAGTAGGCTTCTCCTATTCGTTTAATGTAGCCACCCTATGTTGATCTACAATATGAAATTCACGACATCGTCCCAAACAGTTTAAGATTCTGATTGTGATTCGACCCACTTAGCGCTTACATGTTGCGAAGCGGCAGCTGCGAATTCTTGCGGCATGCCAAAAATGTAGCGGGATGTTTTCCCGTTAAAGCACTCTGTTGGTCGCGTTCATAAACTCCTCACTATCGCTATCCGACCTTTTGCATCACGGACAACTGCCACGCAAGTCACTACAGAGTCACCGCCCTAACTCTGCCTATTGAATGCTTTTTGATACCCCTAAAGGTAGCAGATCAGTTTTCCATGGCTCTCATAGTCGAACTTTACACCCAACAACCCCTAATTTCAAGTGCCGGCTGATACGCCGCTCCGTTTATATCTTTCCAGGACAGGATAGCTTGATCACTTTTTTCCACCGAAATAACGAGTTCAACAGTCGCTGTCCTTACTCTTCTTATGTGGGCTTTCAAATCCATTGGTTACTGTAACTTGGGTGCATTGTTCGTTCATTTGTGTGCTGCATTTGGCAGATACCCTCGCAGAGAGACTGATTCTTGTCGTGATGTGACGGCCTGTGTACCTGATAGGGCCACTGATATGTCAGCCTCTCTGTAGTCGTGAAATATGCCAGTGAACGTGCTTTCTTCCCTTTTCAGTCTGCTCTCACTTCCAGCCGTATGGCTAATTAACCGAAATTCTAAAATTTTACCGAAACGAGGAGCTGATTTACTGTTTGATGTAACCTTCAACAAAAGGTGGCTCCTTTCGCCCTCCCAGGGCACACTGTCTACCACAGGCTTTCATATCGCTTTGTATTAAAAATGTAATACGAGACCGTGTTCCATTGTTTGAGTTATTTGCTTTCAATATAGTTGTTTTGATTTTGAAGCAAGTTGAGTGGTTTTGGTAGAATATATTGTGAACGTCGTTGTGGCACACTCTGCTCTTCTTTTATCCCGTAAGTAATCAATACAACTTCGGCCGTCAGAAATCACAAACTGCTTCAGATACCACTTGTTGTGAAGTGATTGTGACGTGCTAGGTGCACCTTTACTACTTGAGAGCTGCTGATTTGTCAGTGAAAGTGTCGGCCCCTATCTCATCATCCACTTTTCATGAAGCGGTCTTCAAAAGTCAGAATGTTCTTTCTGGTTCTATCACCATTTTCTGGCCCTAAACATGTTCTGTTTCCGTAGTGGCACTGTGGTCCCTTGGATGGTTATCTGTCTTGTTAACCCGTTTCGTTTCTCTGTGGACCGAAGCTCCGGATTATTGTGTATCGTGTTTGTGCTACATCTTAGGGTGTACCTCCAGAACTACGCGAACCACTACACTTTTTGGGAGCTGATTATAAAGGCCCATCATCGTTGCTACTCACAACTAGCATATTACGCGAACTTATTGTTTGCTTGTCTGCTTATTGTCGCTTGTAACTTTCTTCTTATACCCCTTCTCAGTTATCGCCGTGTATAACTCGCATTGATTTAGCGCTCTTTTCCGTTAACATTTGTTAAGGTGTTGCATACGGTACGAAGTCAACTAGTGGTAACTTCAGCATCCGTGGAGAATTGGCACTCCCTAGTCTACCGGGCTCGGGTATATTTGAGCTGTGGGCGGCCTTACGCGACTGATACCGTCATCGATCCGGATTTCTACTCTACCGAACACTTGAATCAACAAAATGGCAGTTCTCTATCCCCCTCAACTTCGCACTCCGGCTCTTCTAGACGAAGTATGTTCAAACGTTTCTATGACTCCTACCGTGGTATGGTGTTGAGAGTGGAGCTTAACTCCCTTCCGTTTTTCGCAATCACTAGCTAAGGCGTTCCCAGTGTGGTAGGATAGATTTTATGTAGGTCGCGTCTTTGTTGTTGATACCCTCATTTTGTCGTCCTACGTGCCTTCTGGACTCTACCCAACATAGCCATCGTAACAAGAGAAAACATGAAGGTTTTTTGTTCCTCCTCACTTGCGAGTTTTCAACTGAGCGTTCAACTGATTTTCTGGTTTTCTTACTACGTTCTCTGCACAGACCTAGATGTCGCAAGGGAGATCGATCTGGAGAGAATCAACTTCTCGCACAAGATGATTGATGCGAATAAACAAAAGGCGGTGGACTAGCGTGGGCAGAGTGCATTATGTGGGTCCAAGCAGCTCAAATATTTTTTCACAGCAAGGAAGCACGGGAAAGAACATGGACATGTGTTGGTCTCACATGAGTTTTGATGACTTAACAGATTTGGGTAGTGAACAAACAGATTAGAGGTGACCTATTGGCCAGGCTGGCCAGAAGTTTGACTGAAACAAAATCGCATCGTCCATCCCTTGAACTTCGAGAATTTGAATTTCCAGCTGTTGGCTCTGTTGCTGCATTACTTCTCGTCAGCGCCTTCCAGTTGAGCACAGTTCTCGCTTAACATTCACAGAAGTGATTGTTTGTGGACTGCTGACTGGGGATTTGTGACTAACCGGAATCCAGTGTGTCCACTCTTGTGGCGAACAGATATTAGTTGTCTTTGTTTTACTCGACATATCAATGGAACAACTAGGCTGGTGAAGTTGGTTATCGGAACTGCGTGTCCTTTGGTCGTTGAAATACGTTGGTTGAAATACGTAAACTTGGTTCGCGTTTTTCCTTAAATACGTAACATGTATCCCCCTTATCAGGCGCCAGCATTGACCGCCCTTCTTTAAGACCGCTAAACGAAACTCGGACAGTCTGGTTGCGGTCACCTGGAAATATTACGACTGGCGACAATGTCGATTTACCAACTGCAAGTTTTCGCTTCAGCTCCGCCATTGATCCCCTTGTTCTGACTGTGCGTCCCTGGACCAACTCTAATTTCATCATGCCACTCTTTCCGGTTGATCAATATCCCCCGAAAAGGAGCAGATCTGCTAAGCGTCCAGGCCGTACCTCTCTGCCTTCATTCTCCACACATCGTCTGACGTCCTTCTGGGGAAGTACGTCTGGTTTGCCTTCGGGTCACGTTGCGTTCAAACAGCTGTGGCCCCGCAGTGCTCAGAAGCTGACTACTTCCAGTCCAATCTTGAAATCGAAACGATCACAACCTGTTCGGCGTTCTGCCGACTCAGACTCGAACGAGGACGATCCTCCGGAGCCGGAAATCAGCACGCGTGTCCGAAATCTTGTTTTCGGTGCAGTGATTTTTGATGAATTTTGTTATGAATTGGCTGCATTGTGCTATTTGCACAGCATGCATGCCGATGTGTTCTCTCCGGTCGAATCCTGATAACCACTTCCATTTTGTTTTATCATCCTGGGAGCTCTGTCGATGCCATTGTTCTGTTCACTCACATCATCTCGCCACTTTTCTTTCATTTTTTGCTGCCCCAGATGCTTCTATTCTGAATCATGTGCTTCCGATTATCTATCAGCATGGTGGTGAGGCATGTACAGTTTTGATCTATTTACTATCATTTACATTACTCCCATGTTGTCTTCGTATTTGTTGACCTGTCAGATTTCTATTCCTTCGGCACTTACGAGCTGATACGAAGGCGAAATTGAAAGCTGAAAATCGGGTACTCTCTTTAATTGTCGTCAATGTTGTTTCGGGACACCAACACAGGTTTTCCTCCATTAACAGCATTTGAGCCGACACCATGGAGCTAGAGACATATACTAACTGATGTGATTAGTGAGGTCCTGGTTGAGTCCAACCTTTGAGTGAGCGGTTCCCAGCCAGGGATCATAGCTGCATTCCTGGAGAACGTTTTGCAGTGATTCCCCCGACCGCTTATTGTGTTAGTGCACAGTGCAGAACCAATTCCGAATTTCAACGCGAATTAAGATGGGCAGGTTGTTGCGTAAAACAGGTATTCGAAGTCGATACATTAAGATGACCGATCGCGCGACTGATGTGTAAATTGGCGGGTGCCACTAATTCGTGCGACCTAGTGAACACAATTCCGAGCTTTTAGTGTCGCCGCATGGTCCACACAAATTGTCATACGTCGGACACCGTTTACTATTTTAATCAAGCAAGTGATACTAAAATGGAAGCAGCTCATGAACACCCATCCGTATAGTCCACTCTAATTCGAAGTATATCCAACGGCAAGTTGAGAGTAATTGAAATGTTTACTTTGGATAGTCGCTCTCTTTTTTTACTGATGTTTATAAGATATTCCTTCAGAAATGGTTGATTTACTCAACAGTGACTAGGATACACCAGTGACCGCAACGGAGCGCTATTCGCCGTCGCCGACAGGGCGGTGAACCGGGTAAGTTGGAATCGGAATTTGCCTAGTTTTATTCTCCAGATTTCTCTTTTTGGGTATGGTCTACCCAAGACTAATGGTATATGGCATGGAGTGGCTAATTAGGGGTAACTAGCCAAAATCCTAAGGGCAGCCAATTCTGCTTGGCTGTGGATGTACTTTTGGGACATCGGAGCCGACCTTTCGTTTTTACTCCAGCCGATGTGCGTAGGCCTGTGTACATGGAAGTTGGTTGCACTTCCGAACGGGATTTTGAGCCATCTGCCCGCAACCTGAGCAATACTGATTTACGCGCAGACATACTTCGTGTTGATTTAAAGCAAACTCAACCCCAACTTCCACGGTGCTCTAATAGTACGTGTTATCAAACGATAACCAAATCACCTTTAACGTCGCTGGTCTGGATCTAACGATCTTCAAAACGACTTGACAGTAGTGGTGAACGCAAAGGGTCACCACCATTAGGAAGGACATCAGGGCTTGCTATGAAGTACAAAGAAGACAACTGGCTGATCGTTCGACTCCGATGCACAGCAAAATTGGGGACGGATTAGCCGACGCAGGCTCCTGTTTGACACCAAATGATTAAAGTTTGGCCAGCAACGAATATGGCTTGGGTCACAGCAGAGGTTATGAGGGATTGGAGTTACTCGGATGAACTGGACTGTGCGTGGTAATGTGACACCGACTGTCCGTTTTGCTGGATCCGTCTACTGTGACCTTCCATAAATAAAGCTATGTATAACCTGTTAATCTCACTGCTCTGCACATAGATGTGAATGTCTTTGTGAGAAGACCTCCTTTCTTTACAGAATATGAGTTAGGGAGATGTGCCGGCTCTGTGCCGATGGTTAGTTGTCGGCACCGTCTCTAGTGGGCATCCGTCACGATGTAGGCACAGCTTATACAGCTGTCAAGGTAAGTAAATCTACCAAGGAACCCAACCTCGATTTCCCGACCTTTGTCTCACGTAATGAGGTCAGACGATGCAGTGTTACTGAGGCCCACAGCTGAGTTACCACTGAAGCAAGGCCGTCAAATGGGACGGGAAGAGTTAAGGGAGGTAATAATGAAGATAGATGGGTGAGGTCAACAGCGGTCTGTTTCTGCCTATTGAACTTTGCTTCGCGCATCAATAAAATCGGATTGATGGCGCCACCGGTCTCAAGATATGTAGTAAACCTGATCCAGAGAGATTTCATTTCCTGTGAGAAATTTAACCTCCCAAGGAGGCTAAGGCACAGCAGTGCGTCGTCAGAACGGTTGCATGATGCTCTCAGTATACCTCTTTTTTTTTGGATGGAATCCCTCTACTCAAACGCAATACAGTTTTCCATTTCCAAGACTCACTATCTTCTGACAACCTTAGGCCTGAGCATTCTTTTGTATTCATCCAACTACCAGTCAACACTGGTCGTGGAGACAAGCAGTTTAGTTGTTGTTGTAGCAGTTACATATACCAGGATGGCCGTCCTTTGATTCTTTTCTCGAGGGCACCCACGTCCAGTGAACGGAATCATTATGAATACGAGTTCACACATTATAGTCACTATCTCGCTGATGTCTATATGAATTTAGTAGCCGATGCGTCATGAAAAAGAGTTAAAATTAAAATAAAGTTTTTCTCAGGTGGCAAACAGAAAGGTCTTGCTTGTGATACGGTTTCATCGACAAACCTTGAAAAGGTAACGTACACGTTGATGCTTTATCACGAGGCAACTCTCCGTTTCTGACGCACATCGATCTCATATCCATAAGCCTTTGTTCTATCACGGATTTCCCCATATGCTACGCCTTTTCCTTTGGAAACCTCCATTTTCTCCTGCGGATGTAAAATTTCCGACTTCCTGCCACTTTTTAGTGTGCGGGACTCGGACTGTCCAGTGATATTTGTCGAAGCTAGCCATCCGGTTAAACGATCGACCATAAGCTTTAAACAAACTTTACAATGCGAAACTTGTAACAAACAGTTTTGATTAAAATTGACGAGGTTCCTTCCTCGTTTTTATTTGTTTCCGCAGAATTCTGCCAGTAGTGTATTAATTTTGGCATCCATCGTTCCTTCTGCCATCATTTTTCCAAGACATCGACAGTCATAAGATAAGGGTGGCTACAAGTCAAGTGACTTCTTATACTCTCACATGTGAGTGACAATTTGCTTGTCAGGAGATCCCAAAAGCTGTGCACAAGCAATTGAGAGATCGTACTTTGATACCATACACTCCATCAGATCCTTCCTCTATACTGCCAAAAACGCCGATCCCCACGTGGCATGATTTAGTTTCGATTGCCATCTAACTCCCGAGACTTTTTTCTTAAGTGGCTAGAAGTCGATTGTCCTGTACCACTTAAGAACTATCCATGATCTTCCAAGCACACTTATTCGTTTAAATTCGAGTACATATGTATTTCGAAAGTTTACTTTTGCCTTATAACAACGAGTAGACTATCAGTTAACCACCTAACTGCTATGGGTTATTCAGATATATCTGGTTCGTACGCAAGCGTAGTCAACCTGTACCCGAAGGTGGGTCTATCACTGTCAGTCATAATGTGACCTGCCACCCTTAACTGCTTCCACCAGTAGTGAAACTGCGAATGCAGATCCTGACGTGACTGGTACAAACAGACAAGAATCTTGTCCTCAATCCTTGCTAATCTAAAAAAAAGTTCCGACAGCATTCACACACTTAAAATTCTGAGCGTCACAAAAACTTACCCTGTATGCCAAACCTCAATGTATTTTTACATCCGACGCACCTACAGAGCACTGTCCATTTGCTCGTCTTTCATACGAAAGCCACTTTTATCATTTACAGGCCTGATGTGGCCAGAATGAATATGGTGATATTTGTCGTCTTTTTTTAATTATTTGCATTTTTGCTGCTTTTCCGCCGTACCTTAGCTGCTGCGCGGTTGTACTAGGAAGAGTAAAGCCTAACTTAACTTAATTCATCGGAATCCTAACCCCGGCTTACGACACCCTCCTTCTGGAACAAACTTTTCGAATCAATATTGTTTCGGGATCGTTTGTAATTTCCTGAGCTACCCCAAGGGAATAAACTCCAGTACTCGTCGGAACTCATCTCCAGCTGCCCGTTTCCGTCAGATTACCTCCTAGTATCCGTATTAACCGGTGTTTTCAAATTCCATGAACCGTGACCAACTAGCCTTTCTAGAGGTTTTGTTTTGCCCGGGGCTTTCGAGGCATAGTAGTAATCCATCAAGAAAATATACTGCAATGTCTCAGGTGTCATACTAGTCGAATCGCGAGACGGTCTTTGGGTAGCAAATCCAGTCGAAGAATGCAATAACTAAAATATTTAGCTTGGATTAAATTGAATCTCCAGTTAACATGGAGTGTGTTCTTACATGAATGCATTTTGGGAATTACATACAGTTGGGAGTTAAGTAGACCATAAAGTTCATGGAAGACTCAGAGCTGCGCCTTCCCGATGGGCTTCAGGAAAAGCAAGACTGAAGAGCTGTAGGCGATCTTGTGAGTCGCGCTCCGTGTTGAAAAGTTGTGTACACCTCAATACAGCAAGGATATAACTGAGGGCTACATGGAATTAAGATGCTATCACTCAGTTGACCCAACAGTTTACGAACCTTACTCAACGTGGCCACATCACACAACAACAAACGAAGTTTAGATTGGCAGTCCGACTTGTGGTTGTCTAATCTCAGATAAGAGGGGCTCAGGTTCACAGTCACTGACCTTGCAGTTGCTCTGCACACATGCTTCTTTAGCTTCAACGGACATAGTTTCTGATCATATAAATGACGCATGTTGGCAAATGTTGCTCGCGTCTTGATAATGTACGTATTGACTGCTATCACGACACTTTCTCGGCCCATGTCATTCAACAAACCCAGGTTCCTCTCCCTAAAAAATCGTGATACCTTGCACACTGCTGTTGCAGAATTCATACTGATACTAAGGCTCATATCCGAAACTCTACCTAGCCTAAACTGCTAACGGACAGTCACCAGATGACAGGACGACAATTGCCCCACAGTTGAGATCTACCGGTTGTTTTCTGGATGTGTTTCCGGTACCGATAATCTGGATTGCTTAAAGTATGCATCCCGCTGAGGCACTTCACACCACCACGAGTTTGGGGACGGAGACCATGGGGTATATTTATAGACTTTGGAGGTAACTCTTTGACTGAATATATGTAGAATTGGACTGCCTGCAAACGTAAGGGCTCCTTTTGGGTCACGGTCAACTACACTTGTCGGGCGGTGTGTAGGGCGTCGCTTCATTTTGCTTAAGGTGGAGATGTTCATTCTTCCCCGTTCTAAAACCCGGCCCACTGCCGTTGTATCTGTGCCTCACGTGCCGGGGTTATGCATCTCAATGCTACTAGAGCCACTCGTCAATTTATAATAGATGCAGAGCCTATGTTCATAGGGTTGTACCAGTTGCTTTAAGTAAATTTTGGGTAGACAAATGATGATTAATTAGCTCCCGTTAGCTGGAACGCGGTCTTCTTCCAGCATACCTTTTGCACCCTAGTCAGGACATGGTACACCTATCCCTAGACACACACCAAAATTTCCCTGAAACCATAATTGCAACGAAGTAAGGTTTGCATAATGTTTTAGCACATGACGGTATTTATTCGAGACCTTGAAATCTCCCCTGAATTTTGCAGCTTTGCTTAAATATGTTTAGGCATTCTCAGGATGCACTTTGGCGCGGAATTCATGTTTTTAATAGCCGCTGGAAATCACCATGATCTGCTTGTGAAGAAGGTGGAAAATTTCGAGGAGCCCGTTTCTCCACGTGTTTCCTCCTTTTTTGAATTTGAAAATATTTTGAAAAATAATTACGTCGTCTTTGTCCCCGAAAGCTCAAGACGGACCAGCCAGTTGCCATCTTTGTAATAAAAAGTTTCCAATCGTTGCAGCGCTTGTCCTACCAGACAAAGCCGAGGAATTCGTCACAGCTAGTAGGTTTGGTGATTTTTTTACGACAGTCAGTGCATGCTGTACCGGGTGCCTGGGCAGGTTCTATCTTCACCGTTATAATGATTCCTTGATAGTGTCGTATGAGTAATTAATGGGTTTATGGGCAGAACCAGCAGGCAGTGCAATACGGCGGCTAATTATCTAGATTTCAGTGAATTGACGGGGTCTTGTGGGTGCATGTTGCACATTCCATCAAGAGATAGTAGAGATTTGGTAAGCTACGTACAAGACACCAGACCACGTATGGCAGTTGAGGTACCGTCATCGAGAAGTTGTACTTGGATTCGTGGACTTCCCCATACACAAACGTCCTGGGTGCGTCACTTATGGTTGTTGGGGTAGATAGGATTGGCAAAGGGATGCTGACAAAGCAAATCCAGTACGCAACAAGGGTGATCTTGGGTCAGTCTCGGGCGCAGCTTGATTCATTGATACCCTTGGACGAGGCATTTGGACAGCCGCATCTAGGTTGGAAAATGGTTAAAAAAGGTGTATACAGGACGCGGGCAGATAAAAAGGGTTAGAGTTGCCAACTACTGCAGTGAAGCGATACTACCCGAGTTCAAAACCATAAACGATATTCAGGTGGGGGTAAAGAATGGCGATGTGAACTCGCGTGTCCATACGAATATGAAAGACTGCGTCAGTTGACTGGTGCTTCCCCAGGGCCATAACTAGTCAGGACGGGAAGATGTGAGCGGGCTTTTGAAAAACCCATGGTTATAGCGCAAGTGCCTTGCTAACCATTTAGTCGGCGGTTGGCTATAACCGGATTCCGAGGAGATCACAGAATAGTCTATTGCAAACGTAAGCACTGAAGCTAGTAATTTTTGTCCAAGGACGTATCCCTTATTTGTGACAGTGCTACTGCGACTTGGTCTGAGATTGTTCCAAGTCACGATGGGGACAGCAGAGCGGTCGTTTCTACTAAGCTACAGAGCATCTTCATCGGTGAGCAGAAGTGGAGTGAAGTTGGGAGTCAGCGCCCTAAAAGGGCAGATCTAACAGCAAATACCCACCGGCTCACTAGATCATCGCTACGACTTCATACATGGAGTATTCGCACAATGGAAATAAATTCGCAAACACTACGACGCTTTCAAAGTTGCCCCTCCGTAGTGAGGGATTTCTACGCATTGCGAATTGTTCTGTTGAATATCTGCATGGGTGATTTGTTTAAGTGAACGAAACTTCAAGGTCGTCAACCACCACCGGCTGTGAAAACGGTGCTTAATACAATAGGATATCGCGAATGTTTGTATAACGTGAATCGAGTTTGTGGAGCAGCGGGACGTGTGGGACTCGATCAAATGCTTTTGAGAAGTCGAAAAATATGGCATTCGATATGAGTCCCTCGTCCTTGGCTTGGGTTAAGCTGTCCATACATACGAGCATGTTCGTCACGCAGGAACGGTTTGGGAGAAATCCGTGTTGAGTTTGAGAAATCAAGTTGTTGGAAGTAAGGTGATCTAGAATGGCTCGCTTCAGAATGCGTTCCATCACCAGCAGGAGATGAGTGAAGTGTTAGCTGGAAGGAAAGTTGCCCAAGGGTTCGTATGAGGAAGTGGTCATCTTCCGGAGGACTCGAGAGGCTACGGTAGACCACACCGAGATGGAGAGAATCGGACCCGCGCAGCAGGACTTGAAGCCACAGTGCATCGCAACAAGTTGCAGGAGTGGTATCAGAGAGGACAATCGGAATTGGCAGGGCCGCATGTAAGTACAAAGCAACCCCACCAGCCCTCCCTCGTTTTGAGTCAGCTCGAAATATAGAGTAGTCGTCTATTGAGACATCTGGTGTGAGCCAAGTCTCTGTGAGTGCGATAATGGACGGCTGTTTAAGACAAACTGACTGTTTAATATCCCAAAGTTTGTTGAAGAGGTTAAGGAAGTTTGTGAACAAGCATTTCAACACTGTCTCTGCTGCCTCCGAAGGTGAGGAGCCGAGAGTTGCGTAACCAGGGTGGTAGCAGGCTTAATAGCTGTACGTCGGGTTTGAGTCGAGGGCTCCGAAGGGACCTCTGAGGCATGCCTGCTCCCTCGATTGGTGGTTTCGTGGGTTGCTTTTCATTTGCAGGATTTTTCGCCCTGTGGGAGCCCGGTTTGCGCGGGCCTATTACCTTCGGTGGACGAAGTTTTCCCCTTGGGCGAGAATTTCGACCATTGCTACTTGTGGCCCTTTCATTAACGTCTTTTGGACGGCCAGGTTTGCTGTTGCTCAAGGGGCGATCTTGCGTCCGTTTGGCTTCTTGGGCATGCTGGCGCGGTTTGGAGCTGGTGGCAGCACCCAGTAGTTCTTTTGGTGGTGCTCCCATGAGGCTGGTTTTCTCAGAGGACTGCACCTTGAAGCCAGCCAGCAGTTTTCTGACTTGACGAATTGTATGTGGCTTGTTTGGCTGCAGTCGCCTCTCTTTCGCGCTTGTGTGGACATCCGAGTCACCCGCGATCAGCGTGGCCAGCTGGGTGTATGAGGGACTGTCCGGTTCGCCGTGGTCAGGCTTGAGGCTTTGACTGTCATAGTCCTGGGCAACAGCTGTGTCCACAATCAAAGAGGCTACTTTAGACGGAGTGGAGCTGGAGATTGGCAGTTTCACAGCCTCAGTGGTCGTACGGTTCTCGCAGCATTCCCCGATGTCGACGTCAACGCATGTGTTTGGTGTGCCGGTAGGCTTTGCCACTTGACTCCGCTTGTCTGACCGAATCCAGCTCGGTTGTGACTTGGGTGTGGAGTTCACTGTTGCACCTTTGACGTCTGTTACGGAAAGAAGCGCTGATGGCTCTACGTACTTTGGGCGCTCCGTCCACGTGAGGCTTGCCTCCTCCAGAGCGTCACTGCATTTGGAATTCGAGGGATCTGCAGTGGTTGAGTAGAAACTGCTGTCCGGAGTCGCGGTCGTTTGCCTCAGCGTGCTTTCAGGAGCACAAGGGGCTATAACTACAATCGGTTTGGCCTTAAGTTTGGGATCGGCCGAATTGGCGCCATCCGGAAGCCTTTCCGAACCTCTTCCCTAGAACTGCTGTGGCCTAGCTTCCGTGCGTCTAGAAGGCGATCCTCAGATAGAGGCCTGATCGTTGGATTTGCCTTTTGGACGCTGACAGCCCGACCCAAGATCTTCTGTACGGCCGACGGCGAGGAAAGGGTAACGAGAAGCCCAAGTGTTCGCTTGCTTCTCTTCTGGCGTAACCAGTCTGCGTGAAGCGATTCGTGGTCAGGCTTTGAGAGGACACTGCCAAGGAGCGATTGTGCCTGCTTCGTTGGCGTGATCTTTCTAGAGAATGACCCCCAGATTATCAGTCTGCTCTCCCTTACGCGCCTGTCCACTAGAGACGCCGTGGCGGTCTTTATTGCCGCATCGGAGAGCTGGATGACCTTTTCGCAGCCAGTGGACCAGGGGCGGATAGCGCTACGTACTCGTTCAGCGAGGAAAGTTCCTTGTCAACTTTCTCCAGATCGCTGCATTTTTAGTGTTTGCGTCCGTCAGAGCTTTAGAGAGAAGCTCCAGTTTGCGTCGAGTACATCGATTAAGGAGGAGCACTTACACTGGTCTGTGTGATTCGGTAGTGAGGAATTGGTTTCGTTTTGATGGCTTTCTTCTTAGTTTGGAATGCATTGCACCCTTGATGTAGAGGCACCTGGCATACAAACGGGTCAGGAGAGTTAGCCAGTTGGCTTACCTGGTCGTCCTGTAAACCGTGCATTTAAAGTGCCACCAGGCTTTGCAGGTGTGGCATTGCATACCGCGTCTACGTTCGTGGACAGCGGTCATTTGCCCACATCTGTTGTGGACCATCGATGACTGCAGAGAGCAGCCTGCATTGACTAGTGACATGAGTGCGACTAGATGCAGAGTAGGAACTGGGTGCAAAGTAACAGGGATTATCACGTAAATGTTATGTTGGGATGAGAAAATTCAACAAATAACACGTGTAAACACTGTAAATAGTTTGAACAGTGAAAGAATTTTTTCACGAACTAGCACGAGGGCAAAACGAAACCAATTTCGGACGCACCGCGCAGTATGGCCTTCCTGGTGCGCAGTGTTCATTGGGCTATTGACGTCTTAAAGTGAGATAAAAACATAAGCTAGGTTATCGAAACATCGCTATGAGGCAGGCAGCTGACAAACTGGAACCAATGATTAGGCTATGAAAGGACACGTCAGTGGCGACAATCTCGCAGGGACTTGTTTACATAAAGCCAACTTCAACGGCTGATTTGCATTGCGTGATTTCTTGTTGCTTGCTGCCTACAGAATACAACTCCTAGGAAATACGAGACTTACATCTAATACACGAGGTCTCATTACCAGATGAACAGTCTAGAGCTGATGGGACATGTATCAGTCACATTAAATCATCTTCGCCCCCTTCCTCTACCTGGGGCCCTAGCTGTGAGGCATTTACTTACGGATGTCGACTAGTTCCACTTGAACCCGAAAATACGGAAGAACACAGACTTCCGGGACAATCTGGGCTTGGATTCTGTGCTTTGGCCCAGGTAAATGTCATAAGATGCCTTCTTTGCGGACAGGCTGGCAAGCACACATTTGGGTTTTCTCGACGGGCCGCGGAATATGAATCCAACTATGAGTCACTTACCTAACAAACATGGCGGTGGTTGTGTGTGTCCTCAGTGGTAGGGAGCTTTCCGAATTCTTCGGCCACAAAATGCTACACTTCACACGGCCGCTTTTCAGACTTCAGCATGGTTCTGCATGTGCCCAACCCCTCTTTGGTCAGCCGTCGAGTTAGCGGAAGCTGATCGCACAAAAATGTAGAAACCCTATGATTGCTTTAAAAACGCACTGGGCAGCAGGTGTTTCGCGTACTATATGTTGTCAGCAAACACGCTCAGCTTACTAGCTTCGTTGGAGTCCTCAACTTTCCGTTTGTCCCGCGGGCCGCCTGCTATATTTCTAGTACACCAATTCCTAAAGCAACACTGTTGGTGCTTCAATTACTAGACGAACGCACAAATACCACGCAGTTATCCTTCATGTATTCCGTTAACGTCTTCTCAAACGTCATGAAGGGTGAAAGGATATGTCCCACATGTTCCTAACAGACATACGTGAAGCCACCTCTGAAGCAATGACACAGGAAGTTAAAAGTCGAATGCGTGCCAAAAATTAAGAGGGGAACTTTGTCAAAGCAGATAGCGGTAAAATGGAGGTAGACCAGTGTGTTTTTAATTTGAGCCCATATGCAACAAAACACAACATTTTGCCGTAAACTTTTTTTTTATTAAATTCCACATCAAAGATTCTCTCATCTATGGGTACACGTTTGGAGAGGTATTAAGTTCCCGAATGACACATATCAATTTTGTATCACCTAATCTTCCAACTGCCTTTTACGAACCAAACTTAAGCTTCAGGTTCACTGCGTCCATTAATTCGTCTGGTGACCCATCTCTCGACATCTGCGTGCACACGGCTGTTCACAGAGGAGCTTGAATCGCAAAGTCAGGTGTTGTAAGGTTTTTTGGGCCCTATTCCGTTGGTGGCGTTTTACTTACTTTTTGTAACAATTAACTACCTACTTTGAACGTCCCGCCAGTATTTGCGCTCAGACTTCCATCTGACTCTTCCCCGCTTGATTAGGCTTGCTTGAGTATTAGCTTGCTAGCACCGGTCCAGATAAGCTTACTACTTGCAGATACTCACCCCGTAATTCACAAGTGACGAAGGCGGTTCCACCGTCCTCACCATAATTTGCGCCCACTGCATACTTAACCATGTTAGTAACGTCGCGCAAACTGGGTACTTCGGTCATTAACCTCGAATCCCAGATCTCGTGTTTACGTTTACAAACGGATTCCGCCGTGATCTTCAGTATCCCGTCAACCTCCCAAGGTAAGACCTGTTTCATTTACCCTAGTGTGTCCTATAAGTTTGTACCCTATCTGCTTAGCGTTCTTGTCGACGTACCGCTACTCATTCCCAAGATCCCATTTTAACTATCCGATTACATTGGCGACCAACGCTAAAACTGAGATGCTTCGCATACGGTCTTAACAGTGAATTGGAAGATTTACACCCCAGTGCCTCACTAGCAAATATCGTTCAACCTAAATCTAATTAGCTGAAGTTGCCAGCACTCCAGTTTTCCACAAAGCCGTTGTTAGACCCTGATTCCCCATTATTTCTACCGTTACTGTGTCTAAGGAAGGGTCTCGCAGCCAAAAGGCTCAGCACTACACCCGATCACTCCTCAAGGCCGGCCGATAGAATATTCCAAGTAACTTCGGACTGCTCGGTAGTACTAACCGATATTTCTATTCGCGCCCCACTCAGCAGCTCTTTTTCCTCTTCATTACTAAATGAATCTCAGCCATACACTAGCCTGGCATACCTCAGAACTGTTGTACATAAGATGGAGAATGAACTAGCATCCTACCGAAGCGTACAAACAGTTGTTTGCTTTCTACCTCTTGATGCAACGTACGGTCCATCAGATCTAGCAAAACCGTCGGTTTTTGTGGACAGGCTCGCCTTCAAGATTAGTAAGCCTATGAAATACTATCAACAATGTCCTTGCTCGCATCCCACTGGAGAGCACAAAAGCTGCTATCCAGGAAGCATGTAACATGCTTGACACAGACTGTACAGTTCGACGGCTGCGAAAGTAGAGACTATCCTTGCGCTGTCGAATACCAATGCCATTCAGAGACCAAAAAGATGAATTGTGTCTATCAGCATCCCAAGCCCTTGTTTTCTCCACCCAAACATTCCAAACCGTAAAGGGTGAAGCTAACCGTGCTAGACTGCAATGTAAACTCACAACATATTCAATCTCCAAATCTCTGCAGTCGACCACTGATAAATGCCAAACGGATCTCCCTTCCCTTCAACCATCTGGACCGGTCAGTGCTCTTGGCGTGACTTAGTCGCAGACTAACCATGCAACCAACCCCCTGGATAACTACTCAAGACGTATCGCTGTGCACATTGCAGCCGAGGAACCGTCGTTTCAAGCAACTACTTACTGAGTCCGTCACTCTCCGACCTCTTCTACAGTCGCATCTCAAATGTCCCCGACAACAGTATAGCCAGTTCTAAACCGGTTGAACCTCCAGCTGCCCCTCATAATCTTGGAGCTGACGTGTTATCACCAGAATTTCCATATTTCAGAACTCTACCCCTTCCAAATTTTCATCACTCTCGAGTTGCGTATCGTCTAAACTCACTATACTCTGATGCTTACTTGTGCCCTGGCGTCACCCACACTTGCTTGAGTGAGGATCATTCACAGGAATGCATATTCGCACCAGTAGTACAGAGTGAGTCAGTTCTACTTTACTGTAAGCAGGGTGAGCTTCTCAAAAAATGATGTGCCGAAATTCGGTGAGCAAACTCATCTAGGTTGTCAAGTCCGAAGGTTGTAGCAGATCCAGACGTTATCGAAGTTTTACCTGAGTGATATTTGCGTTTAAAATTGTGGAAATGTTATCCCTTCCTTGGGAAGCACCATGAACCGGCAAAACGTACTGCGACTTGATTCTGTGCTTTGCTGAGGGTCAATTCACGCACGAGCCGAACCCGAACACATGATTGGTCCAAATAAACCTAGTGCTCAACAAAGTTTTCCACCCGAGCTACCAATACTCCAACACATTACCAAAGGTTTCCACCAACTGTATTCCATGGACGGTTGGTGTATTGGAACGGGATTGTGCGTTGCGATCGGCGAGTCCGTGGTTCGAGTCCGAGGTTAGCCTCCCGGCTTCTTTTCAACTTTCTTTCAATAATGCGTAGAGTAGTAGGTCTACGCCAGTTATTTGCTTCTACCAGCTTCGGCGCTCCGGTCCGCTCTTGCGAGTCGCAAAGTGTAAAGCCTCAGAAACGTGATGGATTTTCTCTCATAGTAATGATAGTCTTTCCAAGACACGTTCCATCACGGAGCACTTAGTTTTGCTGACGGTCGTACATGGCATAAAACCCTATTTAAGCGAAGTGGCATGGGTATCCATAATAAGGTTGCGTGAAGAAAGGAAATTCAGTGAAAAGCGACACGGACACTTTTTGCAAAGTTTACTTAGGCACTTGAAGAACAGCAAACTGCACATATCCCACGCGAAGTAAGCGGGGTTTTTCCGGAATAATTTCTTCAAATTCTTATGGGCTTTTGCCCCACTTGTTTTAACAACCCATTTCTCTTAATTTGTGCGCTCTAAGCATTTAAATCGTCCTTTAATTGGCGCCGCTTAATAGAAGCACACCCAAATTATTTTCGCCGGAACTAGAGGGTTTTCGAGGTTGCGAATTTTACGGGGAGTTAGTCTAACCCTTGTAGGTGAAATGTTGCTCATAGCAATTTGTTTAAGTGAGCGAAATTTCAAGGTCACGGGCCATCACCGATTCGCATTTTGCTACCGGTTTACAAGAGATAAAACACGAAATCGCACTTTACCATATTTTGGCGCTCTTTAAAAAGAAAATAACATCAACAGAATATCCAATGCAAACTCCACCCAAGAAAACCGGCCATCAACGTTTGTTTGTTTTGTACTCCACAGATTTAACGGGCGAGATAATTTTGTTCAGCAAACGTCATCACAACACTTCTTCTTATGGAGCTCAGCTTCCGTTAAGTATAACATTGTCAGAAAAACAGCATTAATTGTGCAATGGAGATGCGAGGGTCATCTCTGTGGATGACTGCCTTTCCCAGCTATATATAACTAGTCTGTGGACAACACAGCGTCAAGGAGGTAGGCTTCGGTAAATTACCAATACAATGGTATTATTCCTATTAGGAATATGACTCACCATAGGTGGAATACGTCATAAAGCAATCATCGTGATAACGGTATTCGTTGTCACTCACCTCGACTACTTATCGTCATTGCAGCGAGGCCCACCTATACGCGATAGCCTAATCCAACGGCTAATGACGACCCGTCACACCCATAACTGTATTCATTATCGCCTAACTTCTCTACGTATCGTAACTGCTAGGCCCGTGCCCATGTGATGCTGATTATGAGGCCGGCAACCTAATTTAGTGGCCAATGACGGTTTTTCATGATCATATCTGTACGCGTTTCAATCATCTCGAATACTTGTTGTAACTGCTAGGCCCACTTCTATGTGCGACGCTGCTTATGAGGGCTCACCTGTGTACAATAACCCAATCCAGTGACCAATGACTGCCTCTCACACACACCTGTACGTGATGTCGCCTACCTCTGCTACCTATAGTAAACATCAGGGTAAGAATCTATGTGGGCCGTTGAAAATAAGGCATCAACTATGCGTGGTATCCTAATCTAACGCCCAACGTGTGTCTGTCATACTCATAACTGCAGTCGATATCGCCTACCTTGGCTACTTATGGCAATTGCTAGGCCTATGTCTATGCGCAACGCCGAATATGGGGCCTGAACTAGGGCAGCAGCCTAACCCGATGGACAACGACGGCCCGTCACGCCCGGAACCGTACTCGACTTCGCCTATCATGGCTACTTATAGTAATTGCAGGGCCCGTACACATCCTCGTAACTGACTGGTGCCCCAAATATACATAATAGACCAATCCAACGACCAACGGCGGTCCTTCATATCTATACATGTCATCCATTTGCCAACCCCATGCCTAAAAATACACAGCCACCTTTAAAAATCATGTTTCCATTTATTGGTTGTATCGGCACAAACGTAATATGTGGTCAATCCAGTTCTCAGGTTAGGAAGCCGCCTTTACTCGACAGGATTTCTGAAAGGGAAAATGTATAATCAGTTACGACTCGTACACACTCCGTACACTTCCTTTAAACAAAGTTGTAGTGGCCAATTCACCAAGTCCTTACTAAATCCCTTTGTCCTCCATTCCAAATGGGTGTCCACGCTGAAGCTGCAGTCTTACTGTTATAAGGGTAAACCCACCACTTGCTCAATTAGTCCGTGTGTACATCGATTATTCAGTAGCGGTATTTGGAAAACATACATTATTGGGCGCACGCAACGTTAAGCTAAAGGGGTACATATATGTCAGCCATAGACCGGGTGGTATAGACTGGAGCCCTGGGATCCAACGAACACGTGCGTCGTCATACGTGCACCCATGGATGCAGGGGTAACGAAGACCTATTGAGTGGGCGGGTACTTGGTGTCGGGTCTGCTAAATACCCGGCAATACCCGGTTTTGGACGCCCTGTTTGCTGTGTTCCATCCCACCTGGTCAGGGACTTACATCCCAGAGATCCCCAAACGGACCATAAAAATAACTGCGATCTTACACTGGCTTAGTTCTTCCTCTGCAAATTCCCTTGGCCAACTCAAAAACTCCGCTGCACACAAATTGCACTTCCCAGCCCAACCACCTCAAACATGACGTCCGTTACGGGGCTGTCCAGAAACCGAAGTACGGCAGTGCAATGATGGCACGGCACTGCCATACCCAGTTTGGTAGCACACCCGCAACTAATCCCTTCCTACTCTCGAATGTACCCTTTCGCCCACTCGGTCCATTACCTGCAACCACGAAGAAACTTATGCTTAATTCCGAATGTAATCTTATGATCATGCCTGCATGCTGGTCGCAATTTGTGACAATTCCTTGGCGAATCGTAACTACAATAACAACCCTAAACGACTCACCCAAGAGGTTCATGTACGGGGCTGTCCACGTACCCAAGTGCGGCGTTGCGATGACGGTACCGCGACTACCATACCCAGTCTGATCGACTGCCCGTGGTTCATCATATCCACAATGTTTACCGGACGAGGGTGTTACGTGTACCCACAAGATGGGTTCATTCCTTCTAACTTGTGCCAGGACTTGAAAGCACTGGCCACCTTATTGTGCTGTATGATTGTTCTGCCCATAAACGCACTAATTCTACCAATACCACTATTGATGATTCGGTATAGCCTTGCGCCTGATATAGCATGTACTGACCACCATAAAAAAACAAAAAAACGTACTAGCTGTGAAGAATTCCCTGACTTGGTTTTGCAGGACACCTGCCACAATGATAGGGGACTTTTTCATACACAAGTCGTTAAAAGCTGCTCAATTTTGAGTTTACGGCGACACCGAGGGCGAAATTATTGTCCTTGTCGTTTCGAGATTATTTCAAACGCAATGCAAAATAAAACACGTGAAGAAACCGGCTCTTCCCAAATTTATCACCGTCATCACATGTACATCACGCGAAGCCGTTGGCAGCCATTAAAATATAAGTTCCGCGCCCATGGTGGACCTGGAGTACGTTTAAACAACTTTCAACAAAACTGCGCCCGCATCGAAAGATCTTAGGGGACCGGATGAATGCCATCAAGTGCTGAAACTTTATGTTAAAGTTTTCCTCCTCCGAACTATGGTTTCAGAGAAATTTTGGGTGTGCACCTAAGGCTCGGCGCAGATGCAATTTGAATGGGCGCACTTCCAGACTCGTGCACAACAAATCAACAAGAGTACCGGACTGTGCATTATTCTCCTGCCGGCGTTACTCCGTAAGTTGATGATTGCATGCAAATCCCCGGCAATCAGTGACCTCGAAACTTTGCAAACCAAATGTAAATGTCCTCAACGTAACACTGAGACCTGCAATAGGAGTAGACTAACCCACCGTGAAAGTCCGAACTTCGGTAAATCGTTATGTTGTGCTGACGCGGTGTTCGTCCCAAGAAAACCAGCAGGACCGAAATTTGCCAAAAAGGATTCGACGTCTTCTCGAAACCAGATCTCAACCATTCTTCAAAAAGATATCTGCAGCAGAAACCGAAAATGAGCTGGCATTTAGTAAAATTTGGAACCGCTGTAAATCATAAGCCCGTCGTTGAAACATACGAAAACAGACCGTGGTAATAGACTTCACCCGGAAAAACAAAAATGCACCATTTTAGTACTTGAGACACCACCAAAGAAGCACGACCGCTACCTTTTTTACGAACACAAACGGGTACCCCACGAATGACCCAATAGTGGCATCTGAAGCCTATAGCGAACACTAAGCCAGCCTGCATTCTGCCGCAGGACCTCATCAAATTGAGAGTTGACAAATCGTCACTACTAACAGTCTTTAGGTGACTTCGTCTGGTTTGTTCGGGTTTGTTCGTCGATCCTTGCACAAGACGAATTCCTAAGCGTGTTGGGGCCCGGCGAAGTCCATCCAAGGTTCCTGAGGGAAACGTCGCTTAAATTGGCAGCGCACTTCTATATGGTGTTTCGTCAGTCGCTTGACGAAGACACCTTTCCCTCTGGTTGGAAGGAGGCAATTTTTACGCCAATCTACAAAACTGCTGATTGACTATTGCCCGGGAGCTACAGGCCTACTAGCCTTACTAGCATGCCGTGAAAGGTGATGCAACGCGTCTTAAAGCGGGTCGTCCTAGATCACCTTACTACCAACAACTTGATGTCCACAATTCAACAGGAATTCCTCCAAAATCGTTCTTGACTGAAGAACATGCTCGTATTTCTGGACAGCTTAACCGAAGCTAAGGACAAGGGACTCTCACTTGACGCCCTATTCTTCGACTTCTCAAGGTCCTTCAACCGAGCCCCACACGTCTCACTGTTCCACAATCCCGCGGGATTCAAAGAGAAATTCCACGCTTGATTTGGGCGTTCGCATCAGATGGGACATTCCGAGTAAAAGCAGACTGGACCTTCACTTCTTCAGTGCTGGTCTCCATTGCGGTTCCTCAAGGGTCAGTTTTGGAACCACTGCTGTTCCTGCTCTACGTCAACGGCCCTCCAGACGTTCTTTCAATTTCATTTCTACTGTTTTCGGACGACCCAAAATCCTGGGGTTCAAATGCCAGTGCCCTTCAAATAGATGTGTACCCTGCAAAGTGTTAGGCATTGAACCGGCACCTTCCCCTGAATGATGAAAGTTGAGCCCACATGTCGTTCGTAGCAGACTCCGCGAACGTCTTGGTCAAGCATTGTGAAAAAGTACCTGAAGTCATTATGAAGGAGACAATAGAGTCAGGTTGGCTCTCTGCAAACGTGTCCTTCGCACTCCGCCACAACGAATCGGCTTAAAATGCATTCGCCGTTCCACGGACGATCGGTGCATCTTCCTCCGTATCACTCTCATGGACTTCCGGATACTCATGAGGCCTACATCGAACGGCATCTTGAAGACGCCGACCAGGTCACCTACCCGGGGTGCGTAAAAGACGTAACCGTTATCGAGTGTAGCCAGCGGGCTGCTACGAAAATGGTTGCCAGGATTGGTTCAGTGGGCTACGAAACGCGTCCCTCGAAGACTGACCTCTTTTCTTCTGGAATATCATCGCCTCTGAGGGGACCTAGCAGGTTTTCACTGTTGATCCAACGAACACACGACGGGGACACGATGCGAATATCTTCAAGCTCAGTGCACACACTTCTCTGAGGCAAAAATTTCTCTCACGCTGGCTAGTTGGTGCGCGGAATAGCCTTCTTCTGGCCGTTGCTCACAATGCATCTAGTACCTAGTTCAAAGCACGTCTAGAAGCTGTTTATGCCGGTTGTCGTGTTGGCAAGTTTATTGCCCCGCACTTTTATCATAAAGAGCAGTGTTACACCCTTTTGTCGCTTGTGCCTTTCAGGTTAACTTGAACTACTGAATGACAAGGAAAAACTCAACCGGGAAATCTTTGGCGAAAGCTTAGATCCGGCTCATCAATACATGTGATCCATGGATACGTGGACCTGCTCCCAGCTGACACTTGAAGATTGGTGGCTGTTGCGCCTAATGCTGAGGCAACCGGCATTTCATCCTCTGCCGAATCACTTGCGAGCTACGCCTAATGACTTGCACTGTCTAACTATAAGTACTGGGGCTGTTTTAGTTTTGGATTTCGCCTAACGGTTGCCGCTCTAGTCAGCAAGGCCATTCTCGAGACTGTGTACGGGCCACGTTTTTTATTACTGCGTCCCTGCATGACATGTGCCATATTCGTTGCAGACATCCTCGTTAAAGTAGTTGAGACGGGCGTGTTAGTTCATGACATCCTGTTTAGATCTCATCGTTCAAGATTTTTTCAGGACAGCGAACTTTCCTACTACACTAGAGAAACCTGTGGTAAAAACCATTGTTCCCTACAAGTTGGGAAAGCAACCTATTATTATTTCATCGGATATTTCCCACTGTTTATGACATTGTCCTCTTTTCGCGCAATCCGCACTACCCGCAAATCCCCCAGTCATGCTTCATTCTGACTGTAAACGTATGATCATGCCAGACGGTATGTCACCCAAAATTTGGGGATAAACATTATTATCATTATCAGTGTTTCGACACCTGCATGTAATGTTTCGGGGACAAATAGGAACCGGACAAATGGCTGTTTTGAGTGCCTGAAAGTCTGTGCGCAAACTAATCCGTTCTTTTCTATGGGACGGAATTCAGCTGTGTGAGGATTTAGTGGTTATGGTCTACATGCCGTAGTGGTCCGGCTACCCAGTAAGTTACTTTACCAGGAGTGTGTGGCAAAGAAATAAAAATAATAACGCCAGATTGAGTGTACGATAATAAAGAGGTTGGATGGAACAGACTCACTAATAATTGTTCTCTTTAAAGTAGTTCGTCGCTGGCCCAGGTCAGCGAATAAACAATAATCCAATCATGGTTCTCCAGGGGTCTTCTGAACAGTTCCCACATATTATAGAGCCCGAAGATCGTCTGAAATGTTTTGATACCAGAGTTAGCACATGAGACTCGCGAATAACCGCTGTAAGCGCGAGCGAAGTCAGAAGAGACAGTCGGAGCGCGTGACCACGTCTGTATTGCGTGAAATTGTACAAGTGCGCGTTTTTGTATTTTTTCGTATTCAAGCAACAAACGGTCATGCAATTGACAAGATATGTAATGTTACAATGGAAGCAAAATAAAGGTACAAAACACCATAATCTCGCGGAAATATTTCTTTAATCTCTCCGTTCGGTAGGGCACTTCATCCAACGTATTTGAATTCAGAAACACGCTGGATTATTTCGCTTCCGTTTAGAGGCTGGATAGGCACTTTAATTCAGGGGGTGGGCATGGTTTTAGACGTATTTATTTCCAGTTCTGTGAATGCTGCGTAGTAAGTTAGATTATTCGTCACATATTGGATTCTTTCAAGCCATAACTAAACAGCACCCAACCTTTTAGGTTTTCGGGCTTAACAGGATGCCAGAATCTCTCTCCAATGCCCGTCCGTAACATCGGTATTTCCCGGCGTTACTCTCTAAACCTTCCAGGCTAGCGCGCCTCAAAACAGCCACCATAGGTGCACAACGCATATCAAAGCCCAAAGCCAGGTCAGAACCACATGTACAGCGGCCAGTCTATAAAGCAGACGCGGCGACAATATTCGGAAAAATCTGACGCCCTCTGGATACTTCATTGGAAACCGCCATCCGGCACATACTGGATCGCGATTGGATGTTGGGTCCAGACTTCCGACCAATCAGAGCTCGCTTTGATGATAGACTGGCAAGCGGCCCGCTCTTCAGGCCAATCACGTGCAGAATAGGCCTCTTGGCCACAGTAGCGCCGAACTGTGAGTGGCAGAGGTATCAGTGCGGAATTCTGTCTCACACCCTTCCTGAGGCACATCTGGACGGGTATCTGCCGCAGCTGGAGCTATTCGCTCAGAATCCATGCAACAGTGATAGCCCCTTAGGTCATCTGAGGGGGATTCGGTTGTAGCGAATCTAGTTATATATCTTTAGCATAAAGTGAATTTGTGAGATAAATTTGGTTCAGGCCGTTCCCAAACCACTTGGGTCAAAGGTAGCAGAAGACTAGGCAAAAATTTTTGTTTAGGAGCGATGCAGCAAGGGAGGACAGCCGACTGTTGGACCGCGGTAAGAAGCTAAGATCCGTGTTCACTTTAAAAAAGCGTCATCCGTCGGCGGCGTTCAGTTGTGTTAAAGGAAACCAACAGCAAGAGGACGTTTATGTTCCTACTTAGGTATGGCGAAGAGGCCTGAGGCAAAACGCGAAGAAACTGGTCAAGTTTGAATGGACGCTGTGATACCGAAGGAACGACATGAGAGGCCTGCCGCGTGAAACTGCTCACTACAGGGGTGAGCTCATCAAAGAGTCGCAGGGTTTATCGGTTTGTCTGGTTTGTCGGATTCGTCCTGTGGCAGTCAAACTGGACTGGTTACGTGTTCTTGAGTTGTGCTTGACAGGTGGTTCAGCAGATGTCTAAATTATTCCCTCATCGACCCATCCCCTCGTCACGGTTGTTAGGGCCTATGTCGCTTGCTGGGAAGGCCGCACCATGGACGGGATTGCACTTAAAGACACTATCATTGGAATTTCGTGGGGATTTGTCAGGCCTTGCCTCGCCAGCGTCACTCGCCTTTTGATCTAGGGTGCACCTCTAACCTTTGCGCAACCAAGTACAACATGCAAGGCAGCAGGATGCATGTAAGCAATAGTCAATCAGCATGGCCGTTGGATTCAGAATGCAATCCGCGGGAGCTGATTCATGTTACTGATTTAGAGCCAGGGCTCAGTCAACTCCCCCAGATGGACAACGAGTGGATCGTCAACCAGGTTATAGCGCCTGACATTGCTTACGCCCTTTCACTTTGATGAGAACACCGCCACGAGAAGTTGGTGGATAGGACTTCCTCAATAGAGTTTACGTCGTAGCAGGTAAATTGTGGATATCTCAGTGGGACGCATAAGGCGCCCTCGTTTTTTGAAGGTACCACCCTCACCCCCCTACTCCGCGATGGGCACGCCAGAAAGGCCGTACCACCAGCTAGCGACTAGGCACATGCAGATCCTTCAAACACCGGATAATCGGGAACTTGAGGAATGCTAGGGAGGGTTGGTGGATTTTGAAGGCCCAGGAGCTGGAGAAGGCTTTCGATGCAGGCAGCACTCGTGCCCTATTTCAGCTGATTCGATCAACCAGTCAAAAGAAGGCAGATGTCAGTGAATCAATATGGGAAAAAGACGGAACAGCAATTCACTCCCTGAATTGTCGTCTTGAGGGGCGGGCTGGACTGAAAAGTTCAGCTAGTCTCCTTTAACACAACCGCTGGAAGAACCCGAGCGGGCCCGAATGGAACACTGCACCAACCTGCCATCAGCAACGAAATCCAGTGTGAGATATCAGTCCTGAAGCGCGACAACACATCTGACCCGGATGGTCTACGCCCCGCGCTCTTCACAGAAGGTGGCGAGATCCTGGTGAACAGTCTGACAACCTTACTGCAGAGGATTTGGAACGAAAACAGAATACCAGCCGAATGGAGTTCCTCGACCGACATCCCAGTTTTCAAAAAGGGAGCAAGAACGTCATGCAAAAACAATCGTGGTATCAGCCTGGTATCCATCGCATCTAAGGTGCTGTCTGACATTATTTTGCCCAAGTTGATAGATTATCGGAAGAGACAGATTCGTTAGAATCAAGCTAGGTTTCACCCTGGTCTGGAATGTATCAACCATATTTTTACCTTGAGTGAACTTCTTGTACAGCCCCACTACTTCAGACTTCCCATGTTGGTCGTTTTCTTGATCTGAAATATGCTTTTAATCCTAGATCGTCACAAACTTTAGCGGTGTCTGGCGGTCAAAAGTTTCCCTCCCAAGGTAATATCCCCTATGAGGGCACTGTATGCGAACACCTGCGGGCGCGTACGAGTACACGGCAAGCATTCGCCTGAGTTCCTCACGTCAATTGAACAAGACAAGACTGCCCTCTCACCTTTTCTCTTCAACCTTGTTACTGATGTGCTTTGAAATTCCTGTACCTACCCCGAAACCTCGGGGGTCGAAATGCTCCCGGAACGTTCCCTCACGAACATTGAATATGCGGACGATATTGCTCTCCTTGGTTCAGCTCCCTCAAAAATGCAAACGATTTTCAATAACCATAATTCTGCCGCATGGGATTCACACCTACAAATTGCAGTGTTGCTACAAGACTGGATGGGATCGAACCCAAACCTCATGCTTGTAGACAAACCAATCGAAGTGGTAGGTAGATTTGTTAGCCTGGTGTCCGGCTGTCCGGACGTCCGTCGAAGTTCTCCAGAGATGTCTTCTGGCCTATCGGACCACTCCAAATGACTGGAAGACCGGAAAGTAAACGGTTTTTGGGGATACTGGTATCACCAACACCTTGGTAGGTGAATAAGTTTCGGGGGAGTGGCTTGAGATGCGATTATTTCCCGAATTGGGAAATCCAGGACAGCTTTTGCCAACCTTTAATACCTATGGCGCCGAGGTGACGTCAGTCGGTCTGCTAAGGGCAGAGTTCACCCAGCGGTTGTGCTACCCCTACTACTTTTCGGGTCAGAGGTGTAGCCTCTATGCGCAGACGGCATACGAAAGACGGCACTTTTTTGACGATCGGTGTCTCCGAAGCATTGGTCGTATCCGGGGGGAACATCGGATTATTAATGCTAAGGTACGCTAGATGGTTTTAGGTATAAGGAACTCTCCCACGATAGGTGAATTAATCACGCTTCATCCTAATCACACTGGTTAGGAAATGTACTCCGCATGCCAGAAGACCGCCTGCATCGCTTCATCCATATGGTCACTGCCACCACAGTGTTGGTTTACTGTGGAGAGTTGTCGGGCTTTCTCATTGAGACGTTCAAAATGTATCCGAGAATGAGTTAGAACTGAGTCCGGGTTATCGAGAATAAACAACGTTTTACTTGCCTGAGAACAAGCGAGCTGAACATCGGATTATTAATGCTAAGGTACGCTAGATGGTTTTAGGTATAAGGAACTCTCCCACGATAGGTGAATTAATCACGCTTCATCCTAATCACACTGGTTAGGAAATGTACTCCGCATGCCAGAAGACCGCCTGCATCGCTTCATCCATATGGTCACTGCCACCACAGTGTTGGTTTACTGTGGAGAGTTGTCGGGCTTTCTCATTGAGACGTTCAAAATGTATCCGAGAATGAGTTAGAACTGAGTCCGGGTTATCGAGAATAAACAACGTTTTACTTGCCTGAGAACAAGCGAGCTTGAGCTGAAATGTACCTACAAAGGTTCAGTACGAATATATAGGCTAAGGATAATAATAAGCACACACATCATGACATACACCCCGACATTGTTTGAATGGACACATGTGTGCTGACGTAGATAGGGGGTGATATACTGAGTCAGGCTTCTCTTTTCCTCAAAATGTATGGATGAACTCGTGGCTCTTGTTCTAGAATTTTGGGATAACTCCGTTTGTCTCCGGAGGACGGTACCGAAGAGAGTTCAAATGCTTGAGAGCTCTCGGGCTAACGTCCGGTTGTTTCAGTCCTATGTGGGTGTTCAGTCTCCCCATTGGATTCAGATAGATTGAGAACGTCGTCAGTTGTATTCTGAACCACTGGGGCTAAACGGCGAAGGGACACGGTTTCGACTCTTCCGTCTCAATGAGCAGTGTGTGCAATGTGGGTTGCAGTTCAGAAGTTCGATTTCTTCTACTAGCGGTTGATACTTGGATGACCTATCACCTAGCAGCAGAACTGAACCATGGATGGTCAACCAAGATGGCTGTGTAGAGCATTAGGAAGTACCGGTTCCCATTGAGAAGGCGGAAGATTGTGAGACATCAACGCGAAGCGTATTATTTTCCAGCTCAACTTGACCGTTACACTGCGGAGTATAAGCTGATGTATGACTCATAGCAATACCTTTCTCTAGAAGAAAGCTATTGATCTCAGACGACATGAACGATGAACCTCTGTCTGAATAGATATAGGCTGGCATTCCGAACAAACAGATCTGTGTGAGACAGCCAATCACACTTGCTGAGATTATATCCGCACACGCAAATGCAAATGGGAATCTGGAGAACTCGTCAATTATCTTGAGTAAGTAGCAGTTACGTGTACTAGACGGCAGGGGACCTTTAAGTTCCAAACTCAGGCGCTCAAAAGGTTGTGTTGCTTTCATGAGTTTACTAGGGGATTTCCAGAATCTTGGATTCAGTTCGGTGCACACTGTGCAGGAAGAAATAACGCGCTTGACGTCGTCGGCGGAGTAAGGGAGATTCTTGTGACGTACCAAATGAAACACACGAGTAATGTCTGGATGGCAGAGGGAGCCGTGGAGCCCCCCAAGTTGATTGTTGCTCCCCATGGAAACACATATGTTGCGTGACAGAGTGTCGGCGACATGATTGTCCTTGCCAGGTTGGTATGACATCATACTTGTACTCGGACAACTCAATCTTCCAGCGTTGTATTTTGTCGTTTTTCACTTTACCCTTCGGTCTACCGCCGTACATGAATGTGACTGAACGCTGATCGGTGACTAGTTTGAAGGGTCTTCCGAGTAGATAGTGCTGCCATTTCCTGATGGATTCAACGATAGCGTAGGCCTCCTTCTCTATGGCAGAATGATTCTTCTCGCTCGAGAAAAAGGCCACCGGTCGATTGTTTTGGCTGAAGGATGCGGCTATAGTCACATCGGAGGCATCCGTTTCAACAACCAAAGGCTCGTTATAATCTAATGTAGGTAGCATAGCCTTTTCTAGTCCGTTTTTAGGTTGTTGACGGCTAATTCGACGTCGGCAGGTAGAGGGAATATTTCATTCTTTGTCAGTTTATTGAGTTTGTCAGAAAACGAAGATATCCAATGGGCGTAATATGCGAACATACCGGTGACGCGTTGCATTTCCGTGTAGTGCGCGGAGCAGGTAACTGACGGATAGATTCCATGTGTTCAGGATCTGTCCTTATGAGACCCTTTGAAACCTCATAACCTAGGAGGCGAATAACTTTTGACGCAGTGGCGGTTTTGTTATCGTTGAGCATAATTCCATACTTCCTCGTAGCTTTTAGGAATGATTGGAAATTGAGGTCGTGTTCATTTTGGGTGTTGCCACAAAAAATTCACATTGTCTATGTAGGCATACGTGCTTTTCAGCTTTTCATTTTTAATGATATTGTTAATACTTCGCTGAAAACATGCTACACCGTTTTTGACACCGAAGGATATGCGAAAAAACTGAAACAGACCACCACATACTTCGAATATAAAGGGTTTGTCGGATGCAGAAATGGGGACTTGATGGTAGGCAGACAAGAGGTCTAATGTATAGACTTCGTGGTGCGAAATTTCCTCAATCATTTTGTCCAAGTGTGGCAGAGGGTAAGCATCCAGATATGTGAACCGGTTGATAGTTTGGGTCTAGTCAACAACCGTCCGGCGTTTGTGATTGACATGGTAACTAAAACCTGCGATCTCCAGGGAGACGTTGACGGCTCGATGATGCCTTCTTGCAATAAGCGGTCCCCTTCGGCGCGAATGAATTCTTCATCATCCGGATGATGTCATCTTGATTTGGTGGCAACGAGCTTGTAATCTGGAGACAAGTTGGCGGAAAGTGATGGTGATTCAACGTTTACTGCCGTTAGGCCGCAGATGGTGAGCGCATCACGATCCCCCCAAATGAAATTTCTATCTTACCGTGTGGACCTAGAAAATCGTGCTCGAGTAGAACGTCGGTGCAGAGGTTTGGCATTACAAAGAGCTTCAGTTCATTGTATGATGTATCTCTTTATCGGACAGGAAAACAAGCATAACCGGTCGTTCGACAGGATAGTGATGTAGACGCCATTGTGGCGACTGAGAAAGTTGGGTAAACTTTACAGTTATGTTGTTTCATGACGTAAGAATCAATGAAACTACAGGGACTTCCCGTATCGACCAGAGCACGGAGAGCGATGCCATTGGCTTCGATAGTTGCGACGGCATATGCAAGGCTGGTAGGCGCTGCTGCAACGAATAATGAGGATAAAGGAGGCATCACTGTACAATTTGTATGGAATTTGGTGGAATTTTTCGAACGGTACATGCGGCGGAAATGACCGCGTTTACCACAAAGATTACGAACGGCTTCTCGAGCGGGACTTTTTGAACGAGGATGTCTATCATAACCGGTGTGGCATGAGTTTATTCGTATGTGTGTAGTTGATGGTTGCACGTGGGCTAGGATACCGTCAGGGCGTCCACACATAGACAGGAGGACGATTAGGGTCCTCAACCAAAGCCTTTGGCTTAAAAGCCTAACTGCAAGGCAGCGGTGTTTGGCAGGAAATGCAAATGGATTACTGTTTCTACGGAACAATTCGCCACATGTTCCAACCCCCAACCTGAAGGACCAGGAGACTGTGTTCGTCAGACCTCTAGCCACTGACCAACCTGGTATGAGAGACTCTGTGAGTGTCGCAGGGACACTCCCCAGTATAGCTCAATGGGTCGCTGAGGTGCGCAAACTGCCACACCACGGTAAGGTCCAGCCACTTCGTAACTTGTCAGTTTCTATCCAGATTGCCTGAATGAGTGTTTGGAGGTGTAGGCACCTCGGAATGATTGTGGTAAGGCAGCAGTAAGTCCACTCCCCGTCCATCTTTATGCTTTCCTTCACAATAAGGCTTCAAATAAATCATGGTTGTACGGCAGCGAAGCATCGGTGTTGAACACTGATGTCATGCTGTCGATGACGATGATGATGACGATGATATCATAACCGCAGAAATAACATGTTCGAACGGATTTTACAGAAACAGTGGTCTTATCGACAGGTAGTTTGGGATTCTGTGAAACGGGCGGAATCGTAGAGCAGGATATGGGTTCGTTACTAACATACGACTGTGACTGTTTTGTGAACCAACTCGAGGGATCTAGCAAGCTGGTATTCAGTCCAGAGTGAGTTCGCTCTGTTCTAGAAGCTTTTCGTGGGGCGAGATAGCTCAGCGGTTAGAGCGCGAGCGTACTGACCGGAAGGTCCGTGGTTCGAACCCTGCCTCTGCCTCTCGACTTCCCCTGTCTAGGCTTGGGCAACCTGGCAGTATCGCAGCCCTCGTGCTTCCTTCGGGTGGCATGGCAGCTAGGCACCGAAAGGGTGCTACAGCTGAACGATTTATTTATTTATTTTATTTATTTTTGTGGATAGACATGGACGCCAGGCCGTTAATTATGGAATCACGCACGCACTCATGGTATTCAGTTGCAGATACCGATTTAAACTCGCAGTCTGTGGCTAATAATTTCAGTTTTCGTATGAACTGACCAATATCCTGTCCATTCTCTTGCTTGTAGGTCTGCATCAGATAGCGTGCATATGAGATTTTTTGGCGGATATATAATTTTCGTAATGCATCGATCGCAGATTCATAGTCGATGTAATCAGTAGATGCATATCAGCAGATCCAAAAAGTGGATGAGAGTTTCAATTTTGTCGGGTTTAGAAGATTCAAAAGTTTTCAGATAGGTGTCGAAGGTACGAAACCAGTAATTCCAGCGTTTTGCTGCGGCAGGGTCAGCGTTGGAGAACCGAGGTCGTAGCTGCGGATCCATTGTTTTCTTGAGCAAGTAAATTGAGACGTTTAGAATATGCCCGAGTTAGAACAGAGTCCGGGTTAACTAAGAACAAGCGTGAATGAGCTGATTTGTACCTACAAAGGTTCAATTCGAGTATATAGAAGTATAATAATAAGCACACAAACATCATGGCACTCAGATCGATACTGCTGAGCTGTGGTAGTTCTTCGAAAACAGTGGATTGGCATGCTTCTTGCTGAATTGCGATGGCCTGAAGGGAAACGACCGTCAGGCCTGCATGCACCACGGCATCATCGGAATCAAGTGGTGTCCCCCAGAAGGATCTGCAGTCTTGAATCGTAGCTCTCCAACGATGGCCGATGGTCACGTGATCCAACTGGGTCCACGGTTGATTCGCATTTGGTGGCCGCCAGGTTACGCGATGTGAAAGTTGATGTTGAAAGTTCGTACTTACCAGAAATATTTGATAATCAGCACATAACTGAAAGAGCCCATCTCCGTTGTCTGTGCGGCGAGCATCGACTCCTAATCGGCCGTCCAAATGTGATTCTATGGAGCTGAGACGAACTACTTGAGCATTCATATAAGGGCGAGATGGCTCAGTGGTTAACGCGCAAATTTACTGACCGGAAGGTCCGTGGTTCGAACCTGACCTCTCTCTCTCTCGATTTCCCTGTCTAGGCTTGGGCAACCTGGAAGTATCCCAGCCCTCGTGCTTCCTTCTGCTGATATGGTAGTTAGGTACCGAAAAGGTGCTACAGCTGAACGCATTCTTATCACCCGCAAGGATCGAAATGTCAGTGCTTTTTGCTTGACGAATGAACCCGGATAGCTCTCGATAGAAAGTATCCTTCTCAGTGTCAGAACTGTAGTCTGTTGGGCCAAATGATGACACTACAAACAGCCATCGCTTTTTATGCCGAGAGGTATTGAGCTTGATTAAGCTGCATAACCGGACGGCGCAGAGACGACTGTTCACTGGGATCCAATCCAGCAAAGCGCATTCAGCTAGGGCTGAGTGCAGCTCCCACACCATATATTCCACGAGTCTTCGCTTCTGGGTCACGGACACACGGAGGGGGAAATGTGAAAAACCTGAGTTCATGCTTGGCGTTCTGAGATGCATGACTATGCTTGGGTCTTGTATGCTTGTTTCGGGGCACAGCATACATCAATTTTAAGGGAAGCTTCAGAAAGGATTATCTGTTTGCCAATTTGACATAGAGTACGGACGTTAAAAGCTCTTATATAGAAAGGATTTCTTGGATTTAGAAATGTGTTATTTTGCTTATTGTCAGCGGGGTGCATAAGGCCCTTCGGTCAGATAACTGACAGTCAAATGATCCAGCGACTTTTGCTTGTGTGATGGGAAGGGGTTGGGGAGGGACGTCGGTGGACACCGAATTGCGCGGCAAATGATATTCCGCGGTTGCCCAGACCAAGGAAGGGGTTTCGATTGAGGTACCCACCTTGAGCCTTTGATTCAAATGTCTGACTCACATGGCAGTGGGGGATGTAGGGTTTTGTTTGGAGACCGCGCCGATAGCCTCTGACTCAAAAGTTCGACCCACAAGGCAGCGGACAGTAAGGTTATCTTTGGGGACCCTTCCCGGAGCCGATGACTCAATAGTCTAATCTGCTAGGTTGCAGAGGGTTGGCCTACCCGAGGACGCAGGGAATAAGGCATTACTATCTCATTCCTGATGCGGCTGCGCACAGCAGGTGCCTTTTGAGCAGCACCGTAATCTTTGGTTCTAAAAGTATTTTGACCGTATTGAATAATGTACTGGTGGTCACGGTTAACCGCTGGACGATCGGAGTGTGCGGTTTTTAGGGCACGTTATCTCTACGTGCCTGACTGACTCACCCATAGATCCTCACTGGAGTAGTCATCAAGTTGGATGACAGACAGAACGAAAAAGAAACTTTGTAACAAAAGCGGAAATGGGAACAGTAGTGTAGGGAGCTTAGTTTGTCTGCTTAAACGCAACTTCTGGAAGAGCAAGTGGGATTTCAACCAAGGCGTTGACGCGCCGTGATAAGGCTGTCTAAACTTATACATCATGTCGGAGTTTGATGTACCCGGTAGGATGACTGAAGACCATGTACAAAACGAAGCGTTAACCTGGGTCTTCACCGTTGTTACTGAGCTCGAAGCATTGGCATTCTGGACGTTTTCTTCTGAGGATGGCTCAACTTATCATCATGGTCTCGGTTAGACCTCGGAATTAATCAAAACCTGTATATGAATGGATTACGATAATGTCCTGTGAGAGATGGTACACTTCATCATCATATTGACGACATTGGTAAAGGAAACTGTTGCTTCGCCGTCACAGTTCGTACGTGTCACGTTATTTGCCACGTTTGATAAGCTTGTACATTTGTCTCTAGATAGACCTGTTACCGTATGTAAAGGTCCACCTCAGGAGGGAACACCTGTGTGAACTCCTTTGAAGCCTCCATCATCGTATTGGACTCGCACAGAAACGAACAACTCTGATCTATTTCATACAGCGGTCATTCCAGAAGACTGACACATGTGCCCTGCCAATGAGAATCTTGTTTTGCAGCGTCAACCGTCTGAGAACTCAACTAGGGTGCAACGCATTCAGTTGCATCCTTACTTGAAACCGGTATAAATGAATGAAGTTCGCACCTTGCTTTGGGGAAATTGTTTGTCCGATGGACATCTCCAGTGGTCGTTTTGAGACTACGGATTGGTCTCTCAAAACATGCCACTTTGCAGTCAGATCTCATGAGAGAATTTGCCTCGATCTTATGGAGGGAACTCATTGGGAGGACTGACGTGTTTAGTTGGACAGAGATTTAGGTATTCAACTAACCGTCCTCTTCTTTCACTGCAGGTCCCAAGGAGTACTTGGTTGAATGGATCCTGTTGAAGTGTTTGATCATCTGATTATGTAAGCTGTCGATAAACTCTTCAATTTTGGTCAGATTTCGAAAAGAGAATTGTGGTAATACCAATACAACACCTAAACGATGGGAACATTTACTGGACCGGATTCTTGAGACCCTGAATGAAGCACTAAGAGATCGTGTTATATTCATCAGTAAAGTCACCGTTCCGATGGCCAAACAGGTAACCAAACCTTTTTTGATCCTACGCACAATGTTATTAGGTTGAGTTTCCAGCCATTGGTCTGAAACTCAACAGCGATTTAGCGAATGTGCAAGTAACCAGAGGACCACCTAGTGGGACGGAAGCTGGGAAAACCTTCCGCGAGTTTTGGGGCAGTAAGGCTGAATTGCGTCGGATTTACGGTGACCTTGAGGAGTGTGTCGTATGGTCCCCGGAATCTGACGTTGTTAAACAGATTGTCGACTATGTTCTTCAGACGTGAGTTACCCTTTTACCTTATCTTGTTTACTCCATTTACTCAACTATCTGATTACTCTATCAATCGTGCTCATACTCTCTTCTATACAAGTTCATGCACATCTTCGGACGTATCCCGAGTTCACATCGCTTCATACCATGTTGTGTTTGTTCCATTCCCCATTGTATAGTCCGTAAAAGTTCATTTGGTGTACTCTTTGGTTTTGGTGCGCTTGGTACACTTGGCTGGATCGATACCTCCTCGGGTGTACTCTTTGGTTTTGGTGCGCTTGGTATACTTGGCTGGATCGAGACCTCCTCGATGATTGGTGGGAATTTGGCGCTCCACCACTTTTTTACGATCTCTCGTATTATGCTGCACTGACCCAAATCCATAGTTTACGCGTACGACCAAAAGAGGAGTATACACGAACGAGAGTCCTTCGTTCGCTACCCACCTAGTGAATATCTTGTCCAATCTAGCTTTATTTAGAAGGCCCCTGACCCCCCAATATGAACAGTTTACTAATGGCAGTGGTTGATAACTTGACCATTATACGTGTTCCTTTCGGTAGTACAGCGAAATGCAGACTTTCAAGTGGGTCACCGGAGTTCATACGAGTGAGTTTGAGCATCATATCGGCCTTGTTAGGACGGCATAAGCACAAAGTTATGCAGACAACACAGGTAACGTGTTCCAATTCGCCGTTTCGAACTCCAGTTTATGCCTGAACTTACTGGCAGTGTTGACCAGCATAACGCAGTCTATAAGTTTGCTTCACCGGTTTATCCTGCACGTGCTTTCTTTCGTCCTACGTCTTTCATTAAAGAGCGAACCAATCAAGAAAACTCCCTAACCATATTTCGATATCGTAATATTTTTTGGTTACGGTTCAGCAGGAATCTCCTGATAGTATATTCGCTGTTCCAATAGTTTTACACTCGTGCTTTGGGTGGCCCAATTACGTTCCTCTTGAGCAGCAGGGTGTTTGCTAGTTTTCGGAAAAGTTTGGTAACAGTTGGTAGACTTATTGCTAGTTGTTGAAGCTATCTGCTTTTTATTCGGAACTTCTTTATGACACCTAGAAACAATTCGCTTGGCACCCGTCTGACGATCTTTGAACACAGCTTACAGCGTGAACTGTCGCTTAAACACCACTGCCAATTGGATATTGAACAGTCACTCCCATCATCCTTTTACCTTTCTCCGTTTACCGTTTAACATGCTTGATCTCCATTACCTTGCGTCGTGCACCACTTTGGAACATAAAAGTCGTGTTTCTCTTCTGTTGTGATTGAGTAGCATCGAAGAGGCATGCTTGCATTGAACTCGTTGTTCCGTCTGACTATTCAAACAATTCCTTGTTTGTGAGACTTCAGAAAAAACATTTGAATTGTGGCCCAGTGAAGTGCGTTATTCAAATATGCAACCATTTTATGCTTCAGTCGCTTTCAGCTGGTTCGTGGCTCCTTCACCAATTGGGCTTGGAATCAAATCAGTTCAGATCGCTTGAACGCCCTCGTGACTGCGCACACCACCCTTCTTGGTAATCCGTATCCCACGACTTCTTCTCTGCGCCTTATTCGTTCCATGGATAGATTACGTGGATTATTGCGAGGCCTGAACGACAAACTGCCGTTGAATGTGACTGGAATACTACCCATTTCAGCCGCGTTTCGTGATACGGAAGTGTTTGCACCGGGACTCTGCATTCCGTCCACATCTGCTGTGGCAGCATATAGGCGCAAGCGTAAAGCCAACGATGAGCAAGAAAGAGCGGAACTGATGAAGATCACTTCGCCGATTTTCCCCTTATATGGTAGGCACTCCAAAGTTATCTTTGTACCTTCTGACAGATGTGTGCATTTGCTGTATTCTCTGTGTAAACAATGCGGTTCAGTTAATACTATCCAAACCGCCTACTATGTTACATATTTGTTCTCTAATGGACACAACTTGGATACGTATGAATTACTGGCCATAGCTTGCCCCACTTCACCTCGCTTATAACATGATGGGACGGCTTAAATAAGATATTCTAGTCTATATTTTGCCAGATATTTGCCAAATTGCTTCTTTTCAGAAAATTTGCAACATCCATTCAGGACAAGCAACATTTTGAGGACACTCAGCTCCAAAAGCCTCGTGACATCTAAGTCCGTTACCCAATTGATTTTGGAGTGTGGTGGATACCAAGCAAAAACTTGCTTTATGTTCTGTAGTGGACAATTTTTGTCCACGTAGGTACTCGTCTGTGTATCCTTATTCTCATTCCGGGGTACGGCAACTACCAAGGCGAATATAACCTCACCTATAGAGATTTTCCTACTTTTCTGCCAAACCAGAGGTTGGCCGTGTTTGGCTTGTTTCGTATTCCGCCCCGTAGGGTGATAAGGCTGTTTCGGAGAACATATTAGCTCATACAACACCTGTGGATTTTTCTAAATGAAGACAATTCACTCATCAGCTAGCCAATACCTTAAGGTAGCAATACTGGTAAGTTAATTGTCAAGCTGGGCGAACGGGTCAACGGTCACCTAGTCAATCATTATACATGTCTTGTATCGAATTTTCGATAGGTAAGATCCCCAGGCAAGTCTGCCCTTAAAACCCATCTGTCTGTTTGTTTCCACTCAGTTATCATTACTTTGGAACAGTCAGGAAAATGGCCGGACGAGTTGACTGCATTCACTCGTATGAAGCAACTTTTGGTGATCCGAATTCACGAACTACTTTCACCTATCGGAATTCCTTCTCACGTGACCAAAGAGAATATGCTGGACATTTTCCTGGTGGGTTTTGGCTTTGTGTTACTCCAGTCGTAATGAAGTTTCCGGGATCCCAACACAATTGTGATGTTCTCGGCGAATAGGGCCAATCGCGGAGCAGGACAAGTGTGATCTTCGTTCGGGTTGATTGAATACCCTAGTTTGAGGGCAGTTCTTAAAATCTCTACTCAAAGGAAGGGTCTAAAAAGTCAGTCAGACTAGCACTGACAAAATGCCACAAAGTCATTTTGCGCTTTGATTTACGGTTGCGAAGCATCAGTGTTGAACGCTGATGTTGTGCTGTCGGTGGTGAAATGATGATGATGATGACACTTTGAAACTGCATTTATGAGTGCAGCATTGCATCCATGTGGGTGTTCGAACTTCTGTTTGCATCGGCTTCTTCTTGTTTGCACTTTGGTTTTCTCACTCCATGCTTTCAGTATTAGCTTACGTTCTGTGTTTTCTACGCCACCGGATTTCTAGCGTTGATGCTCTTTTGCATTTGGTTTCTATAACCACTTGCGGCTTATGATGGCAAACAGTCCTAGTATTAAGGTTGCGTACAAACTCGTGAGATTAGTGAGAGAGACGTTTGAGGGAGAAAACAATGAAGAATTCTAGGGGGGCAAGGATCAGTTACTGGACACCGATGTGCTCTCTGTGCCGCTCGTTCAGTCACTGTTCTAGTTATCTTGTAGGTTTTGGAGAATACCTCCGATTTCACTGAGGTTCTCACTGAACGCGAACAGTCGAGCTGCTTATCTTTCCAGTCTCGGTCAGTCACTAACACGTCCCACTCTTGCTTACCCCACTTTTCCACTGCATAGACAAGGTCAGAGCTGTGCCTCCCTATACGATCATAGTTATAATGGTTTGACCACATCCTTATCCCCCTGCTCTTCTTGTTCATTGAGAAAAGATATTATATGAATCGAGTAAGTGTCCCTGGGGGACACTCCATGAAACGCCATTTTGTCTCTTATTTACGTCACAGGTTCACGCATTATACAGCGTTTTCCTTCCTCCTGACATTGTTCCTACCGCCTTTTTTATAGAACTGTAGACATACCCACCGTCACTTTTACCTTTTTTGTGAACGAGTATTTGAAGCAAAACTAGTCACGTCCTTAAAGAGGAGTAAGTTGATTGTTGGTCTGTTCGCCGAGCTTGGCAGTTGGATTGCAAACGTTTCATCACCAATCGAGGTGACATCAGGAATACATCGACAAAGCCAACGCTCTACTCAATGACACAACCACATACCGCCGTCTGCAGAACGACCAAACCGCAAAACTTACAAACAAGATAAACAAAACCTTGAAGAAACTCAAGGATCTTCACAAAATTTCAGAGGAAGAGTACTGGAGAATGAAGGCTCGCGACTCAGAAGTTGCCCGATTCTACGGACTTCCAAAGGTTCACAAAGAGACGGTACCATTACGCCCGATTGTCTCACTACCAGGAACACCCACATACAACATTTCAAGAGAATTATGGAAGCGGCTGAAATATCTCACCAATGGGTCCCAATATTCAATCAACAATGCAGGACAATTTCTGGAAAGACTTAGAAACGTAAAGATCGAAGAAAACAAAATAATAATGGTGTTCTTCGATGTAACCTCACTGTTCACATCAGTTGATTTAAATGCAGCGAGGTCAACGATTGCTGAACTCCTGGACAACAACAACCGCGAAAACATCAACGGAACGCTCGGGAGAGAAAGAAATATGTGAACTACTAGATCTGTGCTTGACGACCTACTTTGAGTTCAATGGAGAATATTATGAACAAATCAAGGGAGCGCCAATGGGGCCACCAATTTCAGGATTCATCGCGGAAATTACAATGCAGGAACTGGAGCGGATCGTGCTACCAGATATCAAACCGAAAATATGGGTACGATATGTGGACGACACATTTGCTATTGTAAAGAAAAATGAACTATCACGAGCGAATGAACTGCTGAACAACGTGTTCCCCGACATCCACTTCACAATGAAAACGGAAGAAAACAACAAATTGGCGTTCCTAGATGTGCTGGTCACGAGGAAAACAAACGGCCAACTGCAGACTGAAGTATACAGGAAAGAAACGCATACAGACCAGATTCTGAACTACAACAGCAACCATCCGAACTGCCACAAACGGAGCTGTGTTCGAACCCTATTCAAGCGGATCGAGACTCATTGCAACACAACAGAAGCGAAGAAGAAGAACAAAGACTCTACGAGACATTCCGAAATAACGGATACCCGAAGAATTTCATACGGAGGTGCTTACGAAACCACCACCAAACGGATTTGTCAACACAATCAGAACACAAGAAGGTTACGCTGCCATACATCAGAAACGTCGCGGAGATGACTGCACGACATTTACGGCAATATGGAATTACAGTCGCCTTCAAGCCTGCAAACACGTTGAGAAGAACTCTCTCGAAACCAAAGGGAAGTTTGGATGCAATGAAGAAAACGAACGTGGTCTATAGACTTAAGTGCAACGACTGCGACAAACACTATGTTGGCCAAACTGGAAGAAAACTGGCTACCAGAATACACGAACATAAGCTTGCCAGCAGAAGGCATGACCCAATGTCACTTGTCTCAATCCACGAAGACAGAGAAGGACACAAGTTCAATTGGAACAACGTTCAAATACTTGCTCACGCAAGAACAAAACGGGAGCGAGAGTTTGCCGAGGCGTGGTACTCCACACAAAAGTCGATCAATAAACACATCGACATTGACCCCGTCTATCAGCCGTTACGAGCAAAAGAACTACGCGGTCACGGGACTCTGGGCCACATGGACAATCAAGAAACCTAACGACAACCAGCGGACTAATGGCCCCAAAGGAAGAAACCCACGAAAAACAAGACCACTGAATCAACCAATCAAGGAAACCAATCCAGACCTCAAAGCAAGAAGAAAACGACCGAATCACAACAGAACGATCACCCACAAACTGTTGAATTGAATACGCCCAATGAACCAAACAGACACAAGAGATTGACACCAGGTCAGATTCACAAGGGTCCAATCAAACTAGTTTTGAATTAGAGTAAACATCTGTACTATGAGTAAATATCTAAAATAGTACAAAACAGACATACAACATCAACTCTGCTTTAAAGGCGCGAAATCACGATCACTAACTGTCATTCACCAAACTGACTGTAAACGGAACTAATAGTGGAGTTTATGTATTAAGTTTGGGGTCTCGGTTACAAATCCTGGACTATGCGCGTTCCCACGTCGTTCGTCTTTGACGGTATCTAAAAGAAATCATTGGAACAAAATAGGCCTTCAAAACATATGTGACTAATATGAAATACTTGAAAGGACAAACACTCATTCGCCAATTCGGTTGGGATTAACCGTACCTGTATCGTATCTGAATGTGCTGTTTAGGATATTCCTCACATGAACGTGCTTCGCAAAGGATGCTGTCGAGGTATATATATATATATATATATATATATATATGGGGGCGAGATAGCTCAGCGGTTAGAGCGCGAGCGTAATGACCGGAAGGTCCGTGGTTCGAACCCTGCCTCTGCCTCTCGATTTCCCCTGTCTAGGCTTGGGCAACCTGGCAGTATCCCAGCCCTCGTGCTTCCTTTGGGTGGCATGGCAGCTAGGTACCGAAAGGGTGCTACAGCTGAACGATTATATATATATATATATATAATCAGGACTATCATTGGGGTACCATTCTGCCGGTAGTATAGATATTACAAAATACTGTTGAATAATGCAGAGGAGAGATGGTTCAATGATTAGAGCGCGAATACACTGACCGAAAGGTCCATGGTTCGAACCCTACTTCTCCGGTCACCTGGGAGTATTCCAGCCCTCGTACTTCGTTCGGGTGGCATGACAGCTAGGCACCGAAAGATTGTTACATCAGTAGGACCACAACTCTGTCGCTACCTTCCATCTGTGGTGGCCAATAAGTCATCTCACCAGGCAGAGTAGTTCTAAAATCGTCAGTTATATCAGGACTACAACTTTTCCTGTTAGCCCTAAGCAAAGAACCAAGGTAGCGACCAACGTACCTTATCTATTCAGAACGGTTCACGGCCAAAGTTTGAGTTAAAAGGTATGATTTGGTTCATGGGACACAAAAGATCGGCGTGGTAACTGATCTCAAAGATTGATTTGTTGTGCAGCATGACATTGAATCACCTTATCAAGTGAGTGGACTGTTTTCGTGCATAGCCGTCCCTGTAAAGAATCACTCCAATGGCATTCGAGAAATTAACCTGATAGCTCCATAGACCGCTAGGCTTCTAGTTATGTTACGGAACAACCCTGTTCAGCTTTTGTAAGTCTAAGGGAGACATATCATCGGGCGACCTTCCTGTTCGGGAACTGCGCAAATGCTCGTTCAGGATGAATCGGTGACAGGCACAGTTTTGGTGAAAGTGGATGTAGAACAGCATCTGCCCGTAACGAAGGTATGTTTTGTCTGGTCCCACTCATTGCTTTCGGAACTGTTCTAATCACCGGAATCAGCTGAATTAGCAAGGTGTCACAAACATACTGGACAAGATAGAAAGGGATAGCTTACGTCCAAAAGGCCCTGAGCCTGGAACCTGCTGTCGCATTAAATTTTGGCTACTTATATGAATCGGGAAGTAGCTGGAATACGCAACTGTGATGTTGTGCATTACATTTGCAAAACTCAGTTGCCTCGAAGTCTGTCACACATTTGTTGTCGTTGCATTGTTTGTAAGGCCGCCTTTCCTCTGGAAAGACCACTCCTCAGAAATGGACAATTGAAGTGCATTGCACTCACTGCAGTGAGGAAACTGCTTTGGTTGATTCGTTGATATGGTACTGCTACTACTACTATTATTTTAATTATTATATGTTGATGATGCCAGGTTGTCTAGGCCTAGACAAAAGCGCTTTGTTAGTCAGGATTTGGTTCGAACTGTGGAGCTTATGGTAAGTAGCTTTTCACCTGAACCGTTGAGCTATCTTGAGCCTGTGCAACGTTCCGTTGTGAACACCCTGCAACTGGCTTACGCCTGATATGCAACGAAGATACCGCTCAGCAAACGTTTAGAAACGCGGCGGAAGAGGCTTTGCAAACAGTGTAATACTGCTCCCACAATTGCCTTGTGTGTGTGACTCTTGTAGTGCCATAACTGACACAAGTTGGCAAATCTAACGCTCACCTTGCTATTGCGTGCTTTGACTTCGGCCAGAACGCAGTTACGGCTTGCTTCTAACCAGATTAGTAATAACGAACTTAAGCTTTTCCTCATAAAGATTCAAGAGGATTGGAAATTTTGAAGTACAACTTTGGTATCCGAAGGTGCCATACTCGTTTTGAAACAAGTAACCACTTCTGGCATTCGTGCTGTTCAAGTTCATTAGTCTTTTCCTGGTATGATTTTCCTTGGTGTGATTTCAATAACAATATTAACAACCCTTTGAAGTGCTTATTCCATTGTGATGTCGATGGAGTTTCTAAGGTGACTGTACCCGTACTATGATAAGGCTGAGTTTCTTTAGGTGTGTTAATCTGCAACCGATTTTGAGCTACATAACTCAGGGGGTAGTCAGGACTCGATACATGACCATGTAAGCCTTGCTTTCAAGGATAATAGAAGTGAAACTTCCGATGGTCGTCTTCATCATTATCGACAGTATGACGTCAGTGTTTAACACTGGTGCTTCGCTGCCGTACAATCATGATTTATTCGAAAGCCTTATTGTGAAGGAAAGGATGAAAATGAACGGGGAAAGGGACTTGGTGTTGGTCTACCACAATGATTCTGAGGTGCCCACACCTCCAAACATTCATTCAGGCAATCTGGACAACAAGAACGCCAGCGAAACCGATTAGCAGCCATATGCAGCCTCTCCAACCATGCGCAGTGGGGATCATGCGGCCCTCATCCTGGAAGGCGCGTAACACCGACAGCACTCAGACGTTTCGTAATCTCCTTCATACCCCTCTGCCAGGTCGGCGGTTGGCCACCTCTTTTCTTCCGTTACTCTGAATTGGGGACGGAAACAGCATGGCTCGGCATGCGCAATGCAGGGCGTAACCAACTCAGCTTCTGATCTGGACACATTTTTTGATGGTTGTCACCGTCGCACACCAACTACCTCGTTACAGATTCCCCGACACCAACCTACACGAGCTATGGTCCTGAGACAACGATTGTCAGACACCTGAAGACGTCTCAGTTCCGCTGCTCGAACAGGCCAAGTCTCACAGCCATACAACAAAACAGCCCGCATTGTAGCCTGATATACACGTCCCTTGAGATTCAGGCATATACCGCTTTGACGCTATAGGTGTCTCAAGTTAGCAAACGCAACCCGAGCCTTGCAGTTTCGTGCGTTGACGTCATCTGTCGCAGTACAGTCAGAGCTAATACAACTTCCAAGATACACAAAACGCTCCACAACTTCGATTGTCTCTCCCTGGATTGCAAGTGGCGTGTTCAGTGACTGCGTGTCCAGGAACATGACTTTACACTTTTTGGGTGCAAAGTGCATACCAAAGGACGGGATGACTTTTGTCAGTACATCCAAAAACACTTGCGCCTTCTCCTCCTCTTCGAAGATGAGAACGATGTTGTCTGCATATTCCAGATCGACAAGGTTTTCGTCAGAGGCTAGTTGGAAACCGTGGTTTTGGGGACATTCGAGCGTTCCTCTCATTATCCCATCGATCACAATGTAATTACCCCTGTAGTAGACGCCAACTTGTGCTTGCCTAAATATGCGAGAACTCGATCAGTTTAGGCCCATTTTCTCACATGACATCTTATGACACTTTCTCATTTGAAGGCAATGCCTAACTTAAGACATTCAGCAGAAGTGAAAATTGGTTGCGTAAAAATTACTTGGGGAGAGGTTTTGTTCAACTACACCGAAACAAATCAGCACAAATGGAAGACAATGTTCATGAATTCCACTAGTTATGGAAAATCTGTTGAGCAGTTTTCTGTAAATCCTTACATGAACAGCTACACCTGGTAACCAGTCCTCGTCACATCTCGGTACCTCGAGTATCTCCATTCGCTTCGCTGAAGAATATGTGATAACTAGCAGAACGATTACTTTCCTTGATTGTAGCCTGTGTTGGACCGTGATTGTGAAACCTCATTCCACTACCTAATCAAATCGCTAGCTGAACTATAACTTTGTTCATCTATCGGGTATGACGACAGGAGTCGCGTAGCCCGAACGAGATAAAGTGGAGGGGTTGGAAAGTCAACCACTATACATTCGGTTATTTCGTTTAAGAGCATATGATACCCATGGTTAGACCATTTTATGGCTGAGGGCTTGTCTGGTTTAGAAAAGTCGATATATGCTGGAACACTTCGTCGTGAAAGGCTCCTAATTTTCTGGGGATCGTTGGAGATGCAGCAGTCCTAAGTGTAGGGGCACCTACCTCGACGTCCTTCATCAAGCCTGACCTGATCGCCATTCGGGAGCGCCGAGCAACTGTAATAGACGTCAGCATAGTCTCGGATGGGCGCGGAGTGACTGTGTGGAATGAGAAAAAGCAGAAGTATGATGCTGATGAATTTCCCTTCGCCATAATCTCAGCCCTACGTGCAACTGGTTGTGATGTCGACTTTTTGGTCCACCAACCGATGATCATCTCTTATCGAGGGATCTGCTTTCCTTAATCCGCCAAAGCTGTTATTGGACCGGGACTTTCTAAGGTCACAGTCAGTGACTTGTGTTTGCTCGCCATTGTGGGTTCTCTGCGTACGTACGACACTTTTATGCGTGGCACATGGCGTTGAATGTACATTCTTGCCATTGAATCTCACACCGGACCCAGTATGACGGACACTTTGTGCCTGATGTGCGAGTCTTGACTGTGCTAGCGCTTACCGCGCCTTGAAGAGCATTCAGCATTGTTTGTCCTTTTTGCGGTTGTTTGACTTTAAAAGCATGTTTCCATATCAAAATTCTTACTTACGTTGGGATTCATCCTATCTGACTGGAACTGTTGGTAGCATGAATTCGAATAAGACATTTCTCTCTTTTATCTCATATTCTCCTATAACCCTTTCGCATTCATCGCTTGCATTCACTTTTTATGTCTGTGACCATGCTCTTCAAAAATAAGCGATAAATAGTGTCATTTGCGATCCCAATCAGCAGGTGCGTAGTTAGAAAAACCACAAAACAGAACGAGATGGACGGTGAGAGTGAACTGGAAACGGACCATAATACAACGGTCAGAGGTGACAATGAAAGCGGAAGAGTCAACTGAGTACGATGGTGTCAGGACACGGTCTACCTTCCGCGGTGAGTCGCTGTCGCGGTGCGGAATTCGGGTAGGAGAACAAAAGATTGGATATGAAGATTTGGTGTTCGCGAAGGTTCTGCCTCACGACCAACTGTGTCCGTGTTCTCTGGGAAAGTTATGTGGTCAGCATTGTGGATAATGAAGTCATCGGGGATACAAAGTTCAGCTGTGGGATCGGATTGTGCCGTGTGCTCACAGCTAGCGCTGTGCAGGGTGAAAAGTCGATCGGTGTAACTGTGATTGTGACCTATACACAACAAAAAAATTGCTTCGACGGAATTATAGGCTGAAAATACTAACAACAGTTTAAGGATGGTGAAAAATACGGAGTAACGAATTCCTTGGAAAGGAAGCGAAAGTTTAAAGAGTAAGAAAAAAACTCGAGCCGTTTGAGAACTGTGTTCTAGTGAGGAAGAGAATCGGTAGGACGGAAGATGATGGGCTGAGCTAGTATTACAATTCAAACCACGGGAAGAGCGTCACTGTTTTGAGTTTATTTGCGGGGTGAGAGGCCAGCGTTCAAAATCTTGGGTTTGGAGCTTCGAACCGCGTAGGACTGCTAATGGCTGGACGATTGTATCTCCCCAGCTGACACTATGAGCCACCTACCACTTCATTCCCTGACAGGATACTACTTATAAGGTTGATGAAAACTCCTACACTCCACTGCCGGTTTTGTCGTTATATGGTTACTTAGGTAGGTGTAACCCTCGATTTTCCATTGGTCCACTCTAAAAACAGTGTGTCTGCAACGTAAGTCTATAACTTTTCGAGACAACTGAAACAGTTGGTCATTTCATAGATTTACTATGAAGTGTATCTACCATTTTACACAAAGCTTAGATGTTTTAGTGAATTTTGGTAAGGTATCTTACTTCTTGCTCCCTTACTGGTACCTCCAGTCAACAGCCGGTTTTTCTGGGGGCGCCGCCATGATATAACACAAAATAGATTTGTTCGAGAATTCGGTAGCTTCTGTTGGAGATTTACTCATACTTATATGACAACCACTGAGTTTTCGATCGTGTTATCGTCCTACAGATAGTACACTGTCTTGCTTTGAACGAACGTTGGACAATATACCTGGCAGTGCGTTTTTGGTTTACAAGGGCATCAAGAAAACCAATGTCATATTTTGTCTGCTTTAGTTAAAGGTATTCGACCTGCGTTTTCTCTGCCTTCACTAATTAATCTCGAACTTTTAACGAATATGCTTTTGCACCAGTGTAATTCATCACGAGCTTTTCATGGGGTTTCATGGAGCAAGCAAACACAAGTTTTGCTTCCAATGTTTTTCCGTGGGGGTGATTCCAGGACGTTATCGTTCGATTTTTATGCACGTTCAAAACTGAGCATTTTGCTGAGAAATTCCAGGCATCCTACTCTCGTTTGATGTCTAAGACGCACTGAAATATTTATTTCCCATAAGCGACAGTTATCGTTTTGTGCTTAGTCTCACTTTCGATGATTTATTTCACTGTGAAGGTTTTGGGTTAACCGGGGCGATTGTGCAACTACACATACTCGTCTTTGTGGTTTTCCTCGGATTTACCACCGGTTAACTTGGACCACGCAAGTGGTGGGGCTAGCGTCTCGTCCTTCCGGTTTTGTGTCTCCAACATGATTAATTAAGGAGGACAACACGTGAATTGTCGTACTTTTCCAGACCATACGCAGTGGGACTGATACCCAATGGATTTTGATGACAGTCTAATTGCGGGGGGAGGTCTGAGATGTCGGTCATCCTTGCACTTCCTTCAGTTTTATTCCCGTTGAATTCGCATCATTTAAGAATGTTTCGATCTGTCTAGTTGTCTGTCTAAAAACACTTTTTCCAACCTGCTCATTAGCTTTCGCACCCCATACTATACTTGTGGTGGGGACGGTATTCAACTGAAAATTTTTCTGAATTTAATTTTTTCTCGCAAGTTTGATATTATTGTAAATGTTTTTTGTCAATTCTCAGCGAACTAGTGAAGTTACCTTGGCTTCATGCGTTCCAGGCATCTCATCAAACATCAACATCTAACGTGCAGTCTAGTGACCAGTGATAGTGATAGTTTTTTCGACTTATCCTTTTGTCAAGATATACCGATTCCTGCTGCTGACAGATAGTTTAGAGCCGTCCGCACTATTTGCGCACAGGTTGAGGGTAAATAGAAGTTGAGACTTCTCAGTCAGTTGGGAAGTGTTTCGAACCGATTTCGAAGTCGTTGTTTTAGAAAGGCTTGTCAAACGGTCGACGGATTTGTTGTTGAGTAACGCTTCGCCTTCGACGCATAAGCATAAATTGCCGGCTTGATCGAGTTTTAAGGCAGACGGACAGTGGGTTTTTTAGCAGAACTAAGTTGTGTTTGGTGTTACCCAACCATCAATCTACCGATTGTTCACTGAACCTCTCAATAACGAAACGATACGCTAGTCAGACGAACTGCCTCTCTTTATGAACCGTGCATCTCGAATGCACATATAAGTGCATATGCTTTCCAGGGGTTAGCAGGTGACTGACTCTCTTACACATATACGATCAATTGCAGCAAAGGTGATACTCATTTTTCCATTAGATTGCTTCACCCCTAACGCTCTCAGTTTTTCTTACAACATTCGTATTGTTCAGGACGGAATCGTGTTTCGTGTGTCTATTGCCCAACCGCGTGAACTTCGTCTATTACAACAACTTGGTGAGCAATCCAAAGAACCCGACCACAGCCTGCCTAGTGCGACGGAAACCGTGCAGTCACCAGTACAGACACCTAGCTCGTTGGCTTGGATCCGACTAAACCAAAGCATGCCTACAATCGCTGGTTTGCTTGCCGGTATTTCACGAAGTAGAACAAACGTGTTTCCGACGGCCTGTCGGTTAGCCAAACGTTGGCTGTCCGCACACGGATTTCCTGTCATCACATGTCCGTTTGAGGCTGAATTTGATGGGGTTCGTCATCTGATCTACGACAGGGCCTACAAGACTAAAGAACAGAATGGTGTAGCTAAACTGGTCGATAAGAGGGATGAACAGAATCTGTTGGATTCCGGCGCCCGAATGACTGAAATAGCTGTAGAACTTCTGGTCGTATACGCCGGTGGCTTCTGCGACCCGATCTCTGCCGACTCTGCGGTGCAGCATCCATCCAATCGAATCAGTGCCACTGGATCACCTGTGACCGCATTTTTGCGCTTTTTAAAACTCCTTGTTTCCCATGATTGGGAAAGCCAACCGATTTTGGTGGATCTAAACGAAGGCTTCTCAGGTACTCACTTTTTGCCCTTCGTATTTCAATGTCGCTATCGTTTTGTGAATCCATCATCACAACTGCCTAACCAATTAAAATTGGGCTTCGAATTATTGTTTTCTGTTAGTGAACTGGTTCACCTCCATTGCAAGTTCGAAAAAGCCGAGCGAGTTCGATCGTAAGAGTGAGAAGCCATAGCTATAGCGCGGTACAAAAACCATGTTCGCAGAATTTCGTAGGATTTTATTTGCCCTATGCGATGAATTATCTCAAAATTGACTACGTAAAAGGTTCTTGTGCCAGCATCTTTGACTCTCTCGAATACTCACATTCTCTTTCAATATGAGCGTTGTATTTCCGTAAAGGAAACTACTCACACGGTTGCTGAAAACTCTCCGACAGCCCACGACCGGTTTCGCCCTTCTTGAGTCTCATCAGGTAGGCGCATTACCCGAGTTTCCGTCAACCCTATGTTGTAGTTGAACCCAAATTGAACTGTTTGCGACAAATAAACTCATTTGCAGATCAGTTTGGTTTTTATGGGAGACTCAAGTGAATCTCTCGCTTATGATGTTCTTCAACTGTTTCAGGTGGAACGAATTTTCAGGGTGTCAATACTAACCCGCGCCTCAAATTAAATTCAGGGGAGTGTTTATGGCTAAATAGGCAGAATATTTTGTTCAATTACGGCACAAGATTGCTGATTGGTTAGGCCTTCACGAAGAGCCAGAATGATGACAAAACCAGTGTTTTCATCGACCTTCTGAGCAGTGTCATGTACAAGATCAAAATTCATCCAGGTTAATCTGAATCCTCAGCATACGACAATAAAACAGTGTAACTGTAACTTCCTTCTAAATGAAAAAAAGTTGTATATTTCCCACTACATGCTTCTGGTGAGAAAGCGAGATGCGACCTTCGCATATATCATATGTAAGTAACCGGGAACAAAACAGAGGAAGTCGTAGCCGACTTATTTTAATCCACATTATCGCTGTGTATTAAAGTAGTCACCCTTTAGGGGGGAAACTAACAAAAGTGACAGATCTTGTTCTAAAAAAATACAAATTTCACGATAGTTGAACAGGTCTTTAAACCTGTTCAACCTTTTCACAATTTCAAGTGTACATTATCATGAGTGTTACTGTGGTGTAATAGTAATTTAATGGGTGACAATCTAAGTGAACTCAAGCTCACTATACTAACGACCCACCAAGACACTTGAGACAAGCCTAGTAGCTTAGTCTAGGTTTACAGTTGGTTATCGAAACCGGATGGTTAGTTCATACTCCTTTTTCAAAACGCCCTGTTTTGTATCAGCTGATCTCATATGTGATGCATTTGGACCATGAAAGATGGGTTAATCTGTTGTTATTGTTTCTGCTTTTTTTCTAACATTAAGTTTTCCCAAACTTATCTTCATCCAAAGGAATCAGGCTAGATGCTTACGAAGTCCTATTGGAAAGTAACTATTTTCCCACATGTGCGTTTTCAATATCCCACTTCCATGTGTCAAAACCAAAATTTTCTCAAATTTTTCCGTACTGATCAAAAACACCACTCGGTCTGTGCGATGGACGCTGACAGACCTCTTCTAGTTGTGTGACCAAGGTAACAGTCGCCAAAAAATCGGTAACAAATCACCGTATAGAGAGGCCATAAAACAGGAGAAATGATTCCGGGGCAAACATGTGGGTTCCGTTGTAAATGTGTTTGTTGTAAACAGGGTTGCTAGAGTGGAAGCATACTGTGGTTTGACAGTTTTCGCATGTAACGGGAGTGAATGGGTGTATTCAAAACTTCTTATTCACGGTTTACCCACTTAAAGTTTATGATATGAGCCTGTGATTGTTTGATTTGCCTTTCTTGAACCTAGCTATACTTTTTTGCGTGGGACGTCAGAATAATTTGAATGAGCATCCCCTAAGAGACTGATGTTTCGCTACCGTGAACGTAGGTATTCGTTTCGGATTTTTTGTTTTAGGTGGGAGGCTATTATGCCATCTTATCGATTCGTTCAGCTCCTATAGCTTGTGTCTTCTCGGTGTTTCAGAACTCGTGTCAGTCCGTGTTGTTTCGTAGATTAATCTGCCTTGAATCTTCACAACAGTCTCCATCGATCTACCAGAAGAGCTAAAGACCGTTTATTTTTCAGTCGTTTCAGCACTGGAAGCAACAGATTAATCCTGATTTAATCTGCACTTTTCCCCTCACTTTTTCTGTCACGTTTTATTGCTGTTTGTGAAACAAAATCGAAATAATTTGACCTTCAGGAAATGCCAGTTGGTTATTATCTCATAATGGCAGCCGAACGGGGAACGGCTTGCGTCTCATGGGATAGTATTGCACTGTTTGCGTGCAGAACTGCACTGTTTACCACTGGGAGTACCGGAAAATTTGATACCTTGTTTGCATTAAAGTCGTTGTTCTGATTCCAATCGAAATGCTCGTCGAAACAAACTGTATTCGAAATAGCAAAGCCTCCAATATGATAAATGATACCAAAACCTTGTCATTTTAGACGCTTCGGTGCTAACTGAATTAGTATTGCATTGGTAAGGTTTTCTAAGAAGAGTACAGTAAAATTGGTGTAGTTTTCCCGCTGATTACTCTAATAGAAACAAACTGAATTATTTTCTGCCTAGTATGGACTACTTCAGCGAAGCAATGTTCACACTGCCTGAAATACCGGTAGAAGCGACCCCTACGAACGCTGAATGGCTATCGTTCACACACGGCGATATCATATGGGAATACTTGATGTTATTATTAATAATTGTCCAGAACTCAGTTCACTTATCGGTCAGTACCTTACTTACAACGTCATCATCAATCAAAAATTTTCAAAAAGTTTGGGCAGTTTTCTGTATATGGATCGGTTCTCGTTCGTTTTTTGGGTGATTTTTCCTCTGATCGCAATAGCTGTGCGCTTTCAACTGGCATACTTGCTCTCGGTGTGTTGTTTCGCTGTATGCCGTAGGGCGGAATCGTATTGCACCTAATGCCTAACTTGTAAGTCTTTCAGCAACATAGGCAAAGAGTGCTCGGTTGGACTGGTCGATAACTCGGCTCCTTGCGTCACACCTAGAAAAAGGCTATCTACACTATAGCACGGATTATGAGCTTATTCACTAATGACCTTATGACCTCCAACTTTCAGAATCATTTGGTTGGAAATGGGACCATTCTTGCCACTTTCACAATTTTCATGATGCGATGTCACATCAACTTGCTTCGCTTGCCTGCTCACAGTTTTGGTGGAGCTACCTGCTCACCCCCGTGCATCAATGGTTTTATGCAGCGACCGCAGCAAGTAGTTTCACGCTATTACTTTGCTGCGGACAACTTTCTAGTGGTCAGAGCTTTGCAACAAAGTGGGTTGTGGGAAAAAACGTTTACTTTTGAAGACGGTATTAACCATAGAGAAGTGCGCCGGAGGTCACCCAAACACGTAGGACTCGGATTGGCTTGTTTCAGTCCTACGAGACAAAATTGGCGCTGTTCTATGGCACTCATTAGCAGTAATGACAATAAATAAATACTATTTCAGCTGTACACCCTTTCGGGGCCTAGGCTTCACGCTCCTCGAAGGAAGCAGGAGGGCTGAGCTGCTGCTGCGTTGCCCAAGCCTAGATAGGAGGATTCCAGGGTTGATTTCGAACCACGTACATTCCGGACAGTTATTTCGCGGCTTAACCACTGAACTGTCTCGAGCTCAAAGAAGAGACGGCCGCAATACCCGGTATTCCTAGCCGGTCACCCAATGTTGCTTAATTTCGACGATCAGCTGAGATCTGGTAATGGTATGGTCGCGGCATGGTCGTTCGCTATGGTCTGTTTCAAGTGCTCCTCTCTTTTTTGTGACTAATGCGAACAAGTTTACTTGTCTTTCTCAAGGTCACAACCTGGAGGGAGCGTTCTGTTCGATTGAGGTTTTTGTGCCGTAAGCAAGTGAAATGTACAAATGGTCTTTGCCCTGTGCTTTGACAAGCAGTTTCGACTAAGTGGCTTTAGCGAAGCTTTCTGCTACTTTTACGTCAGCCTACCTTACCAGCCATATTACCGATTCAAATACGGTTGGTCTAAGTGAACACTACTCAAAACGACGAACGCCCAAACTAAACGGAGCTAAATTATCGAAATACACTCATTGCAAACAAATTTTTTTTTGCAAGAGACTAACCTGGAACCCAGCTGAATCTCTCGTTTGTGATGTTTCCAGGCAACTGAATGTGCTGCACCAGACCACCTCATGTTTCAGTCGGTACGATATTTGGGATATCGCGATACATGTGATACGTAATGCACTACTCATAGTGTTTCTGAAAGTTCTTCGACAGTTCACGACCGGTTTCAAGTAAAACATAAAGTTGACGGAAACTCGGAGACTGCGCCTACCTGATGAGCCCCAAGAAGGGCGAAACCGGTCGTGGGCTTTCGAACAATTTTCAGCAACTTTATGAGTAGTGCATTACGGAGCTAAATTATGTTTATTTTGTTGGTATTGTCAACTAACTACTAGATTTTTGGGATTGGTATTCTCGTTGCTTCCGTCTGAACAGCCGTTCTCCATTCCCGGCATAACCGTTACGGTTGTTTTTCTTATATCATTTGAATACGCCTGTAATGTAATCTTCGTTTTCTGGCTGCGCCCTCACTCTGTTTAAGTTCGAAAATTTAACTTTTCTCATCGACCCGGATTATACTTTTCAACTGAATGTGCTACACAAAGGTCACCTCAAATTCCGGCTGAGCCTCCCACCAATGGCGACTTGGGTCGATTCAGTTACTCCCACCTATTGCGGTTCTGAGTCTTGGCCTATAATGTCTGTACACCTACATTATAGTTGTCCTAATCAGGTCGTGAAAACTCTCGAAACTGCACGCTCATCATAACTCATCACCTCTAGACTATTCCATTATTCCCGTGTATCATTGTGGCTCATTGTGGGATCATTTTTGAATTCAGCTGAAGTTATAACTTAATAAGCGTAACCGTACTCACAACCGAAATATATATTTTGTAACCATTAATTTGAAGACTTGACAAAGCGGCGTCAGGCGCTTGCATCAATGGAAGGCAACCGGACTGTTCTGCCTGCAATGGTTATATGCACTCCCGTCGATCCTACAGGGACTGAATGGACTACGATCGGCCCTACAAGAGCAGGTCTGAAAGAACTTCAACGGTTAGCACTTCAGAGCAGAGCACTACTTCGTGCTATGCTTGTGGCTGGTGCCCAGATCAAAGATTTGAAGGTATGTTTGTTTTCCTCTGGACAGACAATCTCTGTTACTCCGCACAAACTCGACTATATCAAAGTTTATGTTGATCTACAACCTGGTTGCTTTCTGGAGCATTAATTTTGAGGCTTCTTTCTTTCCCATTGTCCCAGTTCCAACGACGTTTGGAAACAGATTTGACATCGAGTTCACACGGTTAGCAGTGGATAGCTCTCTACTTCTTCCAAAGCTTTTTTGAGCGCCGTAGGTGGCTGCTTTCTTTTAAGGCTACCGGGATCAGCACTTATTTTTATTGTCCAAGTGATTCTGCTTGCCTCTGTGGAGTTACCCAACGGGACCTGGCACTTAGCTGTTCTCAGCGCGAACATGTCACCTCGTAGCCAAACTAGTTCACTAACGTTTGTCTGTCGCGAAGGATGTTGGGTCAATCTTACTGGTGGCTTCTTACTCCGATTTGGTGCTCTCGTTGCTGTTCTGAGGTCTATGCACCTTGTTCTTGCTCTTCCATGGGTTCTTATGGCTTTCTTTATTATGACCTTGTTCTTCATATTCTTTCTACTCTTTAGAATATGCCTCCCGGTTATGTGGCAGTTAGGTACCAACATTGATTGTTTATGCTTATGATGCTGACGGCTTATTGGTTGCCATCTTTCGATCTGTTTTATAATCCCAGGGCAGATTTTTTGCAGACTTAAACCTTTTTTTACTTTCCTTTCACCGGCGACCAAAATTATCCTGTATCAGTGGCATCGCACCAAAAGCTTGCATAGACTTTCGGGTTTCATGGTTATTGTCGTGTTTGGATTATTCTGAATAACCCAAACCCGAAAGTCTATGCGAGCTGTTGGATTTTTGCATGGAGACATACTTTACCTTCGGTGGACAAATATATCAACAGCTGAAAGGAACTCCAATGGGATCTCTAATATCAGAATTTATCGCTGAGGCGGTAATGCAAAGATTAGAGCGTGCGGTACTGCCAATCACCAACCCAAAGCTGTGGATCCGCTACGTAGACGACACCTTTGTCATCATGGAACGAGATTCAGTACACAATGCACGTGAACTGCTCAACACCACGTTGGAAGATATCAAGTTTACAATCGAACTGGAGAGGAACAACCGACTACCATTCTTGGGCGTTTTAATGAACAGAAAGGTGGATGGGACTCTGGAAACCTGCGTATATCGGATCAAATACTGAACTACAGCGGCAACCATCCAGTAAACCACAAGAAGGGCTGCGTGCGGACCCTGTTCAAGAGGGCGGAGACACACTGCAGCACCACAGAACTACGGGAGAGGTAAGAAAACCATCTATTAAGAGTATTCCAAAACAATCGATATCCTAGGAATTTTATCAAGAGAAGCTTCAAGAAGAGGACATCCCAGCAACAGCAAGAACAAGCCACCAAACGGGTAGTTCTACCCTACTCACAACCAGATTATTAGCTCAAAAAGGAATCCTCGTGTTCCACGAACCGATTGCCACTCAAAGGAAACTAATCTCAAGGCCGAAGGATAACCGAGACAAAAGCAAGAGGAACAATATGATATATATCAACTGCAACGACTGCGACAAATTCTATGTTGGACAAACCGGGAGGAAGTTATGCACACGAATGAAGGAACAGAACGCTGCCGTCAGAAAACGCGACCCCCTATCCCTGATATTCATACACGGGGACCAAGAAGGCCACAAATTCAATCTGGAAAACGCAAAAAGTTTGGCACGCGGAGACACAAGACACGGAAGGGAATTTCTGGAAGCATGGTACTTCGTGGCGGACTCGATCAACCGATGCATTGAGCTGGATCCAATTTATGCACCACTACATGCAAGGGACCAACCTCTCAATCGGAATACTCAAGGAAAACCGAATATCGGATTCACAAAGAAACAAGGAACGCCTTGGAGTCAGCTCAATGAAAGTCACAAGCCGGAACTCGGAAAGGTCAAGAGCAGAGGTCACTCCAACATCAACCAGAGTACGAGGGCAGGGGTCACGTGGGCATCGACGAACCAGGACACAGGATAACAGAGCAACCAATGGAACCGACCGACCGAACAACCAATGGTGATCGAAGGCCAACCCCGACTGGCAACATGTATATTAACACACATGCGAAACTACTCAACTCACAACCACCAACCCATCGCTACGCACCACCACTCTCTCTAGCAACGCGCTGATGACAACACCTCGATTGGTGATGAAACGTTTGCAATCAAATCGCCCAGCTCAGCGAGCAAACCAACGACCATCTAAGCTACCTGAGCTACCAACATTTTCCTCTATAGAAAACTCTATTGAATGTTTGAATATTATAGATACTGGATTGGCTACCTTTCTTGGCCCGTCGATATTTTCTCATGGTTGATTAGCATCAATGATGCCTTTGCCTAGGTAAGCGTACTTCGCTTGACATTTTACTTGGTTTATGCTGTGTATACTTCGTTCTAGTTAGTGTTTTTGGTCGATAGGACCACTCTGGCTGATGAAACCGTTCGGAAGGGTCACGTCAATTAATCCGTCTCTGCCTGAAGTTCATTTAAATCCTAATATCCTCTTCTGATGCAGACGGATAAGATTATTTGGCGCATCCAGACTAGCAAGTTTGTCCGTTTGTCTTTCAGTCGAATCCGATTTCTTATGATTTGGTAATAGGCTCAGTGTGGAAGAAAAACAGTATGACTAGATCGCACAGCTAATGTTTCAGAATAAAAGAAAATGCTTGTCATTATATCTTTATCACATTCTCCCTATCTTGTTTCGCCTGCTAGAATAGGGCTATACATCGATGTACAAAGTGCTAAGTTGGAGGTTCCAGTGCCTCGATATTTCGAACTTGACGGGGTGACACACTCATCGAGTGTGAAAGTTGAATTCTGCTGTGATCTGGGGGTGGGCTATTCCACTACTTCTGCGTTCTGAATTATCTCCACAAAATGCTCACGCAAAGGTCAGTGGAGTTCATGGAATATTTATTCCCCTTGGTCGAGGTGGCTCAGTGGTTAGAGCGCGAATTTAATGACCGAGACATCCGTGTTCCGAACCCGACCCCTGCCTCTCGACTTCCCCTGTCTAGGCTTGGGCAACCTAGCAGTATCCCAGCCCTCGTGCTTCCTTCGGGTGGCATGGCAGTTAGGAACCGAAAGGGTGCTACGGCTGAATGATTTTTCCCCTTGAATATTTAGTCACACTGCTTCTGGACAATGTTTCATCCTAACCGGTGTGGGAATTCCATTTGTTTCTCTTTATTTTAGGCAGTTTTTAAGCCAACCCACAACGATCTGAATATCATGATCACTGTCAAATCAGACGCACTTCATGTGCGTGCTGCAGAAGCTGTAGACTTCATCAGACCGAACACTTGGAGAACGGACGAACGTGAACTTAACGAACGTGACTCGTTACCTGATGAGATTCCACCCCCTGGCGGACGTTTCTGGCCCTCGGGATATTGCTACGATCCTGTTGCCTATCTGGTTCACCTCTTGAGAGTACGTCTAAGCTTCCTCTCCAAGCGCATTTTATAGTCAGTTTAACCTGGACAACTAAACTTACCCTTTTTGTGTCACAGGAATTAGTGGTAAGGACATCTATAAAGCTTCCTTTCACTCTCTTTCCTGTCGGATAACATCCTACAATCATGTGCGTGACAATATGTAGCTTTCTGCAATATTTCTAACAAGGTTTGACGTTCAAGTTCGTGCGGCATGGGTGGAAAGACACGCATTTTGGCTGAACTCGAACCACTGAATGAGCATCCACCTAACAGGTATTCTACCAACGGAGTTAACTAGAGAGCTCGCTCTCTGTCATGCGTATGCTTGTGAACTTTCCAGGATTTTCCAGGGATTTACCACAGCTCTGTCTAATTGATTGAAGATTGATGTTTGTTGGTATCACAGCTTATTGTGCGGCCTCCACAATGGGCCACTTGTCAGGATGCCCAAAAATAACTATGACGAATGAATTCGAAAATCGGCTTAGTGTCCTACTGTAAAATAAGTTTATCGATACAGGTCGATAACTGCATCTCTGATTTTTTCGGCACATTTCTGTTCGTTGTCTTCCTGGACAATCGAATTTTGCAACTTTCATGATTTTAGGAATTTGATCGAGTTTTTCTTGGAGATCCCAGTTTCCTGCCTACCAGTGTTTAATCGACCAGCCCACGCTCACCCGCTCTTGTGTATTTGTTGCAAAAATTAGATTGAACCACTGACGTTATACCCCGCATTGACGGCGAAAATGAGTGGAATGGCATACCAGGATGGTTGTAGAATACTGTTTGAGACAGACACACAGGCTCTTGTCCTCATTCTCTCCTTACTAATTCAGCTAAATCGCTATGCAACAGGCAGTGTTGTAGATGTTCTTTTTTGAGGTCAACCATCTGCACAACGTAGTTATTACGTTCGTACACGTCGGTTGCTGCCAAGTCTGATGTGTTATTATACAGGTATTGAGCAGGGCAGCTTTGGGATTCGATTCATGCGGTGGTGCTTTTAACCCTAGGTTTAGTGCTATCTTTTGGAATCAGCTTGAGCCTGATGACCCCTAATGTGCAATGCTAGAAATTCTCGGCAGGATTACCAACAGTGGTTGACACCGACCTGTGATGGTGGTAAAGTTGTAGCTTGATGGTCCAGCGAGATGGCCCATGTGGTTAGAGCGCGAATTTACTGACCGGAAGGTCCGTGTTTCGAATCCGACCTCTGCCTGTCGACTTCCCCTGTCTAGGCTTGGGCAACCTAGCAGTATCCCAGCCCTCGGGCAACCTTCGGGTGGCATAGTAGTTTGGCCCCGAAAGGGTGCTACAACTGAATGATACCTATACTACTGTATAATTAATGTATCATATTGCTCTTCATCTTTTTAGTGTCGCCTTGGTAAATATTGTGAAGTCCGGTGGGATCGTCATGGTGGGAACTGGATCGGATTGAAGTGGCGTTCAACCGTCATGGGAAAATGTCCCTTTGGACAGCACTCACTTGACGGCCTAGTGACTCATGAAGAATCCGAGACTGAGATGCCTCAGATGGTTCTGACCCATAGTTTGCAATCCGTCGCTGACCTGTTGACGTGCTGGGCACCATCCTTCATCGAGTCAGTTCAAATAATTGCTCATCGGACACCGTCCTCGAAGTGTTTAGAAACTGGAGTAAATCCAACGAACGATGGTCTGCGAAAAAGAAAGAGATCACAAGTTGTTTGATTATTTCTATTTTCACACTCCTCATGTATATGTATCACTTCTGAACCAATCGGCCTTTGTTTCAATGTCTATGTGAGTTTTGGCTACCAGTACAGTAGATCCAGTAGTAGACCTCTTGACGACTATATTAATTTGTCCTCGGGTGGTGAGCTTGAAGTTCTGGAGCATTCCAAGCGAATCGCTTTGCTGGTTAGTACACCAAAAACTCATTCGAACCGGAAATAACTCGCAATTCACAAATGAAATTGAAACAATTTACCCGCTTAATTTTTCCGAAAACACTAGGAGCAAGCACTTCGAAGGATGTTTATATTCTTCGGAACCAGTTTGCTTTGTTCATGTAGCTTTTGGACAACATTTAGTATTACAGTAGTCGCCTTTACAAAAAATTACCCTGAACACCATGGGATTTCTTGTGGCGATGTTTATCTTCTGCGCGGTTGATGAAGTACTGTTTAAAGTCTCTACGTGCATGCTGCGCAGGACCGTGTGTCCGTGAACAAGATAATCAAAACATTTGCGTTGGCCGCCTGTACATTTAGACGATAAGCCGCACCAATGCGTTCTCGGGTAAGGTATTGGCCTTGGAGCGCCCGTTTTTTGTTGCCTTCAAAACAGTTGGAGTTTGTTTTGGTCGACTCACGTCATGTAGCGACGCGCTGTCCGGCTCCTAAGGAGCCAGAGTGGATTAGCGCTCAATCTCACAGCAATAAAAATAAGCCCCAATGGTTTCAGGTGTAACTTCATCACCTAACCCAGCGATCCAATTTCCCGCATCTAGTAGTGTTTGAGAAAACTACTTGTGTTTTTTGAAAAACATAGAGGATGCATTGTACTGTGAAAAGAGTGGATGATTTGCGGTCTACCAGCTGCACTCTGTCTTCAAGTTCATTTCTATGAGATGGAAAAGACGACTTTATATCACTTATACAAATCAGTGTGGGTCCTACAACAAGCAGTCTTAAATGAACGACGCCATTCTACGTCCAACGACCAATGTATTATTTCTTTTCTCCAACCAAGGATCGAAACTCCCGTAATCCTAGAATTTCGACTTCATAATCTACTTACTTTCTCGTGTGATTTGAATATCTGAGATTGGTACTGTTCCAGCTGATTAAGGTTTTGTGAGTGCGTACAATATGGACCTGGCGATCCGATTTCTTATTTTCTTTTATCCAGATGTTGACCCACCCTCCACCTATTGGCATGTTGTTGGACACATCACAGCTAAGTATCACTACTTCCAATCAATTAGAAGATGTTTGGGACCGATTGAGTAGTCATCGTTTCAGAGAGGTTTGGTAAACAATCTGGATTTATTGCTGGGCAACGTTTCGCTTTTGACACAAAAGCTTCGTCAGGCCAAGTGAGTAGGTTACCAGGTTGATTCGGTTTTCCAGCAGTCAGATAACCAATCCGTGAGATTTCTAGCCGACTTGATCAGTGCTGGGTGTCGGTCTGAAGTTCCTGTTTGTTGCTTAGTAGGGATGAATAACACACTCTAGATCGGTTAGGGGAGTTTGTAGTCAAGTAACTTACTCAATTGGCCTGACGAAGCTTTTGTGTCAAAGGCGAAACGTTGCCCAACAATGAACCCACCGATTGCCTATCAAACTTATCTGAAACGATGTTCTTACTTCCTTTTGTCCCTCGCAGAATTCGTGTGCTCTACTCGGTTGTGAGTGGTCGGAAATAGCTGACTCGTCTGCAATTCCTCTATGAAAGAATGCGAGGTTGTATTGTTGGGAATTTCACAGCTAGCCGTTGATTGCTTGAAGACTCTTCTGGCCTAGACACTATACTATAACAGTGCTCCAGTCAGTGCTAGTATTCTATGGACTGCATCGACCATGCATTTTAAGACGCGCTGGTTCGGCTCAGCGCTTTGTTTTTTTGAGTCCAGTGTACTCTTATGTCATACTTCTCTCATCGTCCGGTAAATCTGGCGACACTGAGCGCCCATGTTCCTGGAAATTGTATGTGATCATTGATCATCCTTAGCGAGTATGACTGCTCGAAAGTTAATTATTTCTGAGCCGTGAACTCCTGGTCTCGTAATTGAATGGCTGAATGAAGCAAGCGCGTGGCTAACCGAAATCGCAAGGCTCGTTGAACCATCAAACATCACTCCCAACTCAACTTGTAGGAAAAAGGAGGGACCTGCAGGTTCGCAGTGTTTTTCCGACAGATGACTTTATTGGCCAGACCACAAGCTCATGCGAGACTTTTATCTGGCTGGATCTGATAACTCTTAGTATCCACATGTTCGCTCAAGCTGTAGTCCTCCAGGCCCATTTGCATGGCCAGCGGCAACCATAACTTTATGGGGGCAACAGAACTGCCAGTGGATGCAGCTCTACGTTCATCTGACGAACGTTATAACAAGCTCAGTTGTTACGGTGAGATGAATAAAGCCCTCTTTGCTGACTAGGCTCATCCAGCAAGATTTTCCTACTGTTCTTCCACCATAAGCATAGTGGGCACTTTTCGGGAGTCTTCTTGTTAACTTGGCATTGGTGTTTTCAAGGATCATAACAAGGTTGACTCCCTGATTTGAAGGTTTTACATGGTGAACTGCTTCTACAAGGAAAACAGGTTTCCTGTAGCAAATTCTACCACACTTTCTTACAAAGAAGTACTGTCGTACTAACAATATGCTCATAACGTACGCTGCTGTTGCCATCCAAAGGTCATTTAGTTCAGCATCATCACAAAGTCACTTGCGACTTTATCTTGCAGGAGACACGAAACATGAGAGAAGGAGCTTGTGATCCTTTGGATCGTTGGTATTTTTCTACTTGGATCGACCTTACATTCGTCCTCGGTTGTAAATCCGGTCGAGTTAAAGCACTACTCGAATCGCTGTGGTCAGTCACCACTACATGTGGTTAACAAGGTAACCAGGTTCCCAACTTATTACAACAACTTTCGCAACAGTTGAAAAATTGCACTCAGTGGGGTTAGAAAGTCAGAGTAACGCTACCTTGATCAACGTCACACAACCTACAACCAGAAAATGCTTTGCGTGCTTGGTGTGTTCGAACGCGTATTTCCGTAGTGTTTACACATTTGATCGCGGAAGCGCCTTATCAGGATTTTTGGACTATCCTGAGAGAAATCGGCATTTCTCACTCACTATTCTAACAAAAGGTGTTTCCTGTTAGGGTCACGCAGCGGTTCGTTTGCAGCGCGCAGTAGGAAACGTGCGGAAGCACGCTGAAGAAAAGTGCCATATGAAAGGTCTCCCAGTCTTGTTGCTGACGCGTTGGTGATTGGCGATTTGTGTTGGATGCTAAGCTGCGGAAGCTAGCAGATTTCATCATGCTGTAGGTACAGCCATGCAACAGATGTGAGGATCATCTCGATACAGACCTAGGTGTTGGCATCACATGCGTTTACACTTAAGTTCTGTCGGTGGTTGGCCGGAAGTTATGCGGGAATTAGTCAGTCTTAAAAACGCACGGACCGATGGCGTATAATTACCGAGTCCGTTGTCGATGCGTCCGAGGGTAGGACTGACTCTTCAGTTAAACCAGATGATTAAAAAGACGTACAAGCACAGCCGAGTAAAACACCACCCAACCTAACCTGCCAGTTACTAGCATAATCAAGCTGGATCCATAGTTATTTTGGAGACAAGATGATGAATACTCGTACGTCCTCTGCTTGGTCAGCGGAAGCTTGACAAACCTCCAAGAGTAGAGGAGCAATGTACCGTGCAGTACTCAGGACTAGTAAGTTGAATGATGTCAAGTTGTTCAGTTAGTCTAATAACTCGGGAAATGAGTCAGCTGTGCGATGAAGGCAATGGTTTTGATGTGGGAATGTGACTGGATGCTTGACATATGAAAGGTTCAGCATCAATAACCATTAGTTTGTCTCTTTTCGGGGTCCTCGACTTGGGGGATGGTTACTGTTAACGTGACAGAATGGACTGGAAAGAACCTTCTTTCAACATTATTAAGTGAAGTGGTTGGCTGAGTGCGAGGCAGGTGGCCATTCGGCATACGAATTACATGGTCCAACCAGTGTCACCCATCGAGTTTGACCAGGTGATCTATCGAAGGACAGTTACATCTGTTTACCAACCTTCTGGAGAACCCTACCAGTACAGACCCGATATTTCCACAAAATAACTGATATGCTTTCGAGACTACGAAGACATGCACTTAGCGGTTACATCTATGGTTCATAAAATGAAACAAAGCGTTCCGCTGTGTTAGCTCCTGTTCTTCGACCTTTGTTTTAAGTATCGACACAAACGGAGCTTTGACAATGGGATAATCGAAGTCCGGGTATCCTTTCAGTGAAAGGCTTCGTTGAATGGCTGAAGGTTGCTTTATTAAGTCCGTATTACCACTGGCCAATAGTACTGCCGGACTGTATACCATTAGTTTGGCCTGATAATCCCTCATTAATAAGGGAGGAGTTGGCACAGTTTCAAGAGTTAGTTCTATCAAACAATTTAATTGCGTGAAGAATTTCCAGTCAGAAATGGAGGAGGGTGTGGATGTTGAAGAGACCACTGAAATGGGCAGCTCAATTTAATATATCAGCTGTGTAGTCACCAAGTATTTTCACTGCATCCAATTTCCCCTAAGCCTTTCGAGCACTTGAAATGAAGTTCCTCACTGCATCCAATTTCCCCTAAGCCTTTCAAGCACTTGAAAAGAAGTTCGAAAGTCACCCCTTTTCTCAAAATCTTCGACAGCTCCATACCTGTAGGACCGCCTCCGCGGGCATACAAAAGTAATCTGAGAGTAAGCCTCCTGCTAGGGCAACGATGGAAGAACGGGAGAAATATCTGTTCGTAATACCCCATTTCCCCTGATTGGATGGAGGTTTTGCTTCGTATTGCTTCAAGGTCTGATACGTTCCAGATTATACTTCCATACAGGCGGTGGCCGATTCTACCTAATTCAGAATGTATTTTTGAGCATCATTTTTGCGTTTGTCTCGTCATTAGATTCACCTGGGAATTCTGAATGTATTCCAGTTTCTGTGTGCAAATTCGGCTGTCGATCATGCGGCACCTAATCTGCCCATGGCGCTTGGTAACTGAATCACAAACATTTTGTCACCATGCGAAGATGCAACGGATGGGCGATGATGAAATCAATCTTGGCTAGAAGGCCGTGCAACTGCCCATTTCAAGATCCGACTGACTGTTCTGACGTAATCCGAAGCTGGTCAGAACAAAACCCACATTTTTAACTATGTCCATTCAAAACAGAATCGAGGTCTTTCACTGATAAGCTGTCTGTGAGATTTTATTCAAGCTAGTCCTGGTTCGATAGTCCATAAACACGAGAAGAGGACGTCGCTGTCAAAATTTTATTGTCTTGTGTGCTTCGGAACCGTAACAAAAGCTCTGACAAATGGAACCAGCTAGTTTGAATTGCTTACACAAATTACGCATTCTGCGATGTCTTACACATTGGTTGCATCATGCATCAATCGGGAAACTTGATATAAGGATTGTAATCGGTAAGAGAAACTCACTGACCGAAGACTCTTTCGAAAGTAGCGATAGTGCAGAACTGACGTTTGTTGGCATACCGTTGGCCAACGTACACGCATTTTTTGTTATCAATTTACAAGTCGTTTTTCAAATGTGTGTAGCTCATTCCAAAACAGTGTCTAAACTTTTGGAAGGACTACAAACCAGTGAGTGTCATACGTGACAATATAGACAGTAAACCAATGAGGAGAGATCGCAATAAACGGATAATCCAGTGCCACCTGCTACCTGTCTTGACTATTCCATCGCCATACTTTATGCGTGACTGCGTTGCAGACAAATCAGTTCACGAAAGACAACCAAATCTGTCTGTCGATGTTGTGGAGGGAAGTAAGTAATTTTCAAATGCAATTTCGTCCTGTCGGTGAAGCCGTTATATGCTGGAAAGCCGAGCAGTACTGCACAGCTGTTCAGCAATGCGCATCTCATGATACTCAGAGAGTTTCAAACTAACAACCTTCCGATCAGTGGTTTTGTACTCGAACTTTTGATCACAATCACCTGAACAGTGGTGTGATTAGGTCTCACTTGAAAGGGATACAGTGTTGCTCATCCTTAAATCACAGATTTCACACGTGCTGACCGGCCCCTCGAGTGACGACTTCTCAGCTGAGAGTTCCACTTAGCCTGTGGAGTCATACTTTTCCAAGCCATCTGTGGGCTTATGGTGTATGAGGAGATTTAATAATTTCCAATTGAAATTTCTTCCTCAAAGTGAAGCCGAAAGGTTAGTTGTTCAACCACGCCGGAAAGTCGCGGATTCGAAACTCTCAGAGTTTCATGAGACGCGCATAGCTGTCGTTTCTCACTAAGGATGAAACGGCTGTACAGTGCTTCTCACTAAGCCAGCGTAGATTGGTTTCACCGACAGGATGCACTGTCGCTTAAGATTTCCTAATTTTTCCTACTCACAAAGGGTCTTCAAAAATGTAACTAAGAGAATTCAGAAAACCAACATACTAGGATGAAAGGAACAGACGAACTTCTGGTTTCTTTCGAGGAAGGAGCTTGGCCTTAGTTTGACTCGGCAACTCATGCATGGTCTCATTTGATGTTTGGTCTCCCCCGCAGGATCATAAAGTCCAACAGAAGTTTAGGGCGGCAGGAAAAAAACGGTATACCTTTTGATAGGCTCTGCAGGTAATGGTTGTTCTCCAGGGAGACGACTACCTATATGTATAATCCACTATACTAGATACGCACTTCACGTACGTGAATAGGTTTAAGCAGGAAAATTGGAAAATAATGGATTATGAAAAAACAGTTAGGTATACTCTATTATTATTACGTATTTAGGAAAGGTATGCGATTGGTCAGCTACGCTCAAACTAGCTAGGTTAACCGGGGGAGAATTACACTGCTCGCGCCCCAGAGATGATATCCGCAGGGAAGCATAGAAAAGCCACTCGGAAATCAAAATCTGGGTCGCATTAGAAAGGGTGAGGTAATACGGAAGGTCGTTGCATATAGGCGCATAGCTGTTAACGAAACGTTGAATGAGGAAAAAAATCCGAGGGTTATCTTAGGTAAAGAAAAGAAATACGCAAACTTCCAATTAAGGACGTATCGTGAAAGTATAGCGGCAAGTCTAGGTGAACATCTGGATGGACATGCAACGATGTTGAGAATCTGTAGTCTGAGACTATGGAATATTGATCTCCGTCACCTGAAGAAGTGAACGGGGAGCAAGGCCCGTAAACCGTCCCAACTGGTCCGGCCGCTCAGTATATACCTTATTAAGGGCTACTACTGTTGGTGAGGTAGCAAGCCTTGCCAACAAGAAACCACATATACAGTGCAATCGAACGAGGATGCATACTACATGCAGCTTTGGATATTTGGAGTCTAAAGTTCTGGGTTGATGAGGTTATTGCAAAAAGAACCGCTGATTAATGTCGCTTATCCGGCTCATCCGCTTATCTGGCTGTCCGAATGGCAACCAGATTTCGAATTCCTTAGAGAGATTGATGGTGTGCAGAAGGGTGTACAGAAGCGTTGTGCTTCCGCTTTAACTGTAAAAACTGTGTGTATCTTAGTGAGTGATCTCTTCTGTTCCATCTCTCTGTATGTCAATGTTTGTGAAGTTGCGGTGGAAGCTCTAACGTTCATTAACAAGAAGGCCAAATTCTAAACCAACGGACAACAAGAGGAAGAGATCGTGATACAGTAGGAACGCTAATTCGTTCGACCTCCGCAGATTCAAACCTAATCTAGCTCATAAGTCTTAGTTGTACGAGCAGTTTTAATTTCGACTCCTGCCTCTGAATGCATACTTTAAGACGACCGGTTTTGCAGTAGCCATGATTTATCTCGTTCACAGAATAATACTAACAAAAACTGCCACCCAGTCACTTGCGTATTCCACAACGATTCTGCCCCATAGTGGCATTATTCCTCCTAGATTGTACACAGACACACATAAGACGAAGAGCCTGTGCACTAATTTGATTGGCTTTCTCTTTGATGCCGGCAGTTTGTTCCACCATCCATAAATTTTTGAACAGTTGCAAAATGTGCCCAACTGCTTCGTATTTGGAATTGTCCAGAATATCTAACTATTCCTTTGAAGAAGAAGGAGAAGGAGAAACTTAGACGAAAACGCTGTTTTGGGGATACCAAATCGTACTCCAACCGAGTGACAAGACATCGTCTTAAAGCTTAGAATGGGCCGTGGTGGTGGACGCACAAGGGCTAGTGGAGGCACGGCCTCCCAAGATGGAATTCTCACCTTTCAGCATTTGGCTTTGAATATGACTTTAGCCCAGTTTCTGATCAGTGGATACTTCGAAAAAGATCTCTTCAGTTACTGTGCCAATCGTCTAATGGATTATTCATGTACTTATTGGCTTGATCCTAGCTTGGACAGAATTACGGATACGGTCGATGTATATCGGGTGAAGTCGAACGGAATCACAGGCCACAGTAAGTCCTTTATTTTAATCGTCGAATATCAATTCATAAAGTTTAATGCACTAAACCTAGATGAAGCTTCCTTTCTAATGACTGGTCACAGCCACCCTTAGCAAATCAAGCCACTCTTATTTGGTCTTGAAAATTACCGTGTTTGCTGTCTTATTTTGAGTGCATTTGGTCCAGATCTCTCTCTGTAACAGTCCTGGGAAAAAGCTGGAAGGCTACTTTTCGTCTCATAGAGATGGAAAATATTTCGACACACTGATAGATGGATTTTTATTGGGCGAAGTAAACTTCTCAGACGATGAAATATGGTCTTACCTCTTCTAGTGTGGTTTTCTGCGAAGAAGCCATCAGAGCGGGAGTATATGCTCCTAAGTGCTCTGAAGTGTGATTTCACGCCCACCCCCGCAAACACGAAATTTCACCGGATTACTTTCAGCAGTGACGAATAAGTGTATTTTAATCCACTCAGTACGCACAGTACACCCAATTCGATGGTGTCTTGGAGGGTGACAAACCAATGGATCGTAAAATACGTCTTCCTTTGTGACTAAAGTGGATCTGACCGCTCATACGTTATAGAGACTACTCTGCATGTGGGATACAATAGTGGCCTCGCGGAAACGCTTGGTTCTACTGCCTGTTTGCGCCGTATTAAAAATATGCATCACTGCTGTGAATGCACACCATTATTGATGTGAGAACTGCAGCACAGCACAATCTAAGGTGTCCAAGTTATTCCATATACGAGTTGCAGATCTGCCCTGCTCGAACATCTACATGCTCAAAATGCGTAAATAAATATTTGATTAAATGTTTGCGCATTTGTGATTTCCGGTGAAGCCAAGTTGTTGGGACTGGCCATTCGACACTCCTAAGGCGCACTTTTTACGCAATGATTTTCAGCTAGTCATGAGCAGATTTTATATCTTAATCAACCGTGTTCCTTCATTTTGAGCACAAAACACTGAGCTAATGCACGAATGAGTTAGAAGAAACTCCCTTAGTGATCCGTAGCACGTAAAAAAATTGACGGAAGAAAACATGGGAATATTTATTAGATGTGTATAAAATTTTCCTTCATAAGTTAGTGGAAAATGCATTCAATCAGGAAGCATACAACTCAGCGGATGAGCCCCGGTTTGTTTTACAACCGTCTTACATGCACCTCCTCTGTGATATGCACGAAATGTGATGCCTTTGAGAAATGACTCTAAGCGTGGTCTTGAAATACATTTGTAAAATACTGTCAGCTGGGATTCAACTTCGAAGGTTGTTTAATGTTTGTTGATTTATATTTCAGTATATTTCAAGAGCTCCATTAGATAACGAGTTCACGATAATGAGTTCTCAAGAGCTCCATTAGATAACGAGTTCACGGTTTCTGCCACTCTATGGACATAAACAACAAATAAAATGAACCAAAATTCGGAACAAATGTGATCGTACCAGGCATTAAATGCTTTTGATTAATCGGATCTCTATCTTAAGTTCTAGGACAATTTGGTAAGGATCAACTGATTGGAAAAAGACATGGCCTGCAAACAACGAACTTAATTTTGCGGCTGACTAAACTTTCACCCAGAAATGAACATGATAGGAATAGTTTGTCAAAGTATTCGCTAATGCAATCTGTTTCTTGGCTAAATGTAAATTTATCTAGAAGTTGGAAGCGCTGTCTGGTGGGAGCTCTGTCTGAGGGAAAGAACCCACAACAGACATTTTGTCCAAAAATTAGACTTAGTAAACCTGGTCTATGTCACTTCCTGTTCAGCAGAATGGCGCTCCGCATAGTTAGATATTATCGGTGGGAATGGGTAAACAGTATATTACTTAGGGTTGGCGATAGTGACAGCAGGTCAGCAGCATACACTGAATTTTTTTGTGAATATCAGCTGAGGACTCAGCAACAATTTGTCTTTGGTGCCTGTCGTGGATTATCTACGGATGCCACTCGGGTGCACTGTTTTTTCCTCGCTTATTCAACGGTTTTAGAGACTTTCGCAGCAGTCATTAGGATAACGCAATACAGACCGTTTTGCACCGACTATGAGCGTTATCGATTTTCCATACATCTCGGTTAGGAATACAGTCTTAGAAATAAGACAGTTTCTCATCAGTATAACAAGAAATTCCATAAATCTCTTGGCAGAATATTGCCACACACATCCAAGGCAAATTAGTTGTACATGGTCTTGTCGAGTGGATTTTGCAAATTGGTATCTGTAGGGACTTGTCGCCTATCTGTCAAAGTGTTGGACGAAACTCAACCGAGAAATTGATGACTTCCGGTTTCGAGTGAGCGTTGCTTTCCTCCATACTTTTACGATTACTTAGCAGATAAACGGATGGATTTAAGATGATAATTGAGTCAAAGTTTCTAGCTACTACTTATGTAAGTTTCGGCACCTAATTATCAGGCTGTTTGGTCATTTGAAATGGATAGGACCTCCAGCAGTGGTCTCAAATATTGCTAGGTTGGCAGCTGCTCTGAATGCAGATCTGTTCGGCCTTCTCAACGAGCTTCATGCGAAAATTTCATCGGAATTATACATGACTGTCCGCGGACTTTTGAGCTAAACTTGTCAACGATATTTAAATTAGTAAAGATGCGACTATACAAACTACAGTCTTTTCAATTTCCTGTACCTACCTTTTAATGAGTGGGCTGGTCCCTGTTTCGCTTTGGTATTTCATAGACCATGTCACGCCTTGGAAGATTTTCATTCGCATCTCCCAGTAATCGAATACACCGAATGGAAATTGCTGCTTTCGACCAAATGTTTCGTGCAACACAGCTGGACTGCACACCAGTCGCTGTACATGGTGGAAATAACACGTTCGGGACAATTTGTTTCATGGTTTGCCTGTTTGGACAAGCCAAAAAAACTCTTTCAAACACCATTGAGAGACATATAAGAGTGCTGTCAATTATTTTACCAAATACCCCCATATTACTGTATGTCCTGTTGGTTTATGTAAGATCACGAGCGAAAAATTGTCGGTAAGGCAATATCCAGCAATAGGTCAGTGTACAAGTGAATATCAATGAGGCGAGATCTAGCTGTACTTTTATTTGAACACCAAAACAATGATCAAAATTAACATCATAAAAGAATAAAATGTCCGTGTGGGGAAATCGAATAGAAGTGGTTAGGGTCGACGGATGGAGCCACATTCGGAGGCTCATTGAGTGATAAATTCGATTATGGCGTTACTAAGGCGCACGCATGTCTCGAAACGGTGTGCATCTTAAGAGCGAACGAGGATTTCCTAAAAATTGTCATCATCGCCATCGTTATCTTGCACACCATCCAAAAATTACACAATTTTCTTAACAAGGCCACAAACAATGGCAAACAATTTGGTTTTATTGATTAGGTTGCGGGAACACTTCAGCATGAGATCGCTAGGAAAAACTGTACAAAAAGTTTTTTTAAAGTACTGGTTTATTCATCAAATAAACATCTTGATAGCATATACTTGCTTTGTCAGCCTCTACTCCGTAACAGAATCCATTCTGCATTACAAACATTGCATGATGAATATCGCTGGGACAGACAATATTCTTTTACATTGTACATTACGATTCGTCTAAGCTTCCGGTAGGATGGAGATGAAGTAATCCCTGCTATTCTTTTGAGTCACAAAATTACTTCTGCTGGCTGCCTCATCATTCGAATCACTATAAGATACTCGGCTTCACACGCCTTAGTTATTTGGCATTCTGAAGCAATCTAGTGTAGCCGGTTTACACGAATTCCCGATAACTTTTTTGTCAATCGGATGAGGCAATGTGGAGGCTAAAATCATGTAGGTTTAATACTTCTGCACTATGCACTTAGTAACACCGGTTACTCCGGTCGGTTTGCAGTTTTGTTTGCATCTACACTATGATATCGCACTAACAGAACAGCCATCCTTCATGCACCTGTCTGCAGCCAATACGCGTGGGTCATCTCTTAAAGCTCATATATATGATGAAATTGCTAGAACCGAACTCGACGAAGTCTATCTTAGTGAATTTTATTGATACTCTTTTGCTTGGCCTGCAGCAAACACGCTGCTCTGAGATACCACTGCGAGGAAATTCAATGACATTTCTTTCGTTTGACATTTGTTACCAACTCCGGAAAACTACATCGAGTCTTCAGTTCCAGCAGTTCTATCCGGCATATGAACTCAACAGCTAACAATCAATCCTATTACTGTTCAATTCAGAGATTGATTTTACAATCTTTCGGGGACTACACCTACTCAATGAGCCTTAAACAGGGCTCATTGGGTAGGTGTAGTTGTTGCGTTGTCTAGGGATTTTGAGTCACTATCCCATTCTAGTTATATCTTTTGAATCCCCATTTACAATATCTGCAATAATGCATCGATTCGATGATTAGTTGGCCACCAAATTTCCGCGGATAGAACTGAAGTTGATAAGGATATTCGCACGTAGAATCATTTTTCTTATCAAAAGGCCACTCTTTGATGACATGTAAATATGATTTTTAACAAAAAACTCACTTGCGCCAGACAATTCTATGGGACGAATTTGACTGCAAAGACTCATTTTCAGTGCATAGTCCTCTTTGTCCTCTTTGTGTGTATGATACTTGCACAAATACCTTGAGATTGTTGATTCTTAGTGTACCGCTGGACAATTTCGGATATATTTCGTTATTATATGTTGTACGATTTACGACTTAGAAAAATACTTCAGAGGTAAAAGTTAACTAGTCTCTAGAATTCGAGAAATTCCTCGTGATTGTCACGAGAGCATGAAAAATCGGCTTCAAACTGAGCTATCTTACATAATTATCCTTAAGGTGATCAGGCGGGAGTTGATCTTGCCTTGACAATAAGCTTGCAAAGGTTTCGTTACCATATCAGAAGGCATCATCAGTGCATTCAAAGGTGCATTGACGATGTTTATGAGGTAACTGCCTGGCTCAACGAACAAATCAGATGCCATCTGGTCAACGATCAATTCAACAATGCTGTCCAAATTGTGGGCCTTGATGGGCCTCCTAACAGTCAACCTCCAGATAATGCCACGTAATATTCTGTCCACGACAGTCTTTCTGATTGGTGGACGTCCATACTTTTGTCGTCTTCTTCAATTGTATAACTTTGGTGAGTACCACTCAGGACAATCTACCAGGTTAACTAGGGCGCGAAAATGAAGGGATGGGGGCCGTTTTGAGTTCGGCAGACAGATGAAGCTGAGTTGGATAAGACAAGCTAGGATATGCCGAGGAAAAAAACGATTGCTATCTCCCCTAATGCATGTACGGGAATATTACCCCACAAAAATCATGCGAGATAATAGCTCGCGTTGCGCAATAGCCTATTGTTGAACCTGCAATGGTGCCTGGAGGGCAATAACGATGCCCGGCTGTGTCGGGTGAAAAGAGCTGTCGAATAACAATCTGCCAAAATAGTGGTAAATCTGACGTAGTGAGTGATTTGCAGTCAATGTTTTGCGAACATTCTCCTAAAAATCCAAGAAACGTTGGCGGACGGGTCACAAAACAAGTTAACCACTGGCACCGGATAATCGAATGTCCAAACTGGACATGGAACAATACGGTTATTGTCACTACAATGCGGAAACTACAACTATGCTGACGAGTGATTTAGACAGACTAACGGTAAATTACGAGGCAGATTACTATGTTTTTCTGAAATTCATGCACTCGTTCGGGAAGAAAAAGCGGTGAAGATTCGATCTGCGTGTACTATTCTGGAAGAAAACAGTGATTTTTCACTAGTGCTCACACAAAGCAGTATTTCGAGTGGTAAGTAGGCCAGAATTATTGTCAGCGACGATTCATTAATCACCAAAGAATTCAGAGACCAGTTATCGGCAATGTAAAAAAATGAAGTCCAAACAGAAATAAAAAGTCTGTCAGTTCTATTCAAGACTAATGAGATCACAACTCAAAGCCTGCTCTCTACTTCCGCACTGCCCCTCTGTCTTGGGTCAAGATGAATGATGTATACTTCCTTAAACCAGAGTTTGGGTTAAATTATGATGTAAAATTGAACATTCTAGTATCATGCGCGACATCAGAGGAGAAGACATTCAGCCGGTTAATGACAACTTTTTCTCCATCGCCATTTGCCGGATTATCGAGACCAGTATTTGCATTTGCGTAACCAATGTAATGTGCACAGTCAGTTTAGACTTTTGTCACTTTGGGATAACTCAGTCAATTTTAGAATGAAAATGACAAAGCCCTTAAACATCTCACGTTTTGAATGAATTGGTGATCAATTTTTCATGAGCGATTAGTTACAAATGTGAGCCGAGAGAACTGCAGATTGCTGAAGTTTATTCGGCAGTCCATGAATGGCTTCGTCCTTCTTGAGGCTCATCGGTTAGGCACAGTCCCCAAGTTTTCATCAACCTTGCGTCGCAATTGAACTCGAATCGGACACAGTCTGAGAAACACACTTAGTTGAAGAAAATATGGTTTTAATGGAAGACCTAAATGACTCCCAGCTGTGGCTCTAATCTATGATATTCTTCAACTCAGTGTGCTCCCTAAAAACCGCTTCATGTTTCATGTGGTATCATAGTCGAGTTATCAAAGTTTGTTTTCTTGACAGAATACAGAACTAATAAGGCGGCTGGATGACCTCAGAAAGTGTCCTTTTTGCAGCACGCTTAGTGAAAGAATATCACAAGCGAGAAATTCGGCTTAACATTAACTTAATTTGCCGACAAGCGGCCTTCTCCAACTGCAAGGCGATTCCATTAACCTTTTGTATGAACCAAATTGCCCCAAACTCCATGTGCTATGCATGGAATCCCGGGGTTAGGTACACTGTTCGACAAATCATCCCCTGCGGATTTCAAAACTGTTACGTCATTTCCCTTCCATTCTTTTGCTCAACACTCTTGAAATTACAGCGATACCCCGGTTCCCAACAGAGGCTGGAAAGACTTGACAATATTGTTCCAAACACTCCCCAAAAAGAGCTATCTTCTCAGAAGTCGGACATGAGAATATTAACGATGTCAGTTTAAGTGTGCTTAAATTTGTTGAGTTGGGATGCTCAAAAGTCAAGCTGAACTCCAATGGTTATCACCAGCGTGCTGGTGAGTTTGATGGATGAACCCTCCTTAAAGAGGGGGAGTCCCATGGTTCATATAATACGACCAATCATGACTTACCATGGTGAGTGAGCTTAGCGGTGGTTAACTTTCTTCTGGTCAACGCTGCGGATAACTGCAAGTATCGTCAGCCGAATCCTACAAGTCTCAGTAGTTTGACTGATAAGCCAGATGATCATCGCAGCCAGGTCTTCAGACGTTCACGTATGAGTAACAGAATTGTCTAATTTAGGCGAAAAGATTCCACGATAAATAGTAGGGATAAGTCGAAGTTATTAACGCCTAGCAAGGTTTAGAATACAGTATTGAATCCACAGAAAGTTCCTTTGGCTATCAGCTTTTCTAACCGCATGTCTAGGGAACAGATGACCCTCAGCTGGTACACATTTGAACTGACTAGGGTGGATTATTTCTCCCTCATTTGCCTCATTGCACCCCACCTTACCGCACAAATTGGAATTTTCCCTATCACTTTCATGAAGGCGTATTCTGCTTAATCCTGCTCTATTATGAACCAAAAAAATCTACTAGAACACAGGTTATCAAATGAGTACATCTTTAGAGTAGACGCAGATAGACGGTCTTGCTAATACAGTGATGTGACATCTCCAAGATGTGGGTGATTTAGGCTAATTACATTCAAGTAGAACGTAAGGTTGACGGAAACTCGGGGACTGCGCCTACCTGATGAGCCCCAAGAAGGGCGAAACCGATCGTGGGCTGTCGAAGAATTTTCAGTAACCTTATGAGTAGTGCATTACGTATATACTAATTACATCCTGTTTCGAATTCTGACGTTGCGCGTTATCGGTACACATATCTACAAGTTGAAAGTGAATCTTTCCAATGTAACGCCGCATTCGACTACAGGAGTGTACAAAATAATCCAAATGGCAACTCTGGCTTACCATGTAATTTGGCTTGTTTTAGGTTTGTCGTAAATGGTGTTCCGCAGGCGATTATAAATTGGAGATTGCCAGTTAGGCAGCTCAGAGGAAGATGAAACGGCCAACAACAAGGAAACACAAATCGAATTTTAGGATTATTAAGGAAGCTGAAGCTGCCTGTTTCATTTGACGAGATTTTCCACACAGATCAGACACTGGATTTCTTGCTGTTATCCCGTGTTTACTTCACACTGAGCAGAATACCAGGAATGATATGAAATACAAACGGATAAAATGGTCAATTTACGGTTCATTCGACATTGACATAAAACCAGAGATTTGGTTGAATCCCCAGAATAAGGGCCCCTCATCCAGAACGGACTGCTGTGACAAGTTTGCAGAAGCACTCTTTGTTGAAAGGACATCACTGTACACAGATTTTAAACAGCATTTATCGTGTAGCACGAGAAGTTGCTTTAACCTGAGGAGTTTCTCAACAGGGTTCATACTTGGACTATGCAGAGATCAGCGTGAAAAGCCACTGGTGACAGAATCTTCCTTTTAGTATTATAAGTGAAATGAAGGAATACAATGAATTACTGTGGTTCCGGTTTGTTCCAGCTTCATCAAGTAGAATCAGGAAACTTTAATTTTGCATTATCCCTAGATAATGGTTTCGAGTAACACAGTACCCAGCCCACTCATTTACATGGCGAACATATTTGTTTCTGTACTGATATGTCTTGATCAGAAGCAGTTGAAATGAATTGATAATAATTCGTCCAAAATTTTCTGATTTCCCGCTTCTTCCACATCTTTCCACACCAGGACGAGCTGACATGCGCAGCCCCAGATAACGTACCAGTAGAAAACCAGGAAGCATTTATGATTTTCTGCTCACTTGAATCTTTACCTCGTGAGTATCCTCATGGTTGTGTTTTGAAGGCGAAGGATCTCAGAGCATTTGGTGGGCCTGCCTGACACTGAGTTGCAAATCGCGGGACCCATTTCATATACTTTGCATCTAATTATTACGGCCATCAATCAACTCTGCTTCGCCGCACTTACAAAGTTTGCGGTAACCACCGGTCTTCTTGGTTCTTCTACCTAAAGAGATGGTTTGGCATAATTTTGATCAGTCAAATTTCGGTGCAATGTATTATTTGCGTATTTCAGTGAATTTTATTTCCCTCCTCTCTGAGAATTATCACGAAAGCCGGCTCGGTGATATAAGAACACCACCTGATTAGTACATATGAATTATTCGTTTTGACTAGATTATTGAACTGCCTACTTGGCGATTCATACCCTCCCCGTACTCCAGTTGACCCCCCGAGAAACTTGTGTAAACCAGCTGAGAAGTATTATTTACAATTTGGTGGGCAGTTGTTTATACGGATGTCACTCGAAGGCATAACTGTTCCAATCCTGTGATGGTGAGCAGGAAACTAGTGAACTTTGTAGATCTTCGTACACCGTATACCGTTGTTGCCTTCTTAATGTTTCAAGGTAAGTGTACTATGAAATACAAGCATTTTATTACTATTCTTGGTAAGAAACCAATCAGTGGAAGGAGAAAGTTAAGCCTGATATATCAGACAGATCGCTGCCACGAAGATAGTTGTATAGTCAACATCATATTAAAATAATGATGAATGGAAAGCAGTCCCATTCTATCCATTACTGTCTTAAGGAAATCGCATTTCTTCCTACTAACCTGGAGACTATGTCCCGGGTAATACAGAACTGCAGAAATTACTTTTGCGGCCTCTGATAATTGAGTAAATATCACAAGAGTAGAACTACTGAGATTAAACAGCGATGTTCTAGGTGGATTGCCACGTGATAGTCCTACTTTTATCCGCTATATCCCAGAGTAAATGAAAAATGTCGCACCGTAAAGGATAACATCAAACAAATCTTTCAGACAGAATTTGACAGGTTGTGAACAGAGCTGCTCACGTGACGAGCTGAATATTATTGACAAAAATTGATAAATTTTGATTCAGTGGCACAAACTGTCCATCAACAGGGCCATTGTTGTTCGAAGTACTCAATGTCATTACTGGTTTCAAATAGCTGGAAGCTCGCAAGGGGTGGAACTGTTGCTGGAACCAGGTCCAGGTCTTTACGATTTAACAGAGTCACCGCCATATTTCGGTTGAACTGTGATTCTAAGATGACGATCTAGACATAACTAAGTGTGTTGTCCACAGCGAACGACCAGCGACAGTCTTTCTGGTCAAATGAGTAATTCAGCACCTACGATATTATCTCAAGGCCGATTTCATTGAGAGTAGAGTTTGGTGTTCAACAGAACTGGTCTAAGTGAGAGCTAATCAAACTGCTGACCGGAGAGTTAAGTGTTCAACTACTAGTCGGGAGGTTACGGTTTCCCACTACTCCCCCACCTCTGGAGATTCGCTGGGTTAGCGTAGTTGGGAATACCGAATATGGATGAAATAGCTGTACAGTGCTTCTCTGCCTTTAAGCATAGACTTGTTTCACTTACAAGACAAAATCTCCATTGAAGCCTTCCAAATTCTGTCAAACTATCCAAAAACGATACAACAGACTCACTTCTGGGCGATTTTCATTTTATCGCATTGTTGAAATGACATTTGTCCTCACATGGTGAAATCACTTCAGGGGAAACTAATCTTCGGTAGAGTATTAGGTAGTGACACATTAGCAGCAAATCAGTAGCATATTAGGTGATCCCTGGGAGTATATTTTAGTGGCTATTTTCCACCAAGATAAGATCACTTTTGTCTGGTCCTTGCAAGTTCTTTTTCGAGAGGAGAATAACGCCAGTAATAAACCAATTATCAGTGATGAGTTTTTAAGACACTCAACATCAGTTGCCATTGTTTATGATAAATCAGTAGTGTGGTTAGTATTAGTACAAAACATATGACTTAAATGTGCACTCACACTTCCAACAGAATGCGATCGTTTTGTTCCTTGTATGTTTGTTTTTGTGTATCCTCATGCGTGTTATATGAGACAGGAAAGGACAATATTGGGATAAAAAGAGAGAATTAATAGACAATCCGAGGCTGGAAATTCGATCTAGTGGAGCAATCCCAGTAGCTTTATCGAGGTATGGTAATCAATGTTGTAGTCCTACCTTTTGTACGTTCATCCAGTTGCTATCCTAAATTTTTCCCACATCGATCTTTCAGTCAACTTAAATAGAATGTACTCCGCCCCTGTTCATCGTCAACAGAATTAGTTAGGCTTACCCCGATCGTCGTTCCATTCACAGTGTATAAAACTGTAAATTTGGCTATTGCAGCCATGTTGTCAGAGCTTTTGGCAATGCGGACCTACAGGTACTTGGAATATTGACTCGTTCATCCACTTGAAGCGGCTGCTTCCACAAAGGCCAGCCAGAAGTAAAATACAAACAGTTCCAAAACGGACGCAGCCAGCGTTCACTGAGTCTTCGCAGAGGCAAGTAAACTGGAAATCACTCTAGTCGATTCACCGTTTCATCAGTTCACATCAGAAAATGGCATTTTTAATGGCTTGTCGTTCATCAGTAACCAGCTTACAAAGACACAGAATTGGGACTGAGTAATATACGTCCTATATTTCGAAAACAATGACCACAAACAAGCTAAAACAAGATGAGTGGTACCTAGTGACCAGAGCGTCAAGAAGTTAACGAGGAATTCCTTCATTGAAACAGGCGGACAAAATACTTTCAAAGTTTGCTGTAAATTTAAAGCGATTTTTCGCAGTCAAAACTCTAAGGAAAAATGTTCCGAACGTTTTTATGGTTATTTGTATCCCTGATCAGGCCAACTAAGTGTACAGCAAACTTGGACTGGCCCCTGGTGATCTGTTAATTTAATTTTTGGTGAAAGAATGAAGATATCCAGCAGAAACCATTCATTTATACCAGTACATTCTGAATTCTGCTGAGAAACCCCTAAAAAGTTCTTTAATTTTTATCTTTGTTGTTGGCCGAAACAACTGATTACCGTTCTTGTCTTCCTGTGGCATTTGGTTTCTTGTAAGTCTGTGCTTACCCAACTATCCCTTTGTCAAGAAAATTAACTGAAATATCAACGCACATTTTGCGTCCGAAATCGGTTTGACAGACACAAACTTTGCCAAGTGTTCGTTCACGGAAAATTGAGTTAGTTCATCCCGCTTTGTTTGCATTGAATACAGCCTATTTGTGCGAAATTTAAAAAAATTCTACAGCAGAGCCGAATAACGAGCTTTCATTACTCGGGTTTCAATGAACGATCGGTAGCAAATAAACCGGTAACAATACAGCTAACTAAATTCATGCTGAAACAGTTTGCGTAACGGGAGGGATCTGTCGATGTTTTACCGTCTCTTCTGATCAACGCAACCGTAAAATTATGGATTAGCACAATCAGGGTGGCAAAATGCTTAACAACGACATTAGGAAGTCAGTTTGTTATATTGTGACTGTAACTGATACGTTTTTAGTGACACAAGGAGGGAACAAGTGATTGGGTTTTAATTGCCTCGGCTGTTTTGAAAGCTGTTTGGCTCGTGGTTTCTGGACTAATTGTTTGTACCTGTCAAAACACTGAACGATTCCAGAAGTTTTGTCTGGTGTTTGATGTAGATCAACGGCAATCACATTGATCACTTGCCCTGCCTGTTAATTTCTCAAGCCGCATGATTTCTGTCCACGAATTCCCTCGCAAGGCGCCGAGTCGTGTGAACATATGGTCTCGGTTTTACCGGGTATGGCTATAAATCATGGAACAGGTTTAAAATTGTGTGGAAAGCTTTACAACATTTCCGAATCCAACGTTTGTTTTTTGGGGTTTGCAGATGTAACTTCCATGGTCCTCAAAAGGATACGGTTCGTGTCAGTCTGAGTCTCAGAATGCGAATGCGTAATTTTTGGTGGAAGTTTTTTACCCCGATTTCAGATGACTGTCCGTCCGAATGTTGCCCTACTTGTTTAGCCCATACCAAGGGAGAAGAAAATACTCTGGGGTTTGCTATGCATTTTCTCGGTCATATTGGAATTCGAACTCCTATCATATTACATAGATGACGAGTAATACCAAAATCTACCAGCACACATTGGACTCGTCTGAATCCTCACCTCCGAACAGGCAGGTGCACTCACGTCTGTTTAAAGCGTATGGTTTGCAGGACGCCTGTTGATGAGTAACCTAAACAAATGCTTCCCATGTCTGAAATGGACTGACAAGCAAGTGGATTCAGAACAGAATTAGGGCAGTTTGAATGCGAATGACCTTGGCACAGACACGAGCAGTCATTTATTCACTGGAAATTCTTTCGCTGTCCTCTTCAGATCATTCGTCGGAAAGTGCATGCTATTGGCAATGTTGTGGAATATAGGTAGCTCGGGTGCGCTGATTGATTGTTGGTCTGTTCGCCGAGCTTGGCAGTTGGATTGCAAACGTTTCATCGCCAATCGAGGTGACATCGTTAGTGACAGGTGACATCGTCAGGTGACATCATCACTCAACCCCGCACTGACGATGTCACCTCGATTGGTGATGAAACGTTTGCAATCCAACTGCCAAGCTCGGCGAACAGACCAACAATCAGTGCATGCTATTCTCAGACCAAATCGACTCTGCCAAACTGTAAACATATGAGTGATAGCAAGAAGGGCAGTTTAAAGCACAGTTTCTGGGTTTGCTTTCGTGTTGAGTTGTCGTAAAATGTCGTCATTTCAATGAAAAAATATAGATTCAGGTAAATAATCCGCAGCAGCGCCTCCAAAGTATGCTAAAAAAATCAGTATTAGCATTTTTACATTGGACTTATCACGCGTGGCTGGTCACACCAGCATTGAGTGTACTCCAATATAGTGAGGAATCGTAAGAGAGAACAGTGTCTGAACAAACTTCGTGTATTTATACGGGGTTTTGTAAGTTTCAGAAGGTGTCACTTGTTTAGATAATTATTTTGGCTGATAAAGAACAAAGCGAGACGGATTCGTCAAAGAAAAAGGTCATGTAATGCTGCATTGAACGCGTTTTGAGGGTCGGAAATACAATAGGCAAAATGACTGTTGGTAGTGTGAGCAGCTTTGTGTTTTTGTGGAGATTTCGCCCTGTAAGTGAAGCCAATCTATCCTGAAGAGGTTTAAATATGATTGTCTGCAAAAATGACCGAAGATCGAAATGATTATCCGATGTCATAGGGAACAAATGTTTGTTTGGCCGAGTGCCAAGACTGACTGCAAAAAGAGCACAAATACACGAAGATTGCTCTTAAGTTTGTCGTTTCTGAGAGGCGGATTTTGGCTTATCACCAGTAAATTAGATTATTTTATCAAAAGTCGATTACAGACATCAGCTTTTAATGGTGAAACGTTTGTTTGTGTATCGAGCGTGAAATTACCGGTCGTGAGCTGTCGACGAATTTTCAGCAACCTTATGAGTAGTGCATTACGAATTACGATAACTACTGTTGTGATCGCAGGATTTGTGGATTTCACATTTTCATCCCCATCCTCATCATCAGCGTTGTCATCATCGCGGACAGAAAAATCAGCCATACTATAAAAAAGTCTGTTTGATTATATTTGGAGCCTCAAAGGGAGAAAAAGCGAAAACTGCGAGGGAGAGAGTTACCAGGGTCTAGACTACCGCGATACGTCTGATGTGCCTACAACTATAAGCCTTCAGTCAGATCGGCCGAATAAAAGCCGAGAGCACAAGCGTCTATGACATCGACCTCTTAGTCTTCAGATAAGCGCATGGAGGGCATGCAGAACTCCCACCCCTAAAGGCGGACTTAACCAACAAAACAAGTGTCAGTTTGTCAAGCCACAGGTTCTCTTCCTCGAAGGTTGTGCCATTCTGAAAGAGGCAAAGAGGGTAATAGACGATGTTTCAACATACGTGGCACATAGCCGAGCCACCGTAGTTCCCTGTGCTAGAGGCTGTACTCGGTTGAAGGACCTTCTGGACAAGCACTCGTCCTCTGATGGTTTCGCTTAGAGTTCGTCGACACCATCCCATATCAGCTAGCTCCCTAAGACACCAGTGATCATAACCAGAAGACATTTTACTCATCTGTTCGAAGAAACCGTGTCCCAAAACCATACGATAATACAACCCTTGGCCCACAAAACCCTTGGGACCCAGTGTTACGCCACAACTGACCAAAGTTGTCAAACTCGACTCGGGCCTTTGAAATTCGTGCAATCACTCCATCAGACAAATTAAATCAGAGCTGATACAACTACGATTGTATGTGAAATTCTCCACAACCTTCAATGCTTCCTGAATTGCATGGGACATGCTCGGAGACTGCACTTGCTATGACATGACTGCACTTCGCGGACGCAGTGCTATGCCCGAACAATGCTTCCTGAATTGCATGGGACATGCTTGGAGACTGCACTTGCTAAGACATGACTGCACTTCACGGACGCAGTGCTATGCCCGAGAGAAGATATGATTTTGGTTAGTTTATTCAACTATGCTGGTGCTTGGGCTTCGTCTTCAAGAGGATGACGATGTCCTCTGATTACCCGGGTCAACAAGATTCTCATCACCAACGAGTTGGTTAACCAATGGTAACATGGTGGCCTAGCATGTTAAATCTCCTGGATTCAAATCTTGACAAGACTAAGGAAACATACTATGATGAGCTCCAGATAGAGCGAAAAGTTAATTTGGTGCTTCGATTCCTTGGCATTTTTTTACCGGGATGGTTGTTCCGGTAAAGCAGGAGGACTGTGTAAACGAGAGTTGTGTGAATAGAACTGCGTATTATAAAGACGAACGATTTTCATATGTGTTTGAGTAACAGTTGTCCCAACGGCGCGTCGCTGGGACAGTGCTGAGCAATTCCTTGTTCGTGTTGGTAGAAATCTCGTTGATCGGGGGTGATTTTGATTGTGATTGCCCTTCAGGGCGATCTACCCAGTTGATTCCCTGTTTGGCTCAGAATCTGATCCTTCTGGCTTTCAGACCCTGAACTCTGTGACTCGCATCCAATGACTTTTGTCCTATCGGTTTCCTGGTCACCATTTTGGTCGGTTCATCCGTTGCCTCTCTGAATTATCCGATTAAACTAGCGATTCTGTGCTCTTAGTGGTGCGTACTTTCGGTCGATTTCTGTACGTCCATATATTGAAGAACTCTCTTGCTCGGCTCATTTTACAGGTTTCAAAACGTTCAGGACCCCTGAGTTATATTCCTGGCGTACATAGCCAGGGTCAGATGATCGAGTTTCTTGAAAGCTGATTTGCATTCTTTATTCCTTAATACACATTCGGTACATTCTGTCCGGTGTAGTGTTTATCACATTTCACCCAATTTATTCGGTACATCACCTAGTTTCTGACTCTGCAGTCGGTCTTGAAACTATTTTGTCCTCAGTAGCGTACCGGACATTCTAATGTGCATTGACATCGTAACTACTTTGCTGTTTGTGGGGTGGCTGGGGGAAGAAGCAAGTGATACTTGTCCGGAGGGTGCATTAGTCTGTCAAATTCACGCTGACACAGTAGAGACGGTATACAGGCCTATACGACAATGTGTTTTGGAAAGTTTAGAAAGTAACATGACGCATCAGAGGGTTCGACTTATACGTGCATGTTATGAACATTTTAATCATACGATCACTTCCCATCGCAATGTATACACATGCCATGTTCAGGTGGTTTTCTTAGGATGGCGAAGTCTGAAAGCTCGGCTCTCGGTAGGCATCGCCGTACCAGGAGGCCTTCTGTGAGATCACCTCCAATGCTACCACTACATGTTTCTGAGTCATGGGTTAAAACGAAGAAACTAAGTCATTTGAAGGCCAAAAACCGCAAACACTTTGCCGTTTCAAGCAGTCTTCTGCACGTCTTGGAACGGGAAAAAAACTGTCGCAGAAAACTGTCCGTCGTTAACTGATACCTCGTGCAAGATTAGAAAAACGGTGCTGTTCACAGTAAAAACAACTGCCCTTCAGGATAAAAATGATGAAACAAAAACGTGGTCTTATTAATTCAAATGACTACATATTTGTCGTTTGTTACTGTTTGGAGTATACTGTTTAGGCCACAGTCCTTAAAGATGAGAGATTTCCCATGTGATTCAAATAAATTGGAAGAAATAGGCTGTGAACGACTGCCTTGGTAGAAGCAAGTTCCGTCTCACGGACCATCTTGCACTACCCCCTCCCCCGTTGGTATACGCATATGGGCCTATATATACCCGAGTTAGCTCGCGAGAGCTCACACAACGGTATTGACTTCTTCAGATATTTCATTAGGCTTTCACACAGCACACTTATGGCATGTTGCAAGTTGAAACGTCATTGCTGACAACAGTGGCAGTGGAGATCGTAGTGGTGGCAGTACGACTTTTTCCAAGCATTAGTTGGGTATAAACTCGAAAAAACCTCGCATGGGAATCAAAGCTTTATCGAATTTGGATGGGAATATGCGATTAGGAATAGCGAACTGACAGCAATTGGCCCAGGAACCGTCAAATGCAGATATTTTCAGACAAGTATGACAGCAGACAAACCTTTGCTTCAGAAACACAAAATGTGTTATTTAAACCTAATGTAACCATCAACCCTCATTACTATTGTACAGTTAATTCATTTCAAGCCGTTTTAGGGAGAGGATAAAAGTTGTTTTGGGTTGCTTCGAACAACTGTTTCAAGGTATATATAGCCTCTTCTGGTGACCTAATGCAAGCACTTGTGTATTCGAAAAATTGCCATTCAATGATTTGCCTTGCGCTAGTCGAAACGTTGGAGGTTTGCTTGCCAGTCAAACATTGTTGGGTGTCGTCCTACTTCCAGACAGAATTATCGTTTTGCTTCGTTCAACGTGGTGGTCACCGCGACATCTCTAGGGTTTGTGACAGAAATACGATGAAGACTGACAGGTACTTTCCAGACAGAATTATCGTTTTGCTTAGTTCAACCTGGTGGTCACCGCGACATCGCTAGGGTTTGTGACAGAAATACGATGGAGACTGACAGATAGGTTGGTCTAACACAACATCATCAGTAAAAGTGAATCTCCTACGTTAGTCAGACTTACTTTAGATCAACGACTGTGTGAAACTGTTCAACTTAGCGATCGTATTTCGACGGCTTTGGCAGCAAACATCTCAGAGGGAAAAAATTCTAGACTTCACAAGTTTCCGTTTACGCTCTCTAAATGAAATGATACGACTCTGCTAATACGGACGGAGATTAACACACTATTTGGAGTTGGAAAGAACGAGCGGATTTATGAGGCCGGCTTTAGGGCGCCTACCCAACTCACTAAGTTGACTGTCTCCACAAACGGTTCCTTGTGAATGATAAGTTGTTTGGTCTTATCTGTTAGTATCCAGAAAATGCAGTCTATGAGCTGTTCGTGAAATAATCCCTGCGATGTAAGTCCATGCAGTCGAACATATATGCAGTGCAATTTCCATGAGAAGATAAACTAATTATCGGACTACTCATACACTGCATCAGCAACATGTTGGTACGAATCCTTGACCAACGTGCTTCCACAGTTCATTACTCAGGAATATCACATGTGCCACAAATACGTGAAAAGTAGAAGCTGATAATTCAGAATATTTGATAGCTCTCACGATGCATATGCGCACGAAAACAAAGCATATTAAAAATGGCGAACCATCTGTTCGCATAAATCCGCATCAAAACCCAGCTCACAATTTTAGAGGTACAGCCATCTAGTGTATGTGCGTCTGTAGGCTCGTTGGTTCTAACTGTTAGTGACTCGGATATGATCAAGTGGTAACCAGTGGACCTCCGTCAGGTCGAAATAGTACACTCGAGTCTGACCTATCATTCTGGGTGAAGGTCGCCTGTGTGATGCGTGTATTCACGGATGATATAATAGGTTTTACCTAAGTGTACAGATCACAGATAATGCTATCATCATCGGAGCTAAATCAAGTAAGGGATCAAATGGGCATCACATATTTCCAACCAAGTTGTTGCATTCTTCTCAGTGAATTGCTGGCTGAGAAAGCATATGAAGCCTCCATTTAGAGACTAGCGACCATGGCCAACACACAAGCACAGCATGCTCTAAATTTAACCGGAATACAACCTGAAAATGAATGGACAGGCGCAATAACATCTGGACACTCCACCTATGAAGTCCCAAGTAGTGTAAAGGTAGTGCTTTCAGTTGGCTTTCAATAGAAAAACGATCTTTACAACATCAAATTTACCTCAGAAAAGACAAGCTGAAACATCTTCATGAAATGAGCTTGAAGGTATTTGCCTAACCGGCTGACACACTTGCCAGTCGGTCAAAAACCTCAAAAACTTTTTAGACAATGGCAGTTCTCTGGAAGTGTAAATGGGAAGGGCACAACCCTTCTCGTCCTATAGTGTCACAGAATCACTTTTAGCTGACCGTTTGCTAACCAACTTTTGACCCAACCATCCACTACCTGCAATTCATCGTGGATTCAACCAGGGATGACCTTGTGAAGTGTGAGGCGAAAAGTGGTTAGGGTAACCATTTAAAAGGATTCTCATGGGAGCGATGTATGCTTATAAGACCAACAGATATAGACTGAATATTTCGGTGGTGAAATTAAATTAACTCGTCAGGGCATGCCAATAAGTGTACACTGTTTTTCTTCTTTTCTTTTAAACGTTGCTCAGTTGCCTTAGGAACACAACTAGAAAATCACGAAAGCAAGCTATTCGGTTTGGCAGTCTATTCAATTCTGTGTGAGTAATTACGGTCAGGTCAAATGTGTGGTGTCAGGCAATATCACCCCAGAAATGTACTACTTTGCCCAAGTAAAATTCTACCTTTTTAGTGGAATGTTGCTCATGTTAGTGTCTGCTTTGTTTAGCGTACTCACTTGAAGCCTTGCGTTAGAGTAGCGATTCCGATCCAGAAAAGTCATGTTATGGTCGGATGACTGGCGCATGATCGATTTTCTTACAAAGGTCTGTCGCATCATCCACGTTCTGGTCAGGTTGGACTAGCATGGCAGGGCCTATGGATCGGAAAATCCGACAATTCTACAGTGCATAAAGAACTAAAATGTGGATTCCTGAACCCCTGAAGGTGATATGAATACCACCATGAATTCGTCAAACAAACCACAGGAAGATGAATGCAGTAGGATGTACGGAGCAGGCAACAGAGACTAGAAGTATTCCTATCCAAATCGGGTGCTTTTAAGCACTTGGAGTATTTGCTCCGTCTGTTATGGCTATTCCCTCCAACCCGGCTTGCTCACATCTTTGCTATCTTCACACCAACTTTCAGGAAATCGGAAACTAAAATGTAACACAGCTGCAAAAATACATTGTATTCCGGTCTGTATGCAGCGGAAATTAGCGATAAACTTGATCTCACGAATAACAAGTGACCATAGCACTTTTGGCTTCCGGCCATTATCTAGGACACTTCGGGTTGTTACACCGAGGTTCACACCATAATCTCACGTGAGATACCAGTGCAGTGCACGCAACCGACACCAAGGCCAGCTGCAGTATTGTTCCCAAAGGTCGAAGGCAATCAGTAACGCAGTGCGGCTTGGATTGAAATTGATTAAGCATTCGGCCCGTTTGGTAAGGGTACACCATTTACCCCTGGTGGACGAAAGCCTCTATGGACTGGAGATTGGCACTTCCCGATGACGGGATCCAGTAATCTTGAATTGCATAGAATCGTTCGACTTGTTGATAGGACTAGCTAATCCCTTATCAATTTGAGTAATGATATCATAGCTGGAGTGAACATTTTCCAAATAGTACGAAGTCTTCTGAAAGTGGTTTACTGTAACTGCACACACATAAATCTTGTCAACAGAAGCTAGTATAAGAATTAGCAAATTACATTCATTCATAAATTAAGTTGATCTCAACTGGAGACTGAAATGAATCATAGCTTAATCTCTTGTGTTTTCTACGTCAACTGAATCCTCTACACAAAAGCCTCATGTCTAATTAGAACACAGGGTTGATAGGAACTCTAGGACTGCCAGTAGGTGATAAGATACAAGAAGGGTGTTACCACGCGCGGGCTGTCGATAAATTTTTTTAAAAACAAACTTATGATTAATGTACTCCGTCTAGTATAACCATATCCTGTGGATAATTTCGTCCCTTGCTTATCCTCCAATGTTAGGATCCAGCACCAAGGCCTGGCACATTTTACTCCCCCACTTCCTAGTCCCACCCCTACCGGCACTTCATGTTCACCCGTTCACGGGGTTCAACTTCGGAGCGACCATTTGGTTGACTGATTATCATTTAACCTAATTCAATCTGGAAATCCGGTGAAATTTGAATGTTGGTGCATATGTGGTACTACGGGGAATCACAATAATAGTCACAAAGGGATCTCTCACCCCGATTGTTTGGAGCACCTGAGATAGTTGGACTAGCTATTATTACCTATCACGGACAGACATAAATAGATCGCTCCTGGTAATTTCACAATAGTTAACTAAACCAACTGAATTTGAATAGTTGCAAACGGTTGACAGATTCGTATAATTTACACATGAATTATCATCCCACAGCAACTCTAACGTCAGCCTCCCCAACTGTGGTCGATTACTGAGCCCAGGTATGACAAAACAGACAATCATGTCGTTGCTCAGCGACAGTAACTCAGACGAACATAGTCACTGGCTTGGCTAGCTGCTGAATTATAAGCGATCTCGACTAATACTAATCGATGTAATAGACTGAGACTTTTAGCACGCCGTCTAGAAACAATGAGTCTGCTTCAGGAACAAAGACGCAATGCGCTGCGATATTTCCCATTGACGAATCTGAAACAATTAGTAGCTCAACATTTGTGTCTTAGCAAACCATAAGCCATAAGTCGCGGCTACGGAAATCAAAATGAAAAGCGGTAATCCTATAACTTTATGTTTTTGTTACGGACGAAACTGCTGCAGACGAAAACCGGGAACCCAGTGCTATGTACAAACAAAGTATCATGGTGCAAGACCGGAATAGCGGTTTTCACTAACTGATTTCTCACCACACGTCACAGAATCGGTTCTTTGAACGAAAGGTCGACAACGCGACCCAGAGACTCTAATTAGTAAATCATAGAAGGCTAATATATGGTGAACTAATTGTTCAAACTGAGGATGGATCATAAGACGACATATCGCGTTAGTTACTAAAAGTTACCATCAAACGGACGTGAAGCGAGCGCTTACAGGAAGAAGGCGCTGCATGTAACTTTTCAGTGCAACTAGGAGAAAGGGTTTGGAATCTTTTTCGAACAGTTAGGAACGGCTGACGCGGTCAACTCATTGTGGCCTGTGACTAGGCAAACTGAGGCAGCTTGAGTGCTCGCATGCCACTATCACTCCCACATTCATCCTCCCCGAGTGCCACAATATAAAATGTTCTGAGGACCTTGCTTTGGACATTATTTGAGGATATAAATCACATTCAGTGTCACTTGGGCTTCTCTGCTCTTTGGCACAACCTTTATATTTCTTTCGGGACCATATTGGGAAATATTTTTGAAGTGGCGATTTACAAAATTTCGGAAATAGGTATATGGCGAGAAGGACTGTCTAGTAGGCTGTATGTATCTCAACTGAAAGCTCTGTGCCTTTCTCCGGGGGATATTTGAAGTGGTTTGTCACACTACTAGATCAACAGAAATCCAAAAACTATGGTCAGGCATTGTGAGCAGCACCGGAGGATTATCCAAGCGACCCAGGTGAAGTTAACAGTAATCTGCAATCGACATCTGCTTTCGCTAACGCCCGATTATCCAAGCGACCCAGGTGAAGTTAACGGTAATCTGCAATCGACATCTGCTTTCGCCAACGCCCGATAATTGAAATCTTCTGAATATGCACATCAGAGGCTTTCCATAGCTCCATTAGCTCGTTAACCGCATTATCCATACGTCATGAATATATGCGCTCCATAGCTGACCGGCAGCTACTTTTGGGCGGCTACGAAAGTATCGGAAGAAACCACGATGAACTGAGTTCATTCATCTTTGTCCTATCCAACAGCTAACAGTTGTGCGGTTAGGGTGTCACCATTTCTGGTTGTTGGTTTGGGTTCTTCAGGCCCGAGATTGGGATAGAGTACAGTTTGGTTTGAGCGCGACTGGACTTTTATAGTCTGGGGGATGACAATGAGCTGATATGGCCAATGCGATGAATTAAACAACTAGAAAAAACCTTTCAACTGCTGGCGAGATCTAAACGTGCAACAGAGAGAAAGAAAAAAGAATGAATACCACAACTGAAGTTTTTCTATAATCTTTTGCTAGCTACCTCATCTAGTAGCAATCAACTTAGCAAACTGCACAGCAATCTAAGAGTCCTGAAAAGCGTGAAACACCACAAACGAGTCATGATAACTAACTCACCGGTTATTTCACGGAGGTACAGTAAGCTCACAGTCTAAGCGACCAGAACACCAAGCATCGTGAAAACTTTCTCCAACTAATCTATGGCACTGTAAACTGTGCACCTGGGGTATGCATTTATTTGGTGTCCCAACAGACTAAAGGTTAACAATTGGCCCAACTTATGTAATTCCGTGGAGGCTGACTCGTCTTTCAACCTAAATGAGACTATTGCATACAGCTTCCGACTGGTTGAGTCGCAAAACACTTTGACAGGTTCAGGTGTCTATGGATGTCCCTGAGAGTGCCGTGGATAGGAGCGATGGACTTCCGATAATTAGACAAGTTGGGCGATTCCGTTTTAAATTACGTGTGATAGTCGAAGCACGTGAAATTTACTAGCTGCTAAGAGCGTTTTTGAGGAAACTTTTTTGGCGAATTATTTCATCATTCGTCCTGAAGCAACGTGTTGGACGTAGTTCAGTCTGAATAAATTGCAAGTTATGAGCCTTGGACAGATGTGGGCGGATTTGGCCCGAACAGCCCGCAAAAGTTCCAGGCTTACGAAAAAAGAGATAGATTAATGACTATACGTGAATCTTAATACTGGGAGCATTTTCAGACAGTCACCCGTTGAGGTAAGGAAAATTTGAGTAATGTCACTTTGGTTTCACTGTCTGTCAGTAGAACTAGAGGTTGAACCTAACGATCGAGTTGACTGACACTGTTCACACTAAGCAGTGTCTTGCTGAAGAATTCATTCAGTATGAAAATCACTAGTGCTTATCAGATTCGGTATAATGATCTAGAAGGGATAAGGTTGTAGACAAATACAAATAAAATTGTACCAAGGGCTTGTTGGTTTGGCTTTCACGCATCTAACTGCTCTTGGGTAGGTTGGACCCAACGTTTTCGGACTTCTGCGCTTACGATGCTATCAAGAATAGGCTTCCGTAGTCGAGGAGGAATGAAAGTGAAACGGGTCAGATATGTGTTTTAAACTTAACTTCCATTAACATTTGCTGCCAGTTGGCTTCTCGTGTGGTCTGTGCGTAAACGATCACCTACCGTCAGCTGGCCACGCTTCCTCCTACCTCCTACTTCCGGTTCCGTTCCTTTGAATTTTTTATGGGCCTGTTATACAGGTTTTCGTAAGCCCATAAAGCACTGACTACCAGTAGATTTGGAGGGCATTGGCATCAAGGACTTGCTAATGTACTCACTGCGGAGGGCAACTCTAAAAATAACCTCATTAGCCAAACCATTGAATTCAGGTCCCAGAAAATAGAGTGACATTTCTTCTACGTAGCTATGATACTTGCCGTCGAACTCATCTAAAAGTGCAGTAAAAAGTATGTGGTTGGCTACACACAAAATACCAGGCTTTTAGTTTGAATCGTTACTGATTCTTTTTATTGGATTCATTCGAGTGTCTACACTGGTCAAAGAAGTCCCGCATTTTTGGCCTTAGCGACCACAACCGAGAGATATTTTGAGGCTCGAAAACGTAGTCGTCAGACTCGCGTTCAACTGTCACCTTTCTCTTAAATCCATTTATAGAATCGGCGTTCGGCTGAATTCCAGCAGATCGAATGGGTGATACTGCTTTACTTGGTTTTGATGGCTTAGCAACCGACTGATCGGACAGAGCAAAGAAGCAATGATGAAATAGTAGACCTGAAGGATGTAAATATATTTCCTGTGCGAAAAACGTTCCACTTTACGAAAAGTCACCATTAATCAGCCTTTTACCTAGCTTTCACAGAGAGTAATAAAATTCAAGTTGTGAAAACCAAACCAGATGTGCAATTTATTTTCTGAACGATATAATTTATCGTCTTTTTTCTCATGGATACATTACGTGGTCAGATTTCACTAGCGGACGCACGTAGACGGTTCTGAAAAATTGGGAACTCAACTACATAAATTGCGGACTTCCCGAAGTGGTCAAACCGACTAGCAGTTTCACAAGAGTGGACTAAACGAAACCGAATTTGCAAAAAATATCTGGACTGTCAGGGAACTACTTGGCTGAAGTTTGCGTGTCATTCAAGCGTTCAGCTCTTCATTCTTAACTGCAAAAACGTTCTCTGGATAAATCGGTTTCAATATCCGTCTGTGTTATCTGAGGACAGTGGTCGTTGTATAGGGCGTCGCTTTAGAGGTGTTGTTGTGACAAAAGCACACACTGGAGTTGATAGAGAAAAGCATGGTAATGCCATTATTTAAAAAATAGCAGCTCAGAATAACCAAACGAGTGTATATCGCTAGGTGATAAGTTGTTTTGGCAGGGTCTTTTCTGTCGAAAGCCGGGTTGTCTTGGATTGGATTGGATTCCCGTATGCTACGGTCGACCATTCCCGTAGTAAGAGTGATCGACCGACAGTCATCCGAGTAGGATCACTTGTGAATCGTAAACCAGGTGCTTTGTAAGCAATAGCGTATAACTGCTGGTGGCTGGGTTGGATGTGACCACTGTTATGCTAATCGAACACAAGTTTTACTGTTGCTACTGATAGTGGTCGAATGGTTCGGAGAAGTTGACGGTTCTGTTGTGGACCTTTACTTGCAAATGGAGGTAACATCGGTGATGATAATAATCAGAAAAGAGGTATTAACTTTCAAGTGCTTTTTCTTGAGTGAGTTTTTGGATACAGATTTTCTTGTCCATCTGGGTAGATGCAAATTCCTCCAGCTCTTTGCTTAGGCGGCGAACCACCACTAGTCAATGCAGTTAGTTTTGTGGGCGGCACTCTGGGCATTCTGTCAGATACGTAGCGAACGGCTTGAGCACTGTTCGATATTTTTGCCAACGAGAAAATTGAGTTAGTCTCCTCCCACCGCAGTAGTGACAAGACGCGAAAAACTGTAGCATAATCATACTCTGCTCTGATGCGATTCGCCAAAAAACAACTTCAGCAAAGTATACTGTTGACTAGCACAGGTAAAACAATGGAAATGCAGATGTGCAAAACGGCGGAGGATGAAAAGCTAAACAGATCTAGCTCCATTAGGGTGCGTATTTATATGGCCACACAAGGCAGTTCCAAGTAGTCAGTGGTTTGCAGTAGTGGGCCAATAACAGCCGGTTAGTTGGCCACCCAAAATTCGGAAAATCAGCCATCCAGTAAACTGACTGGCGGATGATCTAGTTGGCAACCAAATAGCGTACAAAAAGATAATACGTAAAACTGTTTAACAAGCGTAGTTAGTGGGTTAGGACAAACGAATAACTTCCTTATAAGCCGAAAACTTAGATGTTACGAACTATGTCAAGTTGAAGTGCGGCAGATGTATATCAATCTGGGTTCTGACCGGGAACAGTGCAACAACTACCAGTGATAGTAAAGTATATTTTCGTCCAGCGCAGGCGGATAACTTTCACGGAAATGAAAGCCAACAGAAATGCACAATGTAGGCAGAGGATAAAAACAGCTCCATCAAACAACTCGACCATATAGATACAGAAAGGACATCGAGGCAGTCGATAAGTGAATAACAGTCTGTCAACCAGCCATTCTGAGTCTGTGAACTCCACCCTTTACTCGACCAGTAGACGAATGCTTAAATACTGAATGGTCTAAAAGGTAACTGGACAATCAGCACAAATGTTCAAGTCGTTTTATAGAATCCTAAACTGAAAAGAATTACGATCCAATCCTGGTGTTTAAAAACATCGCATACAGAGCTCTTGATCAAGTACTAGTTATTTGTTTGTTAAAAAACCGAAACAGGCTTTGGGTCGACGTACAGCTCAGTAAGTTTGTCTGAATAATCTTCAATCATGCGCCATCAAGTTGATACATTCTTTTGATCCAACAGATGGCAACATGTTGCTGTACTACCGTGAGCACCATTTGTATGTGTTGATGGATTCGATCTAGCCACTAAAATCTGATTGAATTTGTGTATTTTTTGTTCCAAAGCTTCTGCTCCAGAAGGAGAATGGACCAGATATCCCAGTCATTTCGTGAGTCAAGCACCGGACGAAAATCCTGAGGAGCTCACTTTGGTCCGGCATTTGTCAGAAGGCGACCCGATTCACGGAACGTTTCTCGGTCCAGTCCGACTTCGTCAGTCACACAAACTGGCCAACATTTCAACGGTATACCTGTTTGAATATCACCGGCTGCCTTTAAATACTGCGGCCAAGGTCATCATCCCGTTCTTGCTTCTCTTGGCCTGTATTTCCAACATATTCATTCTGCGGGTCAGTTACAAACTATCATTCCGAAAATTACCAATAGCAATATACTTTGTGTACCTATCAATTTTCGATCAGCTGGATTTACTGGCTCGTGGTACAGACTATTTAGTTGAAGCCTATGGAGGCATCCGCCTTTTCACAGCAATGCAGTTTGTGAGTAGATCTTCATGTCAACTCTTGTCTATGGCTCACAGTGCGGTGCGACATCTTCAATCAGCCTTGCTAATAGGCTTGTCTATAGATCTATGTCAATGGTCAGCCAAGCCAGTTCGATTTTGGATTCGTTTTCGTTCTGAATGGACACAAAATGTTGCCTTGTTGGCTGCAATTCTCGCAATCATCCTTGACAGTCAGTTCCTCTGGACGTTTGACCTGTCCCCATCGGATATCACTCAGTTACATGGAAGGCCGGTGCAGAACATTTACCAATGTGGGTATTCCCAAACCTCCACACTTAGTCCCCTTTTTCTGTATTATGTGTGGCCGATTATGGATCACTTATGGGGCGATGTACTCCCATGTTTGGCATGCACCATAGCTGGTATCTTCAGTTTGATTTGTTCAGACGTGAGGCGACGGAACCTGAAAAAAGCCAAGGCAGTGACGCAATATTGGGCCAGTAGAATCCAACAGAATGATCGGGATCAGATGTCGCAATTACGCTGCTCTGTCGCCACTCGGTGGATAAACTTGGATTTAATCGTGGAAACAATACGGGCGTTTGCGATGGTGCTCTTGACCACGGGCATTTTCATTCTACCAAGATGTTTCTACTACCTCATAAAGTACGCGTTATTTTCAAGTAAGTGAACGGAACCCACTGGTTCTTCTCTCTATCCCCCATTTATATAGATAGATTAGGCGAATTGAAGCTGCGGCCAAAGCAACATTTAACAGGCCAAAACTGCACAGGAAAAGTTGTCTTAAGTCGTTAGAGAGATACTTGCATATTTAAGGAAGGTTGCTCTCGTTGGCTTTCAGAGTGACTATCTGTCCAAAATGTGACCGTGAAGCCAGAGAAAATCAAACGTTCTGTTCTAATATACATGAGACGGAACTTGTCCAATTCAATAACTAGTTAATTGGGCGACTCGCAGGAAGATATATGGAACTGTAAATAACTGTTGAGAAAATCTGGAGAACGAAAGGAAATGTTTATCCTTCACAAATACAGTTTATCCTCATTATGACTTCATCACTCGTTATTTTGTGAGAAACAATGACAGCGAAAGAGGATGACGTTATGAAAAGGTCAAAGTTTGATAGAATCTGTCACTTTTTTTATGTAGTTTGTTTGTAGTGTGAGCAGACTTGGGAATTTTCAAAGGAGATTTCGTCCTGTAAAAGAAGCCCTCTGTTTTCAAAAGCCAAGAAGCACCGACAGCATTTTCATCCTTACTGGGACACAGTACGCGTCTCACAAACTCACGACATCCTGGCTAGTAGATGAAAACCAAAGCTTCCGACCACGAGCGGCAAATCAAGCGATTTTATAGAAACTAAACGATAAGTGGGGATTTCGTGAAATTAGTTCACAGAAGGCAGACAGAGGAAGAAACGACTACTTTCTTGCTTACACTTTTTACAATATCCTCTCGATAGGGACTAATTTTATCTAGTTTGTGAACTTGACTCCCTTATGAGACTGAATGTGCGGTTCTCAGAAGACTGAGTGGCGTGTTACTTTTATACAGCACGAACGCAGTTTTCAACACAAAATTACGGTCATTGATCAAAGCTGCAATGAACATCTTGTGGCAGTGGTAGTTGAAATTCAGCAACAGAAGAGTATTGCTACTTCGACGCGGCTACTGTCACGGTGGCATTAAACCATGTGGTCTCTGTGAGAAAAGACAAGTTCAACTTGGGTGGTGAAAGACCAATACCGACCGATACTGTAGCGAAATCGCTTACACGAACGAGTCACTATATAACAAATGCCCGCATAGTTCGGTTTCAGTCCAAATAGTGAACAATAAATGACAGAGCAACAGGACAAACAGAATCTTTCCAGGATAAAGCCAGGATCGCTACATTGTCATTCAAACCAGACCTTGGACCCTGAAAATATCCTATGCGTTTGCTATAGAGGAGAATGTTGGTGGCTCAGGTAGCAACGGTCGTTGGTTTGTTCGCCGCCATGCTAAGCGGACAAACCAACGACTATACATCCTGTGGGTTTTTTAACAGTAAACTTAGAGATAATCATTTACGTTCAATATAGAAGTTTGGCCGCGTGACACAATCCTACCCAAGATTCAATACATTCTTGTGCATTCAAAACTAACTCCAGATAAAACAACTCAGCTCCAATCGGTCCCGAATCAGCCACAAAGAATACAATGTAGGTCATTTCACCTGAATGACATTGAGGTTTAGCATGCCAGACGTTTGCGGTTAGAAAAGACCCCAAGCCGAAAACCAATGGACAGAATACTGAAGACTTCTATTGTCGATGAGGAAGTTAACTATGGGTAACTGTGTCCAGGAGTTCTTATATTTTTTCCTTCACATAGCCCTCGTGCTGGCAGGATAGCTGGGACACTATAACTGTCCACTAGAACGTGTCACGAACAGAGGTAATCATACTAACCGCATTAGTCCTAGCCCACTGTTGAACCACGTTCCTTCTGTTACATTGGTTGCTTTAGCTTACGCGATGTGTACTGCGTATGGAAATGGTTCGGAGATATGATACAAAAACAGATATACTTGGTGGATGAAGACAGTCGGGCTGTGAGTAATATTCTATGTGGATTCTGTAGCGCTTTCAATATGGATCACCACTATATTCTTGTAGTCTTCATTAACTTATATTAATTTTATATTAATTTTATTTATTTTATTTTATTTATTTATTTATTAATTTATTTTTATTATTATTATTTATTATTTATTTATTTTTATTTATTTATTTATTTATTTATTTATTTATTTATTTATTTATTTATTTTATTTATTAATTTTATATTAATTTTGGCACTTCTCCTACCCCAACAACAGATGTCCGACTTTACAAGGCACCAAATGTACGAAATGAGCTGAGCGCGGATGAATCGGAGTTCCACGGACAAAACGCATTCATTAACAGAAACCAAGCATCCCACCTACAGAAATACGAATCGTCCCTGGAAGCAATTGAGTTCATGCTGCGTTGTCTTGGGGCCGTCAACACCATTGTCTGCGCCATCATTCTCTCATACACCATGACACCGTTCCGGCGGGAGCTGCTTGCCTACAGAGGGAAAATCATTTGTCTACTACGTCTGTCTGCTCTATTACATCAGGAAAACAGGCCTTTCGGCACACAGAGACTTCAATTAATCAACGACGAAAGAACAACAATTAAGGTTGAGAACAAGACTAGAGTTACTGATTCGGTAGCTGAACCACTTATTGTCAAAGAATACCGTAGACGGGACCGAGAGAACAGAGACGTCAGAGTGCGAAGTGAACAGAATCAAATCATCAAGTTGAACAACGCCACAGGTCCAAATCCACAGAGACTAGACAAGTCACAGAAACATTCATCGAAAGTTGAACAAAACTTCAATGTAGATTCAACAAAACCGGACAAGACTTTTTTTACTTCCTCACCCAGAAACAAGTCCCATAAACTATATTCCTTATAGAATAGTTTTCAAAAAAATAATAAATTTATTAAATCACCATGGGAGCCTTTTTTGATAAAACTGGAGCCGAATCATTTCCGGTTTAACTAGGGCAGATTCGTAGAGGACACGAAAACTGCGCACATCTAGAAATTTAAACCAGACAATGGCGCGGAGACAATGAAATGCATGGAGATCAGTCGCAGCTTGATAAGTTCCGAATTCAGGGAAAGCTCGTGATTGGGAGCCAAGATAAGTAAATATTCACAACATACTGGAACGTCACGTGACTAGAATTAGTTAAATACAGATCTAGCCCTGATAACAAACATGAGGAAAGATGCGAGGACGCTTCGATGTGGATCGGTTTAGTGTTTTGGGTAAGTTAGGGTAAAATATGTGAACAACCAAATCAAAACTTTCAGCTTATACTCGTGTGGTACAACAATGTTGACTGTATCGGTTGGTGCAAATGGGGTCCGTAAGACTCTACATAAAACTGACGACTGATTGCCGCACGACACAGTTTACGTAGGTCTTTCGATCGTTAAGGTATTCATCGGCAACACATGATGGAGCAGGGACTGGGATTTGCCGACGGAACCAGAGGGTACACACACCATCCCACGGGACGTTCTGAGGGGAAGCATATTACACTAGCTGTAGTCGGATCAAGATGGAACGTGTAAACGCTAAATATGACATAAGAATTAGATATATGCGTATTGCTTGCAATGCTGTACTTTTGACCGTGTTATTCCTTGCCCCCCCCCCCCAAGAAATAAACATGAAAAGAAATACAGTCAGTCAAAGAACAGTAATTTATTTTAAGCCCTGGTATTCGCAGAGCGAAAATACCTTTTGGAATATAAGATGAAGGTCTTGTTGCTGATAAGCTCGGTAGGGGATATTTCCCTCAAGAAAATTGTAGGTGGTTATGATGAATCTAAAGTAAGCACTTCTTTTTTCCCAGATCTAACTGTACTGATGCCCTCAGACACACATACACAGTGAAAAAGACGATCCCGTGAGGATAGACACTTGATACAATGCTAATTATAACGTTGATGTAAACCAGTAAAAATGAAGAGTATCACAGAACGGAGACTCAGTTGAATCCTAAATTAACGTCATATTAATATGCAAACGAGTGTTTAACTCCACTAGTTCGGTCAAATTGTCCACTGGGTTCAAACACACCCTGCCCCCAACACGTCCTCATATGGCCAACCTTGCATGAATCCGCCAGAGATAGAAACACCTCTGGAGAACAGTTTCTGACGCTGGACAGCTTACCCATTTGTTTTTTAACCCAAGAGCCCCTTAAACAAAACAGGTAAACTGTAGGACACCAGCTACACTTCATTGTAGCAGCGGTCGTATTCAGTTGAAGATAACGTGATTGATTGATAGGGCACTGTCGTAGCCGCTAGAAACCAGACTCATACATACTTCTCGGGTGAATTTGTAGAGGTTCACGGGACACAAACATCTCCAGTGAGGAATGAAAAGTCTGCGTTGATGGAAATGCATTAAATTGATTTAGCGATGTTGCATTCATGGTGGGACTACAAAAACGGAACTAGAATAGCGAAATACACTCATTTGCGAACTAATTTGGTTTTGCGAGAGACTCACCTGGAACCCAGCTGAATCTCTCGTTTATGATGTTTTCAAGCAACTGAATGTGCTGCATCAGGCCGCCTCATTTTTCAGTTGGTATAATATTCGAAATATCGCGACGCATGTATAGACGTAATACACTACTCATAAGCTTGCTGAAAATTCTTCGATAGCCCACGACCGGTTTCGTCCTTCTTGGGGCTCATCAGGTAGGCGCAGTCGCCGGTCGTGGGCTGTCGAAGAATTTACGGAAATAGGATAGTTTGGTGGCGTTGAAATGAATAAATTTGATAGCGATATGTAAGAAGAAATAAACAAACCTATGTACATCGAACTGCCGACGGTAGAAGCAATAAAACTACTAGATGAGTATGCCGTTTTTTGTTTCAGGAGTACTGTCCCTAAGGAAACGTTACCTATCCCCTCAAGTGCCACAGCCCGGGGAGCGTCCCATACCCGATGGAGGGATACTTTATCAACTAGTTACAGCAGCTTCATGACATTGCTTGTTGGTTCAACCAAATAACCACAGAGAAAATTTATCACTTAGGGACGCATAAGGGGCAGGATATCATAGGGTTGCCTGCAAACTGGTGTCCAAGTGCAAAGTTCCTGAATCAGAAAGTAAAAGCTTTCAGCTGTTAAACATGGTACCGCCTTGGGTGGCATTTTTGTGCCACGTAAGAGTCACGCGGCTGATGAATAGGAAGCGGTATTCAAATAAGCTGAAGAACAAATAAAACGAGAACTCCAAGTGGTAATTAGAGATGGAGATTGTCTTCGGTGACAAAGTATGCATCAGATTATTAGATATTTTGTGACGAAGCCTTTGAGACGAGTAATCGAACAGATCACCTGGGATGTTGGTCCTCCTGAGCGACAAAGATACTATTGAGGAACCAACAACTACACGCGGTCATTCCAGATGAAATGGCACACAGCTTGGAATGGACACGCACGTAGGTTGCCAAACGCTCTTCGCACTTTTCCGTTGGATGTACATTTTTTTAGGTGGTTACGGGGTTTTAAATATGGAATACTCTCTACGAGTGGCATCAACACTGTGGTGAAGGGCGACACGTAAATACTAGAGGCCTTCTATTCGCCACTAGATTAATCAGTCAAAATCGAACCACGCGAAGTGGACTGTTTCATTGGAGGATACTGGTATCACCCTAGCTGGGCGCAAGTTAATCACTGTCGATTAGCCATCCGTGGCGAATAATATCGTCTTTGACTACAAACAGAAAGGTCGCGGGTTCGAATCACATCATCAGAGATTCGTAAGATTCATACTGTCGAGAATTCCTAACAAGGAAGAATTACTTGTAAAAAGCCTCTAGGTTATTCAGTATGGGTCGACTACACCTGCAGGACGGAATCTCAAATAGAGTTCAAATTAGCTCCACCACTCAGCCTATTATTTATCTGCACAGAAGTGGAAATCTCACAGGTTGCATGAAGCCTCTAAGTGACAAGTCGTCAGGGAGGAAAATGCGACGTGAACTGCGCAATTGAATGAAGGTCTTGTTTTATTATGGATCATTACAAATTCTGACCGATCATTCACGGTTACATGGTATGATCTTCAGATAGTCACCGTTAGGCTAATATCTCTAGAGGTTGATGCGATGCGCACTGCTGATGAATCCTAACAAGGATTGATTATTCTCACTTACCGGATCAGAGGTATATGTGAAGAGGTTCACGTACTGTGACCAAAGCCTCAACTTACAGAAAAACTCTACCCAAGCGACAAGAGGTCAGGTATGAATGAAGATTACAAAATATGATTTATTTCAATTCTGGAATGATGTAGAAAATGTTGTGCGTACGGAACAAACGGACTCCACCGGGTTTACTAAGTTCGAATGTATGGGGACGAAAGTAGATTTATCATGTCAGTCAGATTTATCTGACATTAAATAAAATACCGCACTTATAGGCAAATCATACGTGGCAAATTGCGAGAGAAGTGGATCACCCAACTGGGCCACGGCAGAAGGTGAAAGACAATGTTTCCAGTTAAGTAAGAACGCCAAGGCTTCGGACATGGACTTTAGCTGGTCTTGATCATCTGTTGGTCGCATAAAGGAAGAGACTGTTGAAGAGAAACCCAGCTGACATGGGCGGAAATCAGAATCATCGGGCATATCTTGTGAAGTGGATTGGGTGCTATCATCGGAGAGAGATGGACTGGGGCTCCTACCAACATCACAAGTGCAACCAATCAGGTGATGTGTCCACGAAAGACAGTGTGACGGAGGTGTCTGAAACAAGTCCTGAGAAGAAAAGAAAGGAAATGATGGAGTGTAGAAACATGGTTTGTTGTTAACTAGTAAACGACGTACGTAATTTGAGTGCGACCTTGGAGCTCAAAATAACACTTCGAATTTAGCCTCTGGGAGTGAACACTTAGAGTTGTTCGATTAAGCGTAGTTGGTAGTGAATAGCCCCAGCTTAAAATAGATCACATTTGGTTGACCGATCGATATGGTCTTTTAAGAAAGGGACGGGTGAGTTATATTTCTCCTTTTAATGCACCAAAAAATCAACCGACGACAAAGTGCTCACACTGACTTATGGAACAAATTAGGTTTGGGAGAAGGGACACAACTGAACTCAGTAAGGCTTACCTGGTCCGCGAACAGAGCCTTAATCAATGCCCGGTGGCACTCATCACCACAAACAGCAACATCGGTGTTGATATTGACACTTCAGTCATGGAACCACAAAGTTGAAATAATTATATTAAAAGGCTTAAAGTAAAAAGGAAAAGAGTGAACGGGGAAGTAGTCTAGAACTAGCTTACCTCAGGCATTTTGGAATACCTACACCTCCAAATGTTCAAACAACCTGGAGGGAAACTGGCAGTACGAACATCACTGATATCGATCAGGCGCCACTTCTTGCCACGTTTCTAGCCAAGCACACGGGGACCTGATCCTGAAAGGCTGACTTCGTCAGACACTTCCGCCAAAGCCAGTACATCTACCGAGGTACGTAAAACTCTTCACGATCTTCAGTGTACCTCCGTGAATTGCAAGGCCTAGGCTTGAAGAGTGCACGTTCTCAAGCATGACTTTGCACTCTGCAGGTGCAAGATGCTTGCCACTGACCCTGTCACTAAGAAGGTATTCAGTGGCATCCTTCTAATATAATGTAATCTAAGGCAACCTAACAAATCAACCAAGAGACTTTCATTAGCGTGACACGTCTGGACCAAAGATCTGAAAGGAAACTGATTGAAAATCGCTTCAGCCAAATGTACTTGAGATCTACCGGATCCTAATCAAGAGTGAGCTAGGTGAAATTAAGTAAAACAACTATATTTTGGCTTCTTTCTAGTCTGTTCCACTATGATGATGATAGAATATCAAACCGAAAGCACACAGGAGGCAGCATAGCCTAGTTACAGAAAACTACTAGCATACTTCGGATAGGTAAGGCGCTGTTAGTAGAATAAGTAAGCGCCAGTGGGGAAACAGTCTCCATCTCAAGACCAGTGGTCTGCGGTTTGAAATATTAGATACGAGACGTGCTGACGGGCGGACGAACAAGATACGGCGTTCACCAACCGCCATGCCTGTCAGACCTTTGAGTTAAAGGCCATAGATGGGATACCACAATCGAGCCTTTTGAGGCCCAAGCAGCCGGGCAGTACCAATGCTCCTTTTCCAACTGCAGTCAAACAGTTCAGGCAGACAGAAGAGCAATAAGGGGCAAGGCTGCGAAGCGACTTACACGAAGCTCTTCGCGTGTAAGTATGCCTGATCGTCTTGAGCCGTACTGCCATGTCTTTGACTGCGCAGATTCAGAGTAATCCAAAAGTACATGATGTGATAATGCCAATTTCGCAGCCTGGCGTTGAAAAATACGTTCCTCTAAGCCTCCGGCTGTAACTAGCCTGTACAGGCGCACGGGACGTGATTGACCAGGGCGCCAGATACGAGCCATAGCCTGTAGCGTGAAATATAAATATTCAAATGGACATATCGTTGGCACACTATTAGTCAAATACAACGCAAGCAATGTAGGAATCTTGCCAGTGCCCAAAATGTAGTGTAGAACTGTGTTCATCTTGGTAAAAAGGGGATAGAGAACGAAAAGTAAGTCGATATGTCAATGCGAATAAAAATACTGCTATCTGTTTAAACTAATCAATCACCAGAAACCATCAGTAAGGAATGTAGGAAAGCTGTCACAATGAGTAACTGCTTTGGTCTCGGCGTTGCAAGTAAGCTATCAACCCGTCACTTTGTGAATACAACCCAAGTATTCTGCCCACCGTTTATATATATATATATATATATATATATAACGGTCCTAAACATGTAACTGAAATGTATTGGTATGACCAGCCGCAATAAGGAATTAGTTGTCCGATACATTTTAGGGATCGATAAACGTTTTTTTGGTACACATATGTGGATTACAGAGGAAGAGATGACCCATGATCGGAGACCCATGTCAGGATAAAATGTCAGAATAAATGGAATTCATTTGAAAAGTGGGATAATGATCGCCAAGAGTGGGAGAGTTGATCGGGACAGACAAAGATTAATGACACTGACTGTGCACGAAACTACCAGCATAACAGGATTCACCAATTACTTTTCTTGAGGAGGTGCATAATTCCCAAATGTCAACTACTAATGAGAATAGGACAATATCACCTCTAACGCCAAGCATCAACCGTTCTGCTGAAATAAAATCGATAAAGTGGGAAATCCGTTAACCAAGGATACAAAGTTAGGAAAATCGAAGCTGCCAAATTTTTGGAATCGTGAATGCAAACAACGAAGTCGCACGAAGACGAGAAACTTTCGATAAAGTTAGTAGCAGAGATAAAAAAAAATATAAAACTATGGGTCGTGAAAAAATTTGTGTTCTTAGGACAGATGGATTACGGCTGTTACTGAAAAACTGCAGGGATCGTTTTCATAAAGGAAACTACTCGCAGTGTGGCTGAAAACTCTTCGACAGCCCAGGACCGGTTTCGCCCTTCTTGGGGCTCACCAAGTAGGCGCAGTCCACGAATTTCCGTCAAACTTGTCTTCCACTTGAACCCAAATCGATATGCGAACGAGCATATTTGCCCGAGTCTGTCCAATTCGAGTTCAAGTAAACATAAAGTTGACGGAAACTCGGGGACTGCGCTTATCTGATGAGCCCCAAGAAGGGCGAAAACGGTTATGGGCTGTCGAACAGTTTTCAGCAAACTTATGAGTAGTTTCCTTAATGAAAATATACTGCGCTATCTCGAATATCGTACCCACTAAATCATGAGGCGACCTTTTTGCAGCAGATTCAGTTGAAGAACACCATAAACGGGAAATTCAATAGTCTCCCAAGAAAACGAAGTTGACATGCAAAAGAGTGTGTTTGTAGGGATCGTTGTTTCAGGGAATAAAACTATCCAGATTGTGAAGTGGCTCCAGGAAAGTCGGTGAACAGAAGCCTATTATAGTTCGATGCGTAAAACAGCAAAAATACTGCCGAAATGGTCACTAGTTCGGATGTTCTGAAGAATTCAGTGTTAACATCCCTCACGTGAATGACAATCGCAATAAAGGTAGACGAAAAGGCGGTCAGAGCGAGATATTTTTAGTGGCCTGTGATCCCGGGATTCAGAAATTTATCGAACTAGATAGAACGATGCAAGATTTGTGGTCCATAGACTGCAAACGCATCATAAGCTTACACCTATCGTCAATTATAGTCAAGCAACCGACGCATTATAAGATGGAATTTAACGTTGAAAAGCCTTGGAGCAATTGTCACTGAAGTCTCATTAGAGAAATCAGTGCATTCTAGGGTGTAAGCGAACTATTCAAAATCACAGATAGCCTCATTTGATGTCATGATTGCGTAATATCGAAAAACATTTAAGTAAACTAACCGAGTTCTTCGACCTTTTGTTGACCAAGGTCCAAAAACAAAACCAATTATGCGTACATCTGTGTACATACTGTTGTCTCAGGGACAAAAAAGACCGGTAGCGATGGGCTTAACAAAGTAGCTAACAAAGTTATCTTGCCATCAAATTGTAGTTCAATACTATGGACAGTTGATTCAGCCTCGGTAAATTGACGTTGAACAAAATCAGAAGTTACTAAACAAGGAGACAAATCACGAGCAAGTGCTCCCCTGAATAAGGAAAATACTGCTAAGGAACATGGTGTAAACAGTTGGCCAGGATCCAAGGGATTACTGAGACGTCTGTGGAACAGGAAACCATATGCGATTAGCGTACTTGGGCGTCATTCGCTGGATTCCAATCCATATCGTAAAGTATGAGATGATCTGCGCCGACCAGATTAAGACCAGTGCCACCAGCGCGGGAGCTTAGCAGTAGTATACCTGTCAAAAATAGAATGGAATAAACTACAAAAGACAATTCGTTGGGATTACCATGATCAATAGAGAGAATGATATATTTTTACTTAAACTGCACTTCAAAAAACAGTGAGAAAAGCATTCATAACGATCATTGATGAATTACAGAAAGCGATCGCTCCCGAGAGGGGGACACTGACGTTTGTGAATAGAGGTGCACAGTAAGACGTTACATTTGCAGTCACTCTTTAAAAGTCAGAGAGGAAGTGAGTAGCTGGTCACCTGAGATACAGTAAGGGGGAAAACCAGTCCTCGCTGTGATACCAGAAGGATGAGAAGTCACCCTATCAAATTCCCAAAAGGAGATTCACTTTTGAGCCCATGGGTGTGTTGAGATTGTTGAAAGTGAAACTCAACAGCCCAACGTGGTTAGTAAAATATTGCTATTCTACCGCATGATATCCAGAATAGTGGCGGTCCCGAAATCGGTTCTTGGAGTGGAATTCGACCGCAATTAGATCACAGCAGTTTGGTTCCCTATCAAGGTTTCAATAGAACGCGACCCGAGGGAACCACGAGGGCATACATGTGGTCATGTTCACACAAGTCGAGATGAAAATAACAATCATCGCTGAAATAGAACCAGGAATCGTCCGGTCGAGTGCTCACACTCTGACATCAGTATCACTTTCAGCATTGGAAGTTCTCCACTAGATGGCGGATTAACGAGTGAAAAACACGACACAGAAAATGACGGATTGATTGTCGACAAACTAATGCAAGGAAGCAATAGACTGAATAAAACTATTCCTCGTAATGACAGTGTTCCCTTCAATTGAAACTGTGTCAGCAAATCAAAAGCAGCTATGGCTTTTCAGTCCTATAGTAGACAAGGAGTAATCGTCGATGCTCTGTGAACATGAATCACCTGTAAAATAGAAAATTTACACACAACTAGACCACGAGGCTCACGTTCGCAAGAGTTTAGATCATTCAACTGTTCCACGATTTCCAGTCTCCGCTTGTTTGGCGTTTGACCATCCAGACGAAGTGGACGCCTTCCTGTCACCCGGAAACACACCATCTCCAACAAATCCAAAGTCTGAGCCGACAGAATACCATGGTTTAGGGAAGAGAGAGGGCCAAGGGAATGGGTAAGAGGAGCAAACAAAAAAGATAAAGATTGCTACAGAAGGATATTATCTTACGGTGTACACTACAAGCTCATTATGGAGAAAGGTTGCTTCAGTTTTGAGACAGTATTCTTATAGGCAGCAGAACATACAGTGTAGATCTAGTGTCAGGGATGTGTAGCAGAAGTGCAGGTGAAAGATTTTACATTCAATGGATGTCAGCGAAATGTATCAGATAGGATCGGTCACAAAACCGGACGACATTTCGACGATCTGTCACAGATAAATGGGCATCTGATATGAAGTTCTTTCATTACGAGTGTAGCCTCGACTCGCCTGCTCAAGGGAAGAGGCCATAATGGCGTGCTGATTCTGTAAGGTTATCCAACATCACTCTCGGTATCTAGATGATATCCCAAACCTTCCATAGCACTCGTTCAAGGTGATATAATACGCCTTCATACAGAAAAACAAGTCCTAAACAACAGGGGACTGTTGTATCACTATCGTTATCATCTGACAGGAAGGACACAAACGGAAGAAGTATCGGTCGAACACTGTGGCTTTGTTTGTCTGACCATATTTCCCTACGGTGATAAAAAACATTTCCCACAGCGCAAAATCTGGTCGTTCGATGGGTTCTCAGACTGGTTGTCCGATTCTGTGGAAACAGCTGTGCAGTAAAGGTAGTTCTGGGTCTCTGGTGAAGAAAAACATACACAAAAAAAACGTTTGCCGGGTGCATCAGAAGATATGGAAATTTCAACCGATACTTCGTCCTGTATGTGAAATTGATCTGCGCCAGAAAGTCGAGAAGTAGTGTACAGATGTTTTAACCCTACTGGAAATAGCCTGCAGTAGATATCCCACGAATCCCCAGAGATTCGAACCGCTCGTAGCCAAACGGTTTAGACCTCAATTAATAGCCGGGAGGTTGCGGATTCGAATCCTCCGTTGGAGGTTCATGAAGTGCACACTGCTGAGGATTCCCAATATAGATGAAATAGCTGTATAGCACTTTTCAGTTTTTTCGACAAAGATCCATATACTAAGCATTCGTTGTACGAACAACTAAGGACATCCGATCCCAAGAACGATCAGAGTTTCCTTGGTCCAGGCGAGTTTGACAGAGTGTAACCTTAGCTTTCGACGTTGGAGATACGGAACGGAGAATATGGCTATTTGCTATGCGTTCGAGCCTCGTTCGAGACTCTTGCCGTAGATGTTCAAACAAGGAATGACAATTGTTTCTTTGGTTGATCACATTTTTTAAGCTTCAGTAGAATAAGAGTATTGAACTTGCACTAACTGAAGGCGCGTCCGCTTAATATTATTATTACATTGTTACGATAGTTTGACCTGAAGTTCCGGGACTAAAAGTAAACCACTGCTCGTAAAGGCATATACCGAGATGGCTTAACGAACAGAGCACCAAACACGGAGGGACGTGGGTTCGAACTCAATCCCGTTTTTTTCGAACCGCATGTCTAAGTGTGGACAAGCTGACATTACTCCAGATCCCGTGCCTCCTTCGAACGGCATGGCAACTACTCGCCGAAAGAGTGCTACAGCCAAACAGTAATTTCCAAACACACCTGATTCGATTTCCAATTTCCACATAGGATAGAATAATGGCATTCATTTCCCGCCGGTTAATAAAAACGGAAGTAGTATGAAACGCTTTGTTGGTCTGCATTGGAGTCATGGCCGTTCTTGGTGCGGTTAGTAAATGACAGAAACAAGAACACGGCGAACTAAGAGAACCAAGTACACCATATATTACCTGCGTGAAATTCGACACCAGTACTAGCCGGTGTTTTGATGCATTCTTGGTGGAAGAGTTTATTCCATTTGAGCGCCCAAACAGCTGATGCAGCATATGGTCAAGAACCTTTAGTTTACCGGAATCCGAAATAGCACCGACATCGAAACCCATCGTCTTCAAATCGGCTGAACTCCGTAGACCAGGCGACTCATCAAGCAACGTTAGAAGTTCTGTGGTCAGACTATGTGGTAGCTGGTGGTTGGAACAATGAAAAACGGAGTAACGAAAATATAAATGAATGACAGAAAACATTCTTCGTACAAGTAGAAAATTGTGGGTGACGGAAATCACAAAGAAAGATAGGAAAAACACAGTAAGCAATCCACAAGGAGTAGTTCTATGGAACATTCGTCTTAGGTTGAAACATATCAATCAGAACCAATATTTAATTGCATTGTAAAAGATGGTGTTGGGAACAGTACTTTCATATTTCCTATTTCACTGACACTTTTCAATAGAATGAGCACAAAACCACTCCCTACATTAATCCAAGGAGAGAAGGGGAAGAGACACAGAAGCCTGGAAGGTACAACAGTCAGTACTAGCACATCAATGATAGGGTTAGTTGTACCTCCAATTGAGCAACAAGTAAACATATTAAGAGTTGCGATCAACAGGATAAATGAAGTGTTTCTTCTGGAAACAGAACAAGCACCTTCTGGTGCTCTAGTTGTCTTACTGCAAGGGTCCTGCTTAGATGTAATAGACAAAGGAGAAACACGTTATGACAACTTAATCCCTATGGATAAATTTCCGATCATTAGTGTCGCAGATTTGCGTTGAGTCTTCCCATTTGCCAGCGCAAAAAGAAGCCAGACACATTCTCGTTAAACATTTATCTGCAGACAGATTTGTTTTTAACGGGAAACTCAGCTGAATCTTAGTTGCATCTCTCGTCTATGCTATTCGTCAAATGAATGCGCTGCACAAAGATCGCCCCATATTCCAGTTAGAAAAGAATAACCACTTGGTAGATCGTATCTCCCCTTTGGACATCTGAATACTACTTGCATAAATGGTAAGCTGTCAGGATAGTAGTCCGAAAAAGAGCGGTGACGGGGCCTTACCTACTCTTGAGATAAGTTATGTGTAACCTGTCTTCAGCAAAGAAAGGCTGTGCTGCGGACATCAGCGAAGCAGACTAAAACACTGTGAAGATAGCAGTGTCTGAGGACAACTCTGCTAAATAAGAAACTGAAACTACCTCCCTAGTTTTAACTATTGAGCGTGCCGGAGATATCTCCATTAGTAACCACGGGCTCATTAGGAGGACTACGCCGGAATAGATAAGCCCCACCCTAGAGAAACAGGAGGGATTGTTACACAGGAAATCAACGACAAATAATAACAGAAAAGACAACACATATGATCTACTACCAGAAGAAGACGACGAACCATCGTCAACCGATACATAAACACTGAAATAGGCACGAAGTATCGACGATGAAAGACACCATGACCCAGCAGATCAAGCGTTCACTCAGGTGAAACCAGTTGAGGTTTATAGGATGACCGCATAGTGAATAATTTAGCAACGAAATTAGCAGATACCGTTGGGAACGTCAAAAAATACGCATATTCACACGATTAAATTAGATCCTCTGCCTCTCGACTTCTCCTGTCTAGGCTTGGGCAACCTGGTAGTATCCCAACCCTCGTGCTTCCTTCAGGTGGTATGGCAGCTAGGCACCGAATGGGTGCTACAGCTGAACGATTTTTTTCATTACTGATCACCTGTACCTGTGAAACCGATCGATGCGGCCCAGCGACCATCATTCGTTGTCGGAGCCAACTCCACCCCTCCTTCACTGCAATATCAACTACGAACATTCCGTCCACCGCACAACTACCGACCCATCGCTACGCTCCACTACGCTTTCTAACAACACACTGATGATTTCCCCTCGACTGGTGACGAAATATTCGCAATCAAATTGCCCAGTTCGGTGAACAAACCAACAACCAGTCTCTCTAGCCTCTTCCAATCGGTGTCCTCTCCTGAGATGATTGATGTTCAAGTTCCTCCACGCATTTTTATCCCGTATATTCCTCTATGCGAAAATATTGTCCAGAATCTAGAGCTTGGCTTTCCGCGTAATTTCAAGATCTCGACTAATGATAAAAAGAAACAAACATTTTGGGGATATGAGAGATTGTCCATTTCAAAGGAGTTGGGAGCAGTGTGCTCGTTATCACGAAAATGCTACCTTTCCAACTGAAGCAAGGAGTATGAAGAAAGTTATTTTCACTGTGCTTCAGTTGCAGAGTACAAGACACAAATCATTGCACCACTACAAAGAGGTTATGGGAAAAACAGCCTCCGTAAACGTTTCAAACCTACAACATTGGGTTTCAAAAGTTGAATGTAAAGGTGCAATGCATAGGTGCCATAGCCTCCTTGTAGGGATACCACATACCAAGAACTCCAAAGATTGATACGGATGGTTCAGTTACGCAATCATTGTAATCGTGAATAGACCTCACATTCATAAATAAAACTGATCAATGGTCAAGAATACTTGAGAAACTTACCTAAGTATATATATATATATATATATATATATATATATATAGTTTAAATAACAGGTATCCAACTCCCATCCAAGAGGTGACAAGAAGTTCGACAAATGTATCCATTTGTATATCAATTTGGCTCTCACGGGAGACTTACTTGAATCTCTCGTTAATGATGCTCCCTAAGTGAATTCGCTGCATAAAGGCCGCCTTATTTTTCAGCTGTTACTATATTCGAGATATCGCAGCATATTTTTATAGGGAAAACTACTCACAAGGTTGCTGAAAGCCCTTCAACAGCCTACCACCGCTTTCACCTTTCTTGGGACTCATCAGGTAGGCGCGGTCCGCGAGTTTCCGTCAACTTACTTGAACCCAAATTACACGAAACTCGACAAACACACCTATTTGGATATCGATTTGCTTTTCACGGGAGACTGACCTGAATCACACTCCTCTGGACTACAAATCTGATGTTAAAACAGCCCGCCCTCGAAGACGCACTGATAAGGATCATTAAACCTGTCTTTACGTGCAACCCCACAAAGGCAGCCCTGCTCAAAAGCATAAGTCCTTTTGTTTGTAGTTTGATGTGTCAGATTGGGTTGATCTCACCGTACAACTGCTTTGTGTGTACAGCTGTGCAGTGCTTCGAGGTTTTTCAGTATTGATTGGCTTCACTTGTGTTACGAAATCCCATTAAAATTCCAAACTCTCACACTACCGGTTATTTTTCCTCTTAATCTGTCTTAGGAATGACTATCGTAACTCACGTGCCAGTTGCCACGGTATGGGGATTTTCCCGAGTGGGAAATCAGCCTTTCCGTAGTTTTTTAAAGAGAGGTCAAAAACAGCTTGATTCCGATGCTCTTGACTTTGCTGTGCATTTTCGGATCCGTTTCGACAACTACCATAGTAATAAGCTGCTTCCAATGACTATCATCTCATATATATATATATATATATATATGAGATGATAGTCATTGGAAGCAGCTTATTACTATGGTAGTTGTCGAAACGGATCCGAAAATGCACAGCAAAGTCAAGAGCATCGGAATCAAGCTGTTTTTGACCTCTCTTTAAAAAACTACGGAAAGGCTGATTTCCCACTCGGGAAAATCCCCATACCGTGGCAACTGGCACGTGAGTTACGATAGTCATTCCTAAGACAGATTAAGAGGAAAAATAACCGGTAGTGTGAGAGTTTGGAATTTTAATGGGATTTCGTAACACAAGTGAAGCCAATCAATACTGAAAAACCTCGAAGCACTGCACAGCTGTACACACAAAGCAGTTGTACGGTGAGATCAACCCAATCTGACACATCAAACTACAAACAAAAGGAGGAGCATACGAAATCCGAATAGCCAAGAGGTGGTGGGATATGGGAACGTGCATTCCGGACGTTATCTAAAATGGGTTGTTTTGACAACCATAATGAATGGCTAACTCGTCACAAATGGGATACCTTTGTTAGCGTTCATCTCTGCTCAGACGTCCCTGCAAAAACTGGAATTGTGTGCAACTCTTTTCGATTAAGCTTGGATTAACTGTTGACTATGGGATTGCAGGATATAGATTTAGGCTACCCTTGACCTATGTAGTGACCGGCAGGTGGATGTAAAAACTTCGTGTAGAAGTAAAGATGATTACCATGTCATTTTCCAATTACTTGCTCGTGCTTAAGTTGACTTTCCTGGATTTTGCGAAAGCATGTAGAGGTTGTGGTCAACAGTCAACCAGAATCAGATCCAAATGTGTTATTTTCTCTTTCGTCCGCATTGAAGAATGTGAATGTTTCATTTTATGCTCGTTCGCATGGGGGGGGGGTTGGAGAAAGTTGTGTTCAAATACAAAGTAGTAAATGATGGAAAAAAATTTTTGGAGTAACCCGGTAAATTGGATGGGACCAAGTTGGCTCAAACTACTACCCAAACACCGCCTATGGCTAACAGTCGCACAACTGTATACCCAAATCAAACCTTCAGAAGATTCGCTTTTTCACCGGCTTTAAGAGGTAACTGAATTTAATCCGCCAACAGTTTGGGTTCCGAGACTACCGAGCAGTTTGTGCAAACGGACAGCTGGTCATTTTAGGAAGGTACTTTTCTAGGCTAGCTAGGCATCACTTACGTAATGCCTAGTCGACGGGCCTGTTAGGCATTTTGAAGACAACTAGGAGTACGTTTGTACGCGCGTTCGTTCACAGAATGTGTTTGTCAAATCACTTAATTTACACAGTTATGCGGGTTGGGTACACGATAAAGTTCACCTAAATTACGTGGTTGTGAAATGTGTGTTGTGACAAAGTTCGATTCACAACCCGGAACTTGATCCCACTGTTTGATGGACAACTGTCAGCCTTGACGCTGGGAGTGTAGGACTGTCACCAATTATTTCCATTTCACCAAAAAAAACCCAGAAAAATACAATTGAAGATGTGCAGTGCAAGGACGACAGATTTGGAGTTTATCACACAAGTATGCACACACACACACACATGAAGCAGTGACTTCACTTGCCCCCAGGCAACTATATTACGGAAATCTCGATCGAATGCTGAGAGAATAAGTCAATAGTTCTACGAAAAAATACCCAGGAAAATATCGCAGGAAAATTAAAACAGAGAAAATTACCAGTGATATCATAAACGTAGAGCTTTGCAACAGGATGATTACGACAAAACTAAACCAAGTGATTAAACAACGCGTACAGTATAGCCATAGTTTTGTATCAATGTGTGCGGCACCAACTTCTCTCCCTCTCACACTATTGTGTGGGACAGTAAACGTAAATAAAAATTTAGTTCGAGAGAGCACGAAATCATCTGGAAGACGAGTTTTGGAAGAATTAGGAAAAAAGTCCGAGAGTGACTGCCAAGATGGTATTGCAATGAGTGGAGAGAAAAAATCGAATCCAAAGTGAACTGCCCTCCAGTTAAGTCCCAAAACATTCACCTGGATGACATACCATGTGAACAATAATCAACTTGATGGAACTTGGACGTCACCAGCTGTGCATAAGATTTTGACGCTAAGACTAACAAAAATGAGGGACCCAGTAACTTCACAAGTATGCCAAAGCCAAGGGAGTTACGTTGCTCTTAGCGATGTCACTAAAAGAACTTTCCACCCTGAATAACTGGTGTATTGAAGTTTCACCGAATGTTGGACAACACAGTCTGCAGTTGGTTACTACAAAGGTTGGTACGACCGGGATCGACAGCCATGTGTTCCTAGTGGCAAAGCCAAAATCGGTAGGAATATAAGGAATCGGATATGATTAGCCCTCATAGAGGAAAGTGAACAGTCACAAGCATTTTTGGTGAAGAATTTTCACTGCTGAGCACACCGTTAAGCATGCAGTTCACAAGAACATGCTCTGCACTACAACTACGCCTAGTAACCCAGTCTGACACATGAAAGTGTGGTAGCTGTCCGCATAGGAGTACGCCACGTACCATATCATTCTACACCTAACGCATAAGTCCCACTAAACGTGAAACACAAAGAAGATTGAATTGTTGGGATTGCCCACATCTTGATTTTCCAAAAAATATATCAGTCACGCTGAGGAGCTCGCCACACCCGCAACTATGATCGTGAAAAGATGGAAATGGTCAGCTGACTACCTACATGTACAGTGTTCCTTCCTTAAAAGAAACTCCTAAGCAGACAACTCCTTGAAAATGAAACAGTTTTAGGGGTCCAGAATGGCTTCACGATGAGAAACGTCCCCATAAAGCAGTAACCGGAAAGACGACTTTCCGGCCTGCCCATGTCTAGAGCAGTCATCCAGCACAATGGCACAATTTCGTCGACTGAAATTTTCTTATACTTCAACGAAGAACGCAGCAAAATACACATTTGCACAGCTCCTTAGTTGCGGATCCTATTTTTCGGAAGTGAGTTAACACCGATGATGTCTTTGCTGTTGTACACATCACTGAGAAATAACAAGTGGACGGCGACCACCCCGTGAACGAATGTTGGCAGCAGGTGTTCAGTGGGAAAAATGCCAACCCCGCTGTGGCAGTCCTGGATGAACTGTGGGCCCCATGCTCCACTTCATGTTGTGGCAAAAGCCAGCAAATTAGTTCAGGTAGCTGTACAAGGTTTTATGGAAAAATCTCCCACTTCAGTAGAAACAGTAATGATAATAATGAAATAATCTGGCTCCTACTAGTTTGGAAGTCTCAAAAATATTGAGAGTGGTGCATTTGAAAAATTACGACACTGAAACAACGTAAAGTGAGAGACTAATTTACGGCTCCTTGGAATGTCCAGTTCACCACAAATTAATGTGCGGATGGATAACTTATAATGTAAAACGGGGTTCTATTATTCTGTTTTTTAATGGAATATGCGATTTCATATGAATAGTTTCTCACAAGGAAAGAGCACTGTGGTTGCGGTAAATTTTCCGAGGTCTCAAGGAATCAATGGAAGGTGCATTCTGATTGTCCTCATTCATACAGCGTATAAAGTGCATACGACCACTACAGCGTAACCCATTATGATGACATCCTCGTTGGTCGTCAGTGGGTGGTGCATTGTCCCCTAATTGGGTCACATTTTTGTTTCCGTCAGTTAAATCGCGTTCGTTTTGTCCTACAGAAAACGTATCAGTGCGCAGCGTATTGGCGTGTCGGTGGCTGTATCACAACAATACACCTAATGTCATTGGTCGCGTTGTTGACTTTCACCTGCTAATACCCACCAAACCACCCACTTTGTAACCTCGGACAAAGGACGCAACTGGATAATGAAAAAACTAGAGGTGCGCACCATTTTTCTACTATGCAGATTGATAGGACAGACCGATTCTTAGTTAATCGCTGGATCAAGCCTGCCGGAACAAGTGGTGTGAGTAGCACCAATCCAACACTGAAAGCTATTGGCATACAAAAGCGAGGTGATATTTCATCCTGACCGTCTTAATTCATAAAAAGACAATTAACCGGGCTTATCGCCAAAATACTAGGAACAAAACTATCGTGGTATTGTGTGCACTAAATGCCTTTTTCAGGTGTCCACGAGAATCGGCTGATATACCGGTACTGTTCAAACCAGATCTACGTGCTGAACACAACCGATGCACTGAAAAATCTTAGACAATGCAACTACGCGACAAACGCCAGTTATTCGGAGTCGTTCAGCTGTAGCACCCTGTCGGTGCCTAACTACCATGCAACCAGAAGGAAGCACGAGGGCTGGGATACTGCCAGGTTGCCCAAGCCTAGACAGGGGAAGTCGAGAGGCAGAGGTCGGGTTAGAACCACGAACCTTCCGGTCAGTAAATTCGCGCTCTAACCACTTGGGCCATCTCGCCCCAGTCATTCGGAGAATACGTGCACAAACACAGAAAAGATAGGAGGGTCTCTATCATTCGTGTAACTGAAACCGGAATTGCATTCCACAGGAACGACAATCGGGTTATGAATATAAATTGGATAGCTACGGCAAAGCAAAATCAAAAGAGCCTACAGACTTTTATTCATTCACAACCAATTCCACAGTGCTAGAATTAGGTGGAACCTACGTATCAGCAGAAGCTAAACGGGATATTACGGAGCTGGAATTCGTCACTTTCATCACTACCGGCGAGCACGATTAACAGTTGGATCCAGTTACAAGCCAACCAAGCTAGAGAGGTAATATTCAGCATTCTAAGGGTCTGAATGTGATCACAAACATGCTGGAAGGGGCTTGCTAAATTGAACAAACAGAGTCGCTATTATCACGTTTTGCAAAAGTCGGGGTTAATTAAACATCGGAACGCTTTGATTAAAAAACGGAACTAGCTACGTGAGAACAATTTGTATAAAACTAATCGATAGGAGGCCCAGTCAAAGTTTATCCCCGTCATACCTGAATCCTGGAATTTTATCCAGAAAAGAGGCTTTGTACAGAGTGAATTATATTTGTCTCAATGGAGTAGCAGAACTACTCAAGTCTTATAACCGTATGGTTTTCCTCCCAACCTACCGAATAACGGTTTAGAGAACGGGGCACAGCCCAGCTGGGCGAAAGCAGAAAGCGACCGCTGTACTACTTTCACTCGACGAGTAGTTCGATTGTAGGAGGAAAAACGTGAGCATCACGTTTAGTTGCTAGGACGACCCGTGGAATGGGCTTCTATCGTCCACGCACAACTCGATTCAGGAAGCAGCTAAAAAGGATGCCCACTTATTTCTGTATATCATAAACACTAGCTAACACAAGACTCGCTAAATCAAGAGCTGAAGTTTTTGCTTGAGCGACGAACGTCAGCAAGCAGGGACACTCGAATTCCAGTCCAGCAACTACAATTGTGACAATGAAAGAGCGGTACTTAACCAGGTCGGGCAACGTGAATAGTAAGAATATCGCGACTACTGAGTCAGTATTTCCTTCTTTATTACGACTTTAGGATAGTTTCACAACAAATGCGATTTTTAGCCTTTAAAAAATAATTTAGTGCATTATCTTGGAGGAAACTACTTATGCGGCTGCTTCGTGGGGTGATTTCACGTGAGAGCTTCCGGTAACACACTGTTCATTTGTCCGCTAATTATGTTCGCAGGACGTCCCTTTGGAACTGTGGCATCGTCCTTGTCTGTAAAGTCCGCATTCTGACTGAAGAATTACCTTTCAGCCGTAGATAACACAGGAGGATACTGACAAGCCCATAAAAATGCCTTCGCTGTTCTCAAAAACAGGGTCCGCGTTGCCCAGAAGCACGACCAGTACACAGTGAATCGTTTACTCTACGCGACTGTTGTGGAAGATATCAGCTGGCCTTATGATGTTCTCACGCATGAGTCGTATGATATGAGGGAACATCAACCGGTTGAGTGTTTCATTCACTCGGTTGGCTGTTACATTCACATACATGTCAGTGAGTTGCGGTCAGTAACCAGCACACATTCGGAGTCGCGGTTCCCGAGGGGCTTTAGATATCGACAGTGCCTTTTGAGGTATAACCACGACGCTTTACAACTGTTGTCTAGGGATCTATTTCTCTACAAGCAAGTTATTTTTCGAAGATTTGTGAAGATTGAGCTTTCGAGCATCCGGGGAGATACTATCCACCTTTTCTAAGTTATCTGAAAATACGGTGCCGAACATAGATAGTTTTTTGAAACAACGGCAGATATTTTATTTTCCGCGCATAGCTTATGGCTATACAATTCTGAGGTTTCAAAAAATCCCGTTGTTGTATCGAAGGGGATAAATGCTGATGCGAAATGTTGGTTGGCTACCGACCATCTGCTGATTTGAGTCCATTTAGCAATCTCCTTTGTGGAAGCTAGGAGCGATGGTACTCCCAATTCGGGTCGTGTAAACTCAGGTTAGACGGGGATATATATATATATATATGCTTCGAATAATCACTTAGAAATCAGCGGAAATTTAATCGAATTGTTTAAGCATTGCAGTGTTCTTGTTCATCGCCATCCATAGTATCTGTGCATAAGTTTCCGAAATAAAATTCGACGGTTTACTGATCAAGAGTGCCACAAAAGCGTCCCTTAGTCTCCTAACATTTGGTTTACCTTTTATGGCATGCCTCCGGATAAGAGCTTTAAGTCTAACAAGATCTCTCGGGTTAACTATTACCTTGTCTTATCAGGACCTTGTAAAACTGAAAAGGAAACTGACTCGAACGGATTCAGCACTTAAGGAAAGCAGCCCCCGTATGCAGCTGCTGAGACATCTAGATTGACAGAACAGACTTATGTCTAGCGCCGCACGAAAGGGGAAATATATTGAGGCATGTAATCCGACTTATCAGGATAACACTCATCAGGTCAGAGGTTAACTCTCAGTCTGGCATCATCGATAGCCAGACACTCATTACAGAGGTCACTAGGCAGACCTGGTGGGCTTCTTTTGTAGCTTGTTGTTCAGCGCGAACCCCAGGGACTTATCGAGAAATGACGGCGTTGATCAACTCTGTTGACCCGAACTAAGTGCACAAAAGACGTGGAAGCGGATGACTTAGTTATGCTGGCGTTGGTCAAGTCATCTGTATAAACCAACTATTAAGCATCTGATCAATATTATCTCTGCACTTTCTTACCTATGATCTACATTTTTTACGTCCGCGACAGTAGGTAGTGAAAGAAATATTCACATCTCATATCATATAATGTCTTCTGTCGGTTCAAATAAACTCAAGTGATTAGGAGGGATTTATACCGTTTCAGAGGCACGGTAAACAATCAGTGGATTGACTGCTGGGCATCATGCACCAATTACTTGCGTCCAAAAACGCAGGCAGCAGGCAAAATAAAAAAAATAAGCTACTTTCTCCCTTGGTCCGAACTAACGGCATAAAAGAAGGAACTAAGTTAATCAGCTGATCATCATTCGATTCCCATATGACACCCGCTAGCACCTGTGGCGCACGACCGGTCTTTGTAATAGGTACAGTAACAAATACACTCATTTGCATATCAATTTGTTTTGATGGGGGACTCACTTACAACCTAGCTGAATCTCTCGTTTATGATGTTCCTACGCAACTAAATATGCTGCACCAGGCCACTTCATGTTTAAGTTGGTACAATATTCGAGATATCGTGATACAGTGTACAGACGTAATGCAATACTCATAAGGTTGCTGAAAAGATGCCTGTAGTTGCCTTTGCTCCGCTGATGAATGAAGTCGACGGAGCTCAACCACCTACTTCTTGCCTATCGTGGATCTTCTGTTCCCACGTTTTGTTCAGTCAGGACTTAACTGCCGAATCGCATGTAGTGATCAGCCCGCCACCTGTGGTATTTGTACGCCCTCTGGGGTACTTACAGTTCAAATCGCACGCCGGTGTTTAAGCCACTGAGATTTTTTAATTATGCTTTAACTCCAAACTATTTTCTAAAAATAAGTAGTAAATGCTTAAATCTAATCTTGGGATTTTCGCCTCTGTGTGTTTACTCGTCTCTTCCTTTATTACGCACAAATCAAAGTAACTGGAAGAAGTGTTACATATGCACATGCTTCTATTAACGGATAGCATCTGTTCGGTGAACGACACTTTATTTCATACATGTGACGTACTAATTATGAGGTTGCTGAAAACTCTTTGACATCCTACGACTTGTTTCGCCCTTCTTGGGGCTCGTCAGATAGGCAGATTCCCTGAGTTTCCCTCAACCTTATGTTTCACGTGAACCCAAACTGCACGAATTCAATTTCGCACGCTAATTTCGTTTTCACGAGTGCAGCACATTCAGTTGAAGAAGAACTTCACACGCGGGAGATTCAGCTGGGTTCCAGGTGAGTGTCCCGTCAAGACTGAACTGATGTGCAAATGAGCGCATTTGTCGAAATCTGTCCAATGTGGGTTCAGGTAGAACATAAGGTTGACGGAAACTCGGGGACTGCGCCTACCTGATGAGCCCCAAGAAGGGCGAAACCGGTCGTGGGCATTCGAAGAGTTTTCAGCTACTTTATGAGTAGCACATTAGGTGTAGTAACACTTTTTGCTTAAGTCGCAGTTTGAAACTTCCTATCATTACCAAGTCTTTAGCATCCAAGCTCCCATATAGGAGATATTTTCAGTGGATGTATGAAAATAGCCTGAACATGCGCACGAATTTCACAATTTGTGCTGGTTGACATGACGATTGTAACCCCTCAAACAACCAATTAGGGAAATAACCTTATACAGGTGACTGGGTACATATCTGAAGGGGTCTGGAAGGTGGCCACATCCAAAAGGGAAATATGGTTTTCATTTCAGGTATATAAGGTTTCAACCATGGAATAAGGGTTTCGAAAAATGAATGGAGAACGGTTTATGTGTGAAAATATCCGCTAATTTGGAATTCTGCTGAGCACTTCCAGCATTCTAGCTCAGTCTCAGAGTGAATGCCAACATGCAGCATGAGAAAGGCAAGCTAGGTACAGTTCGATTTGCAGTTTGACTGACCACTTCACGTAGTTTTACCCTCGCAGCAAATGTGTGGAAATGATCTGAGATAACTTAACTTGGACCGGTCACTGAAATTGGAGGCTACCGATTCAATGACGGTGGACTGAACAAACTGAAGTCTGGAAACACAAGTGAATTGGCTACTGTTTTCTTGACATATTACTCAAACGGTTGCTTAGAAATCCTCGACAGTCTACTATCAGTGAAAAGGAAAGCGTCTTCGGGTGGGGAGTTGTTTGCAGACGAACACGACCTAGGCGGTAACAAGTTGACGGGCACGAAAGTAAAAACCTCGTTTGCACAAAGATTTTGAAGGAGTCACCACCTTCAACACCTTCCCGACTTTTCATTGACCTTAGTTTATAATCGAACAAGTTGCCTGCAAGCAACGAAATACATTTATTTGTAAATTAAGTCAGTGTTAACGGTAGATTTAAACGAAGCCCAGCTGAATCTCTAGTCTATGATATGCTTCAGCTGAATTGCTGCGCAACGACCGCTTCACTTTTCAGTTGGACGATATTCGAGCTACCAAAGTATTTTCCTTGACCTGGTACCACTTACGAGAGAGCCAAAAACTATTCGACAGCCCATGACATTAGTCGTGGGAGACTTAAGCGGATAGAGTATGTTCATAAAAATAATAAAAATTTTTGTGCGTCGCAACATACGTGAAACCACGGTTTCAAAGGCATATTGCCGTTAGATTACTTCTAGTTTGTTGATGTCAGTATACTACCACCTTGCAAATAGATCAGTCCGACGTAACCAAAATCCACTCTGCTGAACGCACTGCTAGTGCGGCGTAAATACAACGATTGTGACAGGAAAAATCGTGCAATCGTATTTCAAACCTAAGTTTTAGCGAGATCTGGACGCAATAACTGATCTGTACACCAGTTGTGAGAAAGCCATGGGTGATTTTTGTCTGTTTAAGTCGCCAAATTCAAAAAGATGGCCAAAAAGGATCTAATAAATTGCAAGTGATAGAGGGTTATAGAACAAAATACTCACTCTTGCTGGTAAGTTCAGGTCGCATCACCTCGGTCGTACGCCTTAGGAGAAACGTGCTAAGAAGGCTAGAAAGCTTTGGATGCGGACTATTCTCTTCATCCCAACCAGCTCCTGGGTCCTCAGAGGCCTTTCGACGATGAATAAACTCCCGACGGAAGGCTTCCTGGCTCTCTGCTAGCCTACCTGGGGCACAGAATTCCGCTAACGACCATAACTCTTCTAAGTTGTTTTGGACTGGTGTCCCAGTGACGATCATACGCCGCCGACAGGGTAACTGCCGCAGAACCTGGGAAGAGACGCATGAAATGAATTTATTTCGTATCACTTGAAGGAGGATTGAGGCTGTAGGTAAGAAAACCCTTCAAATAAAAGAAGACCGATCCAGAGACGAACACTCTTCTTGAAGAAAAAACGGACATTAGTTCAAAACTGAATCGGTTGTCATTTGGCTATACGAAAGTTCCCAGCATTTACCTCAATGTGCTGAGGTAAGCAACTGTAATCGGAATTAGTCCTCCAGCAAAATTGAAAAATCGGTCTAATCCCAGATACTGAAGGTCATGTCCGCAAGTCAAAACCAGGTGAACAGCCCCATGTCTTGTTTAACTGACAAACAAATTACTGTCACTTTTCAACATCCGTAAGATTCCATCTATCACACGACGTTTTGCACACACAAACAGTTCAGAAACATGGGTACAAAGAACGGTGTTCTAACACAGCAACCTTTCATCAGAATGGACGGCAACATTTCTAGTCGAACAAGCTGGTCGTTCTATATCAACTTCAGGCTTAAGACAAAGAAAAACAATGAACAACCAAAAAACATAAGCAGTTTACCGAAGACACATGTGACAGCCAAGCAGTGGGTACAAACGGCTGTGTAAAAAAAAGGAAGCCTACAGAACCCCCAGCAGTGTAGACTCAGAGGCAAGTGAATAAAATTGCGTTCTAATACCAGCCAGGAGAAACGGGATCTTACCAAAGAAGTGTGAATGCCGGAATTTTTGAGCCTGTGTCCCTCGTCACAGACAACCATATCGAGATTCGGAATGGACTGTACTTCACAAGAGTGTTGCACAAGCATTTCATAGGACATGATGATGACCGGCGGAGGGTGTTGTTGTGCCAGATAATTCTGAAAAGAAAGGTTCATAGATAAGTGAGCCGAAAGTGAGACGGAAAATCCCCAGTGACACTGTATTGAATGAAGCAGTCCGTAAGAAGTAAAGAGGTCTGTTCGTTAAACAACACGATTATAAGCTCAGGTGAACAGCCCTTCTGTTCCAGATCGATCAATCCGATTAATCCATACAAATATTGAGGGAGGATCAACAATGCACGTCTTGGGCCTGAACTGTCATAGGGCCTGAAAAGCGAATCTGAAATGCGAGGCGGACGCCTGTATAGGTCGATTTAGGTGTTAGAATTGCTCAACATGCTCTTGCATCTTTGTCCTGTGAATAACACAATGCCCCCTTTTCCGATGAACGCCTTCCGGAGTCCCAGAGATAGAGCTCAGACTCGGATACGACAGAAAGGTTTGTCGCTTTATGAGGAAATTACCCCCGAACGGATACCGAACAGTGAAAACACTAGAGCAAACATGGTTTGTTGTTTGAATACCTTGGTATAAGGCCGATTCAGAAAAAAATCAGGGTGAGAACACAACGTATCAATGGACAGGTAATTGCAACTACGAATAATGTAACATAAACGGCAATTCCGGTGGGTCTGACAAAAAACTACTGATGATTGTTTGACTGTACCAACCAGTCGGCTTGTGATAAGCTTCCTAGGAACATATATATGAGGTGGCTCCAACCATCAATCCGTACAGGAATCATGATTTATCACCATTATCAGAGACAGCAACATCGGTTTGACGCAAATGCGGCACTGCGGTACAACCAGTAAGTTCATCTAATTGTATTTAAAGACCAAGTGCACGAGGGGTCACGGAGACCCATCCTGGAAGGTGCACAAAACCAGCAGCATACAAACTTCTCGCAATCTTTTTCACATCTTTCTGTCCCTTCTGTTGTCCACCTCGCGATCTGCGCCACTCGGAAGGAAGTACAGAGAACAACAATCCTCTCGGTAGACGGTATCCCGGCACGCGTAGAACATGGCTGACCCATCGTAGTCGAAGATGCTTGATGTTTCCCGCGAGTGAAGTACCGGGTCCACAACAAAATACCCGTTTCTATCCACAGCCAACAACGCTCCTGAGGCATCATTGTTAAAAAACCTGAAGACGCCCACCTCATCTGTATGCAGGGGCCACGTCCCGGAGCCACACAACAACACAGCTCTTACTGTAGCCTGCTACACGCGACCCTTGAGGCCCAGTGATATGCCGTCTTGACGCCACAAGCGACCCAAATTAGCAAAGGTGATTCTGGTAGTTGAGATTCGTGCACTGACTTCACCAGACACACCTGCTATCAGAGCTAATACGCATAACCAGGAACGCAAAATTCTCAAAAACTTCCAGTGATTCTCCTTGAGACTGTACATCCTGTAGCTGGGGTTTGTACTTTGGATGTGAAAGCGGCACGTTGGGGAATGGTATACTGGTGATCAGTTCAGTCAACTGGGTTTGTGCTTCACCATCGTCTTCAAAGATGGGGATGATATCATCTGCATACTTTAGATCCACAAGGTTCTCACCAGCAACGACTTGAACATCAGGGTCTCGAAGACCATGCAGCGTTCGCCTCGTTAAGTCACCAGTGACAAAGGTGGACAAAAACGGAGAGTGGACATCCTTGTCGGACGCGACTTTTGTGGAGAGTTCTCCATACACTCTCACACGTCCAGAATTATGCGAATATAGGGATCGCATTGTGTTCAAAAACTTCTGGGGCAGAATCGAACGCACACTTGAAGTCATAGCATACCAAGATTGTGGATTGTCTGTACATATGGCGTTGGTCTAACACCTGACGGAGTGTAAAGATGCGGCCGAAGCAGCCCCTGCACGGTCGAAATCCCGCTCGATGCTCACGAGTCAGGGATTCGCGTGCTGTCGGAAGACGACGAAGAATCAGTGACACCGGAGTTCTTGTTACAACGGGAGTCAAATTAACCCATCCGAGGTTACTGCATACACAGCGAGGACACTTTTCGAAGATGGGCACTAATATCTGGGACGGTCTCCTTCTCCCAGATAGACCCAGAGGCTAGATAGGCACTGGCTGAGGAACCCACCGCCATCTTTGAACAGAGCAAGTGGAAGGGCGTCAGCACCAGCGGCACGATGCCGCTTCAGTAGAGATGTACACTCGGACACTTCTGAGACCGAAGGCGGCTACATATACACAGGAATGGGGGTAGCAGGTGGCCAACTGAATTGCTGTTCGGAGTACTCTACCCAGCGGTCCAAACGTTCTGCTTTGCTGGATATCAGGGAGCCCTTTTGTTCCCTGATAATTTCCCTTACAAGAGGCTACTGAGGGCCAGGTGAACGAATCAAGTGAAACAGTTTGCGGACATTTCTAGCACTTTTTTGCGCCTTCCATTTCTTCGGCCTTTCGGGTTCACCAAGCTTCTCGGTCTGCACGGAAACTCAGTTTCAGCTGGAGTCGGATGATGCGTCGGATGGAGTTGTGGTTGTTGCCAGGGCGGATCTGTCGCCGGGCATCCAACAAAGATATGGTCCAATCAAAGATCCAATGTTTGGATGAGGTTGACTGGGTTGTACCGCAAACAGAAGTTCCCGTTCTGAGTAGCGCTTTGGATATCTTTTCTCAGTGGCCGTTGATACCCAACATCGAACCATCCGTTCGAGGAGCCGGTAGTGATATTTCGGTTTCATTTCTGGGTCTACTACATTCTCAATGGCTAAGCGAGGCGTGCGCGTTTTGCGTAGGCCTGAAAAGCAAAATTAAAAGCAGCAGCGTACAAGTCATGGTCGGAGTCCACGCTGATGTTCCAGAAAAAGCGACAGGCAGTGATCGATCCTCGTCACCGGCGGCTGACAGCAATGTGGTCTGTTTGGATTCGGGGCTGGCTAGTTGGTGGGCACCACATCGTCAAGCAATTTCTGCTGTTCTGAAAATTGATACTGCAAAGTCTGTGATCGACACACATCTAAGGCGACCACCTAATCGGACTTCTGCAAAGCTAAGTCTACCTATCTGGGCGTTCATGTCACCAGCAACGAGCTTTCAGTCCGTTGTAAAAGGGCACCTAAAGCGTTATAGTAACTGTCTTTAGCAGATTCAAAGCTATAATCAGTTGGAGCATAAGCAGACACCTCTAAATTCCCTTACAGACGTTGCCAGATGAACCACGCAGTGGCGACTATCAACGGGTATCCAGTCACGTAGAGATGTTTCCGCTCGATCGCTAAATACAATGCCAAATCCAACATATCTAGCAGCGGACCATGCACCAACAGATGTGCGCAGGCGGAACCAGGAAGAGAGTGAGGGAGCAGTCAGTTCGATCACAGTACTTATGTTCTGTATCATACATCAATACAGAGGTAATCCAGCGTACGAGCAATAGTCACCTATTGTCCTGTTTGCTTCAGTGTACGATCATTAAAGGCTGCTAAGTAGACCGACTGACGGAGTTTGAAAACATTAGGCTTGTTAATTAGGTCGGACGTACAAAAGCTGAAGCTGTGTAATGCATGGCGCGCTCGGACCTGGAGAGAGAGTTTTCAAATCGGGGTGCGGGTAGGGTAGGGTAGGGTAGGGTAGAAGAGGGAACCCGTGAAGGTGTGAAAAGGGAGGCATCAGCAGTAACATTTTCGCTTACCAGGCCTGTTGTATGGAGCAAGTAGGGCGACTCGGCTAGTGACACCATGCGACGGTTGATTGGGCGTGAAAGTATTGTCGGGTGTAAGTCTCGTGGTTGTACGTGGTCTGGGACAGCGCCAGGACGCCCAAACCTAGACATAGGACGATTAGGGTCCTCGACTAAAGCCTTTGGCTTAAAAAACCTGACCATAAGGCGGCGGGAAATGCAAGTGCATTACCATTTTTATAGAACAAGTCGCCATACATGTTCTAACCCCCAACCTGGATGACTGGGAGACTGTGTTGATCAGGACACCAACCACTTACCGACCTGGAATGAGGCTTTGTAAGTGGTACACGGACACCGCCCAGTATGGTTCAATGCGTCACAGAGGCACATAAACGAAATACACCCATTTGTGACCAAATGGATTTTAACCGGAAACACAAGCGAATCCCAGCCGAATCACTCGTTTATGACTCTATCGAGTTTCCCACTACGACCGAATTGGTGTGCAGATGAGTGCACTTCACGAATTTCGTACAATTTGAGTTCAAGTTGAACATAAGATTGACGGGAACTCAGGGACTGCGCTTACCTGCTGAGCCCCAAAAAGGGTAAAGCCGGTCGTGAACTATCGAAGAGTTTCCCGCAACCTTGTGAGTAGTGTTACGTCTATATAATAAATCTAATATCCTCGTAGAGGCAACCTGATACTGTGTCAGAAACTGTTGGTAGTAATTTATCAAATATCGTACGATTGTCAGTGGTACATCTGAAAGAGCGAAGGCGTTTTAAGCAATTCCTTTGGTAGTCTGAGCCCCGCAACAAAGCATATCAACGGTATTTATTTCCGTTCCCTTGTTCGATCAGCCATTCCACTGAGTTCTGACTTTAGCTTTTATATTGATGACTACTGTTTCCATTTTGCCTATTTTCAAGCCAACGCTGATCAGCCTGAGAGAAAATCAACTTTTTCCCAGTGGGAAAGAAGCCTGATTTGATCGTAAATCGTCGGAAAACTTCGATCCTCAATTATTCGCGCCACGCGTGCTGTGCACACCGCATGCAGTGCAATTGTTTAAGCTGTTTATTGAATTTGCAAGCCCATGTTTAATATTGGTACGATAATGTAGGACTTCGGGGAGCAGCTTAGGTGGTTTCAATCAGACTGCTAGACGGCCCCGTAGATTGTTTTAAGTTACAAATGCCCCGTCAAACTATACTGCACAGTCTCAAAACTCCGTCGCCTAACCTCACTCATTCGAATCCGGTGCAGACGTGACTGCATGTGCGGGGTTTAAAGTGACACAACCCTGACAGAACGTGTGACAGTGATGAGGTAGACGAATATAGAAGTGCGAATATGGATTGCCTTATTGTCAAGGCCAGTTCTGACATCTGAGGAGAGACAACTATGCGCCAGGTGAATCGCCACCTTCCAATAGTGTACACAGAAACGGTGGAGGTGGCACTGAGGTGGTACACGGTTTCTCATCCAAACATATGGACATGTAGTTGTTGGATAGTCGATACATGCATCGTGATGATCCAATCTCAGTCGTTTAATCGCAGCTCTATAGAGTGCACATGTAGTGGGTGCTCGGGTTAAAAAAAACATGGGAAGACCACCAACAGAGTGAACTGATATTGTGAAAACATTCCAGTGACCATTGATAAGCTCATTCTTACGCCTGCAATAGTGCCTGGGTTATCGTTTGTCTGAAGGTGGTTTTCATACGCGGGTCACCCATGCGTTTCAAGGCGAAGAACATCAGGGAATTAAAGTCAGTGCTTATCAAGGTAGGCTTTATACGGGAAGGGGAAATAATAGAGGAGTATGACGACAATTTAAAGTCGTTCACGAAGAATTTAACGCTCAAGTGACCTGTATGTACACGGCGGATTCGATGTCACTGTGGGACTCGATACAGGACCGAAGGACCTGTTTGTTTGCACCCCGAACAGACTGCAAGCTAAATTTACGACTGGTCGCAAGGATCGGCGCGAAATTAAGTAGGCTACCAGTTGAACGGCGACTTAAGACGTTACTGAACACACAAATAATCTGGAATTGCCAGAGATGAGGGAGACATAACTAGACCATAAAGGCAACTGCTTCTCAGGATCATCCTGAATGCACATAAAAGGGCGGCTTGCAATATTGAGATATATAACAAAAATGGACAGAGACCGAACTGAACACTAGTAGTGGAAAACGATGAAGAGAAAATCGCAATTTGAAAAAATGTGCGTTTAAAAAAATGGAGTACCTTGATTGTGGCCGTCTGTCCAACACAGTAAAATGGGAGACGTTCGCGGCCAAGCCACTTGGAGAATTCTTTGGCCCAGTTCTGGAGATAGAAATAAAACAATGGTTGATTTGTTGGTTTTTAAACTGACACTTACAAAAAAGAAGTTCAATCCGTCCGACATTTATGACGATAAAGAACAGTGGCAATTTGGTGTAACTGAAGAGGTAGGGCAGGCATGTGATGTGAAGCTAAGGTGTTCCTGTTGGTGTCCCGACTGAGACCCATGCCCAAAACGACCAAAACGGCCTATTTCGATTTCTATGGCGATACATCGAGTCGATGTACGCATATCGCCGGCACGACTTGGAAAAAAGCTCAATTAAACTAAAAAGGGGATGAAATCTCAGTCATTCCAGACATAACCTGCAGATTTACCTGTAAACGTCTCGTAGTTGGCACAGTTAATACCGTAGAAACTGAGTACTTTACCCGCAAGCACAAGCATGGAGCAGCTACGATGCTACTAAATTAGTTAGAAGAAAGGATGCAATTCTGCAAGCCTTGTCGCGCACAAAAAAGAACAGAAAGAAGGCCACCAATGTGGCTTTTGAATATAAACCTACATACAGTTAAGCAGAACTTTGAGGTCCCATACATTATCCCAGATAGTAAAGTGAAAAGTTACTGGCTCACCTGGATAAGGGTACTTGGAGTGACAATGAGACAACGACGAACCACTGGACGTCCACCATATGGTCCTTGTTTCAACAGTAGCCACAATAGTGCGATGGTTTGGACAGTCTTACCGAGACCCATCTCATCTCTGAAACAGAAGAAGTTGGGGCGTCCAGTGAGGAAAAACCGAACGCTTCTGTACGTCCAGGTGTTCTGTTCTCGCTTCGATTCTACATTTCATAAAACTGGTATAACTAAGACTGTTTTGCCAATATGTTCAAAGATAAAAAACTTCCGAGGAAAGGTGTCATTTGGTAGTTCACAAGAAAACGATAAAACCACAATTCTAAGTAGATGAGCATCTACAATGTGTATCTGGTTGGAAGCTCGCCTGATACCCCATTTTCGTTTAATCGCCATCATGATGAATGGTTCATACACAGATCAAAACTAAACCCATCCACCTTGGAATGTCTATGAGAAGTAGCAGTCGCTCCAGAAAAGTCCGTATGTTTTCTTTGCTTCTCAGTTGAAAATTAGTGGGAACCTACAGTTCCAAAACAACCGCGGACCACGTCGTTATGACAGACACTTTACACTATCGTCAAGGGATGTAACGACATGTAGGATCAGCACTTTGGTCCAGCACTTTGGGTCACTTGGTTGGCCCGCCAAGCTTCAGGCATTAAGAATACATTGGTGAAAGGTGGATACTGTAACGCTCGTTCTGCTTGTTTTGTTACAAGGGTCGACTGACAGAAGCGCGTCTTTTCGTGGAATTTCGCATTTGCACGACACGGAACGCAACTGGACGGCTGTCCGAGACATTGGCGAAACACTCGGTGAACGAAGTGACTAAAAAAGGAAACGGAGATAAGGCGACATAAACAACACAACACAGGGCAACAACACTTACGCCAAGATGCATCCGTAAATAGGACCGTTTTCAACCGGTTCGTGTGTGTCGGACAGTACGCTCGATAGGGGATTAGAAGGTAAGGATTTACTCGAGAAGCCCATTATGCACTGATACAAGAAGACGAGACCCTCCTTTTGGTGTGGTCGGAGGCGACTGGTGAATCGTGGATCAAGAGCGACGTCCATAATAGGCAATCCATCCGGGTTTTGAGTCCACTGGATAAGAACAATACACCAAAAACACTAACGAAAACTAGGCATAGATCAAATAAAACGTGTTCGCATTTGGGAAGCCAGACGTGTCATACAATGTTTAGAGTACTGTTCATTGAATCGGTTAGAAGAAAACCCACCTCGTTTCCGGTTTATTTAGAAAGAGACTAACCAAGTTGTCCAGAACTTTGCACCAAATTAAGGCCATGATGAACAATTGGCTATTTACAAGGGACGGAACGATGATTGCTATGGACAAATTTATTCCTGTTCAATCATCCGTTGGATTTGAGACCAAGGACAACTCTTGCGAAATAGACATCATGAGTCTGTTTCCCACATAAAGAAATCTGTCCGTACAGCCTGTTTTTATTTTAAAAAACTGGGTCCCCGTTGTCAAACACCTAGTGACGAGGTCCATTAAGTTGTTTGAGAAAAGTATCCTTTAGTAACCCCATAAAACCCAAATAAGGAGTGATTACTGTCGGATACACATTATTACACCTAACAACCACATAGGGCAAGATCATATTGACAGTTAATTCGTTAACACGAAGATGTGCTACGAAACTTGTGTGTGTAGAAACTCACCACACAATCAGCTGGAGGTCGTGGCATCAGCAGTGCGCCAGGGGGGTGAGGAGTAGTTTTTCTTGTAAGCTAAATAGTAAAAAAGAAAATAATACGATGAATATCCTAAAAGTATACACACAGAGTGTTCCAAGGTTTCCATTACAGCATGCAACCATCCATCATACCAAAAAAGCAAGCCGACGGGGAAACTCGGCAACACAAAACAACTAACAATTGGTCCGAAAAGATATCAGGGGGAATGGTGCACGAATGCAACTAGATCATCCGAAGCGAACGGCGCAGTAGATAGGTAGTTGGGTAAGTTCCAAACACATCAGCGCGATGTGACATGAGAATCAAAACACGGATCACAGATGACGCGCACACATTCATTTAGACGTCGTACAGTTAAGGTGAGCGAGCTTATGATCTTTGCGTACTATTAAGTTTCTGTTGAGTAAGTAGGTATGTTGTGCGTATTATGCTATTTCATGCAGAAAGACAGTAGTATTTCGGTGTAAATTCGAGCGAAAAGCTACAGTAATCGGATATCGTTAGGGTTGCAAGCCCATAAGACTTCCGAATGACAAGATTGATGGAAGAGGACGAAGGGGAAAGAATAGGACAAACGAAAATATCCTGTACATATAGCACGTGCGTACTGTGAGTTACAGTGTGACCAAACTTCGCCGCCTAAAGTGGGCATCAAAAACAGGCCATTTAAACGCTTCACCGGGTGTGCGGCTACTCTTCCAAAGGTAAAACCCTCGGACACCATTGTGGCATCGCACAGATTTTTAGTAGTCCCACTAAGAATGACCGATAAATTCATCTGAGATGCAGGTTACTGAGGACCTGATAATAACATTACATGAAAAATCCCTAGTAAGGACAGCAAAAAATGGCGCGTTGGAGGTAAATACTCGTATTATCAGTTTATATGCGTGTGTATTTTCTGTTGTACTGAAAATTTATCACTGCGTGAAGGAATAACACAACACAACAGTACCCGTCAAGTCGATGGAAAGTCTTCGAATACCTTCAACCGGATTCGCCCTTCCTATGGCTTATGAGGGAGGATTAGTCCCCACACTCACATCAACCATAATTCCTATTTGAACACCAATTTGAACGTAATTGGAGTAATCAGTGGAAAATTTACTCGGTGTTAACGGGAGGTGCAACTGGGAAGTTCAGGTGATATTCAGTTGCGGATCCCGTTAATGTCAGGCTGAGCTGAAAATGCATGTATAATTATCTACTTTCGACAAGATCTTCTAAAGTTTCTTCTAAAGTCTCTAAAGCATTCAGTGTTCTCCGACCTCTAACTAGCATGTCAAAACGTAACGTCTTCGTTTTTATTCTCTGGTTATCGATTACTCAGGTAGGCGAGCAAGCAGTAATAAGGACCGACATTTCAGCATATATCAAGCATGGTAACCACTTACGCGCCCGGTGGATCTAATCATTGAACGCGTGTTGGTCCGACGAGCTTTAGTAACGCTGCATACGTGTGGTCTCCAGAGGTCAGTCATTTGGTGAACCCAAATATCGTACACATATTACAAAAAATATAATAATCGTCCTGCTGTAACACCCTTTTGATGCCTTGCTGCCATACCACCCGAAAGGAGCATGCGGGCTGAAATGCTGCGGGGTTGCTCAAGCTTAGACAGGAGAAGTCGAAGTGCCGAAGTTGGGTTCGAACCACAGACTTTCAGGTCAGTTATTGTGCACCTGAAGCAGTGAGCTATCCCGATCCCACACGCATTACAACATCAAATGCTGTTTCGGTATCCTTCCAGCGCGACCTTGAAGATCCACCGGAGGCTAACAAGTTTTAACTTGGTGATGGTAATCCTGATAGTTATTTTGAAAAAAAACGACATCTCCATCTTACCCACATCTACCCCCGGAATCTAGCTGAATGCTACTGAAGGCCACAGCGGGGCAAAATGCGCGAGGCGCCACGGCGCAAAAGCCCCCTGTTCCAACCGCACGAGTCTCAATGACACAGAACGGGTGACGATTCATTAGAACAATAGAGAGGCTTGCACCGCTTGCACTCCAACCTTAGGGACGAAAAATTAGCTAACAAAACCTGACATTAAAAGCTGCAGCTTCCATGCCAATGATTTGTCGTCGAACAACACCAAAGTTCTTCAGTTAGAAGACCAGGAAGATTGATCACACCGGCTTAGTGCCACATTCACAGTCCATTATGATACCGATGGGTGGATCCATCAGTCACTCAGAAAAAAGTGACATTAACCAATAAAGGTTGAGGGTGCATACACACACTGAGGTGGACTGATACAAGCTAAGGAAGAACCCACATGAACGCAGTTACCAAGCCAACGGGTTGGTTTAAGTCCTGTGATCGGAGAACAAAACATTAGAAGGCGCTGCGAAGCACATCGGTAAGTAGTAAAACTGAAGGGAAGAGTTAAGGGTAGGGGGTTCGAATCAAACGTTGAATAAATATAACAGACTGCTCTATTTTCATCTGCTCCCAGATTCCCGTGTTCGTGATAGGCATTACCTCTTCAATGATAGGACATTCTCTGGGTAAAATATACGTTCTCAGGTTGTCTCACATGACGTGACAAACTGAACCGTAAGGTTCCCAGCGCTCACCGGGCGCTGAGTTTGTAGTGTAACAGATAATATACGTAGAGTGGGTGCCGCACTGGATTCTGTCGGAAAACATACTTACAGAACTCATGTCCGATTTAGACAGGTGTCTCCAGGAAGGCAAGGTTGGAGCATCAGAATCGTGTTTATTTGGATCTAGAAGGTGCAAAGCTAAATAAATGTGAGTCGATAAGTGTACTTTCTGCAGCAATCCCTACGGCCCCAGGGATGGGTGCAGACGAAGCGGTATCTGAAAATGAAGTAAAACGTGAGAAATTAACTCACCCTCACATGTAACAACTTCCTTTTTGTCAACGGACTTTCCCGTTCTTTCAGAGTAGATCCCTGGAGGGATTGAACTGAGTAATTCGGCTTCATAAGACCCTATTTTTATCACGGAACCTTCCTCCAAAGCATTCAGATAAGTCCACTTGTGACCAGATGTAGAAGCAATCCTGCGACGACCATTTGTGTTACTCTGAATGTATGAAGAACTCACGTTTTACCGCGATCATTAGTTAACGTGACCGTCCTGCCGCTTATAATTGCGAAACCTGCGGAAATAGGAGGAAATAAAGGCTCCTCACTGGCGTACCGTCGTATTCCCATTTTTTGTGCTTTGGTAAGTTTGAAGTATGGTAGATGAATAACCTACCTTTTTTGTAGAAGCTTTCGCAAAAACAACCTCAAAATAAGTTGGCGTAGGGTTGGAAAAAACGGGCGTGTTTTCGGAGTGGGTCTCGGTCACAGTTATGGCGACAGAAGGGCTGATGCCTATGTCTTCATGAGTAGGAAGTACATCGGCCCGGCCTTGCTTCCTCGGGGGATGTAGTGCGAGAACGCGACTAGGAGCAGCCGAACGCCTCATAGCTTCAACAGAAAAGAAACACCTCCAGAACCACAGCACTACAACGGGGGGAGGGGGGAATTACTACCTAAGATATGTTAGCCTCCACACTGCTTCCGCTGCGCATCAGAATATAGTCACCATCCCATCCATCTTTTCTCTGACCGGCCCTTCAACCTGTCGTTTATTCCTATCAACTTATGCATACAGTCAATCCGCCTGTGAGATCCTCTTGAAGAGAAATTCATCACGGAGACCAGTCATCTACTTTCTTCATTCGCTCTACTCAGGCAAACTAGGATCCTTTATAAAGATCATTTCCGGACAAAAACCAGTGAGTCATACAGGATCGCCGTCCTCAGTGTATAACTTATCGTTCACACGTCTCAATGACCTCGGTTCACTTTAAAAATGGTTGTTCCGTGCGTATTTTCACGTCTCATTGGGTCCGGGACGCTTATTACGAATATTCCGTACTTCCCGAATGGCAACCGTATCACCTTGCAGCTCGTATTCAACACCCAACGAACGTTTACTTGGAGGAGGCTATGAGTCATGATGTCATTCCCATCAATGTAGACTACAGAGGAAGAAAGGATCCGCGATCAAGGATCCCTTGACCACCTCAAGCTGGATTGAGATGGATGTTAACTGAGCTTTTGAATCGTTGGAAGTTATACGAGTTAGCGAGAGGCAAAAAGTTTCAAAGGAAGGATGTTCTTGAAAAGAAGAGGAGAGCAGTTCCAAAGCATGTAGCGGTAACCCAACTGAATGGAAGACAAAGTGGAAGAGGAGATAAGCATGAACATTATCCAAGGTGGTAACTGTAGAATGAAGCAAGAGCCGCCACCTTCCGATGGTAAAGCACCAGTGTTCTCAGCTCGTGCTCCCATCAATGATGAGAATGATTAATATGATCATGACGATGACAATGATGAAGACTATAAAGTGTTATCTGCCAGTGAGTGGAGTATTTATAAAGTGTAAAAAATTCAGCATCATCATCATCATCATCATCATCATCATCATCATCATCATCATCATCATCATCATCAGCTGTAAGAAACCGTGTACTTGTCGTACAGTGGTTGTAGCTGCCACAGTTTCGTCCGCCGATGATTTGGGGAGGTGAGGTAGGTAGCTGCGCATTGGAGGCGCGAGCTGCGTAAATGCACCACTGTCAATGGGCTGTTACGTCGGGGAATTGGGAAGGGGGCTATGCATTGAAGGCAATAGCTTGGATGCATGAGCGCCATTGAGGGCGCGATTGGGCCATGTCTGACAATGTCTCTAACCATTGATGTGGCCCGTCTCGGGGTCCCCATCCAGGAAGACGGCAGTGACCAGCGCAGCTGAGTTTGCTTGTAATGGCTTTTATACTTCGCTGCCAAGTCATTGTTTGACCGCCTCTGGCTCGTTTCCACCCTTCACGTGGTTGTGCGAAAAGAACCCTTCGAGGAAGTCGGTCGACTGGCATACGGAGCACGTGGCCAAGCCAGCGCAACCTATGCAGTGTGATCAGTTCATCTATCGAGGGTGAGTTATTTCTCCCGAATACCATTCGACGTACTTCAGCATTGCTGATCCGGTGTTCCCACCAGATTCGGGCAATGCTCCGGAGACATCGATGGTCAAACACTGAAAGTCGTTTGACGTCCTCGGCGCGCAGCGACCAGGTTTCTGATCCGTATAGTAATACGGAGCGCACCGCAGCATTATAAACTCGACCCTTGACGGATAAGCTGATGTCACGCCTACGCCACAGGTGACGCAGGTTCACAAAAGCTGCTCGGGCCTTCCCAATTCGGATGGAAATATCATCTTTCGTGAGACCACCGGGACTGATACAGCTGCCCAGGTAGACAAATTTGTCTACTACCTCAATCGGTTCACCCGCAAGCAAGAGGCTAGGGTTCGGGCCCACCCAGTCTTGCACTAGCACTTTACACTTTGACGGGAGTTGTGAGAGGATACGTGAGAAGAAGGGACTCAACCGCAAATATGACAGCAGTAATCTAGGGTTAGGCGAAGTTGAGATACGCAAAGAATCAAGACAGGATTGAAGTACTTGCACTACCAAAAATAAAGCCAACCAACATTGAGGACCAGGATAAGTTGTTTCCAATGCAGATTAAAAGAGTCGGGACAGGAGTGAAGCTACGAGGAGAGATGGATACATTGAGGGACGTGTAAGAGTTGCGATTTGATGGTAAGATCGGTGGTCCGGGTAATAGCAGCTTATGTCCGGGAGTAGCACGGTCGGAGTGAAGTGGAGCGCTGGGAGCGCAAGATGAACGAAGTACGGAGTGGCTTCGTCCGCCGAGGCACCGATGGGATGAGTAATGGTAGATAATAAATCGTTCACATAGATGGAAAACAGTGTTGGGAGAACAGATCTTTCCGAAACTCCTGCGCTGACTTTCTGGGTCCGACAGACGACGCCACCCAACTATGCACGAAATTGGCAGACCTGGATACAGTCCGCACATGGGAAGTTTGGGAAGAAGCCTGTATGGAGAACCTGATCAAATGCTTTCGATGTATCGGAATCAACCACAATCGTTTCAAGCCAAATGTAATGCACGTAAGCGAACACACCACTGTGGAGCAGTGGCGTCTGAATCCATATTGGTGGTCTTCGAAATAGCGGATGGAGTTTGCCTCAACGACTTTGGATATAATGGGAGCAGTGGAGGTGGGGAGGCAGTTGTTAGGTTCAATAAGGGAGTAACGTTTGGAATGGGAGGACAAATGGATTTTTACACTGAGGAAAAAACAGCAGCAGATAAGGATAGACGCGACAGACTTGAAGTGACTGGATAAGGTTCAGGAGCACAGTTGTGAAGTAAAATGTGATGAACGCCTTCCTGAACAGATGAGCTGACTGTGCTGAATTCTAACAAGAGCATTCTTCGTGGCGATAAGCACTACAGGTGAATCGGGAAGACTCGGAAAACTGGTGCAGAGCTAGGGGAACAAACATAAGTTTAGGCAAAAATATCGGCTTTTTCCAATGAGGGATTGGGGGATTTCAGATGTGCCAAGTAGAGGAAGGAATGAGGAACAACGAAAGCTGCGACTGACTGCTTTGACCGGGCTCCGAAAAACTAATTCTCGTTGGCACTTTTAATAGCTGGGTTGTACGTCATTATCGGGTGACAGCATTTGCCAACTTACACCACGCACTGTGACCCGCCTGTGGGCCTTGGAAATGGCCCTAGCAATAAGGTGGTTCATGTTCTACACTATCTGCACCAATCTTCGTCGGTAATTTGTCGAAGTATTGGTAGCTCGGGTGAGTTTGTTGGTTGTTGATCAGGTGACTGTTGATCTGTTCGCCGGGCTTGGCAATTGACTTGCAAACATTTCTGCACCATACGAGGAGACATAATCAGTGCACAGTTGGATGGGTACCTCCTGTTTGCCTGCGTGCGTTTATATAGAACTTAAAGCCTATCTGTTATCTCCTAACGTGATTGGCTAGTTGGGTGACAGCGTTTTTCGTGAATTTATTGGTCCGTTCACGATCTATTTGCGTTGTGGTTTGCGTTCCTTCAAGTCGATTAGTCATCCCGAAGCCTTCTATTTCTAGTAGTTTCCTCCTCCGATTTGATTGGCCTCCTCCATTTTTATTGCGTTGTGGTCTGATCTTTCTTTTTTGGGAGTGATTGGCTGACCGCATAGCCCTATTTCCTCCACTGGATTGACTGGTGTCCCTACGTCCGTCGGTTAACTTGATACCTCGGTTTACTCTCTGGATGCCTCCTCCAACCCAAGTAATGTGTTCGTTTGGATCCGACCCCTGCTTCTTTTGCGGTACGTGGTTCTTACACCTGATAGTGACGATGATGATGACAGGAATCATAATTCGTCACCATTAATAGAGATAGCAACATCGGGGTTGACGCCGACGCCGCACTGCCGTACAACCACTAAGTTCATCTAATTATATTTAAAGCCTAATAGTGAAAAGAAGAGAAAAAGAGTGGGTGAGGGAGGGGACCTGGTACCAACCCACCGCAAGCATTCTCAGGTGCCTACATCCAAAAGCGCTCAATCAGACAATCTGAAATGAAACTGACAGCACCAATGCCACTGATATCAACCAGTCGTCATGTCGTACAATGTTTCCAGCCAAGTGCATGAGGGGTCACGAAGACCCATCCTGAAAGGCGTACAACACCAACAACATACAAACGTATCGCAATCTCTTTCACACACTTCTGTCCCTTCTGTTGTCCAACTCGCGGTTTGCGCCATTCGGAAGGAAGTACAGAGAACAACAATCCTCTCGGTAGATGGTGTTTCGGCATGCGTAGAACATGGCCGACCCATCGTAGTCGAAGGTGCTCGAAGTTTTCCGCGAGTGAAGTGCTGCACAACAAAATACCCGCTTCCTAATCACCTCGCTGCTAACCGTTGACGCCATCCACAACCAACAACGCTACTGAGGCATCGGTGATCAAAAACCTGGAAACGCCCCACATCACCTGTCCGAGGAGGCCACGTATTGCAGCCATACAACAACACAGCCCTTACTGTAGCCTGGTACACGCGACCCTTGAGACCCAGTGATATACCGTCTTGACGCCACAAGTGGCCCAAATTAGCGAATGTGATTCTGGTATTTGAGATTCGCGCATTGACTTCATTAGACATAGCTAATACACATACCCAGAAATGCAAAATACTCAACAACTTCCAGTGATTCTCCTTGAGACTGTACGTCCTGTAGCTGAAGTTTGCACTTTGGACATGAAAGCCGCACGTTGGAGAATGGTGTACTGGTGATCAGTTCAGTCAACTGGGTTTGTGCTTCACCATCGTCTTCAAAGATGGGGATGATATCATCTGCATACTTTAGATCCACAAGGTTCTCACCAGCAACGACTTGAACATCAGGGTCTCGAAGGCCATGAAGCGTTCGCCTCGCTAACCTACCAGTGGAAACGGTGAACAAAAACGGAGAGTGGACATCCATCTCGGACGCGACTTTTGTGGGGAGTTCATCATACACTCCCACACGCCAAGAAGTAAGCGAATATGGGGATCGCGTTGTGTTCAAACTTCTGGGACAGAATCGAACACACCACTGAAATCAAAGCATACCAAGATTGTGGATTGTCTGTACATATGGCGTTGGTCTAACACCTGACGGAGTGTGAAGATGTGGCCGACGCAGTCCCTACCCGGTCGAAATCCCGCTTGATGCTCACGAGTCAAGGATTCACGTGCTGTCGGAAGACGACGAAGAATCAGTGACACCGGAGTTCTTGTTACAACGGGAGTCAAATTAACCCATCTGAGGTTACTACACACACTGCGGGGACCCTTTTCGAAAATGGGCACAAATATCGCTTCACCGCAGTTGTCTTATATAGTCTCTTTGTCCCAAATAGACCCAAAGAGGCTAGATAGGCTGAGAAACCCACCGCCACCTTCGAACAGAGCAGGGGGAAGGGCGTCAGACACAGCGGCAGTGTGACGCTTCAGTAGAGATATGCACTCGGATTCTTCTGAGGTTGCAGGCGGCTACATATTCACAGTTCACCTTTCTGTTGAATACCTGGATTTCGGATTGGGGGTAGCAGGTGGTAAACCGAATCGTTGTTCGAAGTACTGTGCCCACCAGTCCAAACGTTTTGCTTTGCTGCATATCAGGGAGCTCTTTTCGTCCCTGATAATTTTGCTGACAAGAGGCTTCCGAGGGCCAGGCGAACGAATCAAGTGGAACAGCCTGCGGATGTTTCCAGCTTTTTCGCCTGTTCCAGTAATTCGGCCTTCCGGGTCCACCAAGCTCCTCAACCTGGACAGAAACTCAGTTTCAGCTGGAGTCGGATGATGCGTCCGGTGAAGTAACGGTATTTTTCTGAGCTCAGTTCTCGGTCTGAGCCTCCCAAGCTAGTTTTCACGTCAAAACAGCCATCAAAGGTGCACAAGATATATTAACGCTCAAAACGAAGTCAAGAACACTTGTACAGTGTTTCATATATATAGTGTAAGCGGGAACAGCATCCTGGAAACTCTGACGCCTTCTGGATGAGGCATTAGCAACCGGCATTCGGCCAACAATGGGACATGTTTGGTTGTTGCCCCAGGCTTTCGACCAATGAGGTCTCAGCTTGATGCCGGACGGGTAGGCGTATCAAATTTTTGACCAATCATGCGTGGGATATGCTTCTCGGCCGCAGCAACACCTGATTGCGAGCAGTAAAACGGGATTCGTGTAGAATTCCGCCTAACAGGTTGTGGCCAGAGGGAATCTCTCGCCAGGCCTCCAACAAACATATGGTCCAATCAGAGCTTCAACGTTAGGGTGAGGTTTGCTGGGTTGTACCGCAAACAGCAGTTCCTGCTGTGAGTGGCACTTCGGATAACTTTTCCCGGTGGCCGTTGATATCCGATATTCAGCCATCCGGCAGACGTCCATGGAGCCTGTTACGCTATTTTTGTTTCACTACTGCGTCCACTGCATTTTTAACAGCTAGGCGAGGCGCGCACGTTTTGCGTAGATCTGAAAAGCGAAATGAAAAGCAGCAGCGTACAAGTGCATGGTTGGAGTCCACGCTGATGTTTCAGAAGGAGCCGCACGCAGTGGTCGGCCCTCGCCACCGGCGACTGAAGGCAATCTTGTCTGTCCGGATTCGGGGCTGGTTAGTTTGTGGATACCACGTCCTCAAGCAATTTCCGCTGTTTCGGAAATTGATCCTGCAGAGTCACAGTCTGTGATCAGCAAACAGTTTAAACGAACGATCTCCACTGTCTGTTCGGCTATCAAATTTGGCCCCTGTGGCTTACCCGCCCTGCTGTATGCAGCTACGATACCAACTGCAAACCTGGCGACCAGGGTACTGCGTTGGTCAGACCTCTATCCATTGACCAACCTGGTATTCAGGACTCTGTGAGTACTGCGCAAACACCACCCAGTATAGATCAGTGGGTTACGGAGGTACACAAACCGTCACATAATGACAAAGCCCAGCCCCTCCGTGAAATGCAGAGGTTTAATGTGTGACTGGATGGAAGCGGGGCCAGCTCAAACACAGTCAATGGTATCAGTGGAACTGCATCGACTGTTAATCAAAATGCTTGAGTAAAATTCTATTGACGGAAGAAACTCGATTCGTCGGAGTAAAACGTCTACAGGCTTTTGAAGCGGCTACGTTGCATTGATATCGATGTTGTGAGCAAGTAAGCATTCTAAAAAATTAGGCTTACCACGGCTGTCTATGCGCAAATCCCAAGAGTGGCCGGTCTTGGCTTCGCCACGGATGTTTTGACACCGACTTGCCCTCGAAACGAGATTGAACGTGGTTAGAATTTTTAACCCTTAAGTTCCGCAGAAATAATTTTGAATGCTGATACATTGGCGTTGCAATATTCTTGTGGAAAGCTACTGAAGTACGCGATTAACGGAGTAGTACGCGTAGATCTCGAAATTAGGTGCAACAGTTATCGGACGAAGTGCAATGAAAGACGGGATTTCTTATCGGTGGAAAGCAGGACGAAGTCCAGTGAAGGTTAATCATTGAGGCCTGTCTGTTTTGAGCTCTCTGTTTACGCGGGAAAACGGCGAGTTCTCACGACCGCAGTTAAATGGCAGTGTTTTGCTTGGTTGATGGATGTACTACTCACAGAAACAAGTCATCTGGGACATGAGTAACCATTAGTTACCAATGAGTTGACAACTCAAACTTCTATGACTCCTAAAGCGTGGAGAATAAACCAGGTTGGGCGCTCAGTCTGTAGAAAAGCCCCTTCAATTTAAGGCAAATTTGGCGTATCTTAAAAGTGGCTCCTCTGCGTGAAGATGGTGAGGTGTCAAAGGTGCCACTCATGGAGTAATCATCGCCCTTGAAAAATCTGTCGCTCATTGGAGGCAGCGATACACCCTTCGTTTTGAATGCTTGTGTAGTGTCAGCTAGCTGCTAATTGCTCCTTCCTCCCAAATTCAAACTTATGGACCCTGCCGGATATTTCACAGATCTTAACGGTCAGAGTAGCCACCCGTCTCTTAGTAAAGCAACCATCTTCCTAGTAGATGTTTCTGCCCTTCTTCAAACCCTTAAGTATCCGGTTTCTCGGGAGCCAGTAGCCTTCCACCCCGTATTCAAGAACATGACAGTCAACATATTGAAATCCTTATTTTAAATCTTTTTACTTGCTTAATCAGATGAAATATTTTGCCAACTAAAATATGAGGTTTTATCTGGACCACCAATTTAGTTGAAGAACAACGCCACCAAAAAACTTGGCTGGATTTAGCTAATTCCCTTTTTAAACTGCAGTTAACTCCAATAAGCTTACTTTTGCTCGTTACCGTGAGTCCTGTTTTTAAGGATAGTTTTCCTAAAATGTCACGTAAGTCTGAGTAAAGACACTTGTGCTAATGCTCACTAATGGTCCTGGTCCACATAATACTCACTGTTCTGCCTAGGGGCGTAATAGCTCCTTCGTTTTCACTTCATTCCAGACTTGACTATATCGACCGTGATGAAAAATAAATGATTCACTCTTTTGGATGTCGTTAGTCCGCATCCGGTTGTCCACGATGTGGGCATTTGTTTTCTGTTGCGGCCAGTGTGTCGAAGGTAACTAAAACTTGTTATTTGATATACATTTTTTCTGCCTTTCATAGATCTTAGAGCACCCATTTATTGTGCCAGGATGGTTAGATAAGTGCAACGTGTAGCTTACTAATCGTCAGCGCAGCAACACTGAAACACTGAAACTAACAATGTAACACGGGTACAGTCTCAAGTACTTCTGAAATATAGTAAGCGCTCTATAACAGCAACCGATGCCACCACGAATTTTTCACCACGAGAGTTGAGACGGCAGTAGCATAGTGGGACTTAATGATCTCAACAAGGCAAGAGAATGCAAGCCAGGAGATCACCGGAAGAAATCTGGCTAACAGCATTAAAACAGAACAATCGCATGTATGGAAGTTATGAGTAACATTGCAAACGCTATTACGGTGCTTCGATGCGCGGGAGCGTGAAAGGACTTAGGTTATCATTACTGAAGACCAACTTGAAAATCACTCCTGTCGTCATAAGATCCGTGATTAGCAAACAATTTTGTTTTCGTTGAACTTGACCGGCTGCATTACGCCAACTCTGCTGCCCGACCAGAACCGTGGTTCTGGTTCCTCATCTTCCGCAATTTGCAGGTTTCTAGCCATGTCTCAGGCACAAAGCCTCTTGTTTTGCCCTCCCTCATTTTGCTTGTGCCCGCCACCTTCAAATTCTAACGTCAACATAGGATAATGTTTGCTGTTTATGACACTGTTCCGTTTTTGCCCAATCCACTCCACCCTCAAACCCCGCCAGTCATGCTTTTATTCTGACTGTAACTATGATCATGCCTGACGGCATGCCACGCCGCAGCTGGGAATAAACATCATCATCGTTATCATTTATTATTATCAGTAGTAGTACCTTTAAGTCGGACTAGGGCGCCTAGTACTCATTGTGGTAGTAGAATATTTACGACAGTGCCAACTATAGTTCTCATGTGATCTTCCCTCGTGAAAGTGCGCTCGTTCTGACTGATACTGGTAAAAAATATTCCTCTTTGCAGCACGCGATGGACGTGAATGCAAGACGCGCTTTAGGTGTGTGTTGCCTATTTGGGATCCGATGAGCGGAAAAACAAGTGCAGAGATTTGTCAAAAGCAAATTACACTCAAAGTCTTACAGGAAGAATGAAAAAGCAGAATTTTGTTGAGCTGCGGTAAATCGGTCAAGCTGTACAAATGCAGACAATTTACCAATATATTTTTTATTTTTGGGGCTTGAGAAACACAAACCCGTGCACAGACCCGTTTGTTTCATATCAGATTTGTTTCGTGGAAGCAGTCTTCAAGGTGACACAGCACTTCTGGAACTTTCGAAATGCAAACGCACTAGTGCATCCCCAGGTCAAAGCTATTCCCACAGTGGATCCCCGGAGAAATGTTTATGTTTGCAGTGTTTTAAAGCAACAACAGGTTTGACACGACTCTGAAACTGTGAGTCAGATTATTTATCGCCCCTACCGTCACCTGCGCTTGCCCTCAATTTGCAACTTGTAAAGCTGTTTACTATTGGTGCCGTTACTTTGGAGTGTGGAACATATTTTTCAGCATCTACCTACGCCAAAAAGATAAGAAAAGTTATTTGAACAGCAAAATTGGTTGCCGTCATTCAATGTTTACGTCTCTGCGGTAAATGCAAGCAGACAAACCTGCTAATTCGCAATGATGAGCCAAGAACAGGATAGCTCACCACTCCGCGAAGGCTGCACCAAACGTTTACATACGCTCCTTGCAACTGATCCACTCGCTTACTGTTCGTGCATTGGCTGAAACCGGCTAACATTTGCAATCGCTTGAAACCTTGATAATGATTACAACGAAAGTTTGTATCTATTTATGCAATTTAAAGCTATATTTTGCAGTCAACGTAAGACATCGTTGGTATGCGCGGAGCCAGTGTTTTAAATACGAATCACCACCATTCTCACTCTTCTTTGTGTCTATTGCCCAAACCAATATCAAGGCTATTTTGGGCAACTTTCAGATAACCAACGTAGGACAATTGCTCGGCTATAAGAAGCAGTTCACGTGCACTAAAAAGTGCATCAGCAAACTAAACTATGAAATTAGGCCCTTTTGGTTTTGTGTCGGGTTATGTAATCGCCTCGAAGCAGTAAACATATTTACTACGCGGCGCTAATTACTTTACTTCTATTTCCGACGCAGTCGTTGTGGCCACTTCACAATTTTGGGGCCAGGAAGAATTCACAGAAAAGTTAGCGGCATATTCCATCAGCACTCTTTTGGTGTATCTAAGTACATGGCCGCCGACCCCGCCCCCATCCATCATTGTTGTTCTAAGCGTCAATGCCCATAAATCCAGGAGCAATTTCATATTGACGGAAAACGTTCTGTTAGGTGAAGGTCTTTAACATCCTTACCGGAGGGTCTGAAAACCTCTTTTAGCTTGGGAAAAGTTCCGGATACGATATTCTTAGCGATCAAATGCAATTTTATAGGTTTGTTTTTTTAAATTATCAGGTCTATTTTCCAGCTAGTTGGAGGCATACCAACAGAGCCGCATTTAAGCGGCTCTGTTTTTATTTCTGCTTTCGTCCACTAAACCGATTATCTCGTTGGAAGCAGAGAATGGCGCCAACTTGAGTTTTGAGTTCAGAGTTCAGATAGTTACATCCACGGGTCCAGAGTTTTTAGGCCGCACGCCTTGTTAATCATATACACTAGCATCTGAAACTGTCTGGTATTCATTTAGAACACAAACTGTGCGGTTCTCGTGGACCGTCCTTGGAAGCCGTGTTTTTAGATGACAGCACCAACGGCGCAAAAGCAGGTGAGCTAGAGGTGTCGCTTTTTCCTCAGGACGGACATACCGGCAATTACAAGTCCCAGTTGGACTGGACCTGCTCCATGGGTTCTACGCAGCTGACGGATGCAGTTGGTTTTGAGTGCAAGTTGCAATCGGATAATGATCTGTATCGCCTCTTTAAATTTGGGTGGAAATGCTTTTTGTGGTATCCACCCACATTTCATTATATGGAACCTTTTCCATTGATGCAGAAATGTTTGGCAAAACGGTCAAGCAATGCACCCGTGGGACCCGTTTAAAATGCATAATACCGCCCCAGATATTTAAATGCCAGATTAGCACCCTATCTCAAACTACGGGCCCTGAGTGGTACTATTATCTATCGACGTCCACAGAGAGTAAAAACCTCCGAATCGTTGACTCAACTTCGTTTTTTTTGTGTAGCCATTCGCCAGGGGCAGAAAACTACCATCGATGCCAAACCGCAACGGACAACTGCACAAAAACCGGTGATAGCCTGGCTGAGTGCTTACGGGTAAGCAGGCATAACTACTTAAACCGGGTTTCGACGTTCTCTTTCCAGTGGTTTAGAAAGCTCTTGCAGGGACCATATTGGTGGGACATAAATTCTCAGTGACGAGACCAGAATACTGCGTTAAAGAGCAGCAATTCCGGCGTGATGGGGTTTATAGTTTTGCACTCTTTTTCAGTGATACCAACAGAACAAAGCTATGCAAGTCCTCCAGCAAGTGGTATTTTTTGTTGTTCGGCAGTGCTGAAAACTCACATATGCTATCTCGAGGTCACATTCACTATATTTTGGGGACTCTTCGGTGAAATTTGTTTGCCCTGTTCTATTCTGGATGTTCGGCAAATATACTAGGTTGCTGATATTTGACCTTCTAAAGGCAGTAGTGAATGGCGAGGCCCTCAAGTCCGAGCTGCCATTGCCGAGTTAGAAGTGATCCATGGGCATTCATGCTTCATAATTTTATATGCTCTGAGTGCAGTAAATGTGAGCCACAACTCCTCGTCTCGGAGCAAGTGTTGGCCGAAATAAGCAAGTATTCCACACGGCTGGATTTTGAGAAAAATCCTTTTTACTTATTTATACTTTAGTTTTCTAACGTGGTTTTTCAGTTTTGCGGAAAATATTTGTCAAAACGAAAGGTTTACACCAGATTTTTTTGCAACCCTTTTCCATGTGACTTGCAATCCAACCTAGAACACAAAATGTCGTCTGCCAATGCTTCAAGAAACCTGCATTTTATACCCGTGTCGTATATTCACACTGGCGCTTTTTCGCGTTTCAGCAGTGTTTAGGTAATTTTTTAGATGTATTTCGGCAACGTTTCTTAAAGTTGCGTTTCCCAAGTTAGAATCAGAGAACAAATTTCACATGTCGGAGGTCAGGTTTGATTTGACTAATAAATTGGCAATCGCAAAATTTTTCATGGCCCACTACCTGTCCCACCGCTCATGGGACTCCTCAGGCGGGTGCGACTTTTAAGTTTTTCATCAGACCTACGTGCCAGTTAACCCATACTGGACGCAGTTTCTGAACCATTTTCTTTGCAAATCATTCCCGGAAACTAAGCGAAAACTTAGAAATAAACTGTACTGCCGTATTTCAACCAAGTTAAAATATAAAACGGCGTAGCTATCGTGCAAGTTGGCCACTGGTTATGTAGGGCTAGCACGATGAGGGAAGTTCTTTCGTTGCCCCCACAGAGCTGATCCCTCATATTGTAACCTTGATGGTGTTGGATGCATATGTGTTATTTATTGTTTTGCGGTGGGTTATGCAAGCGGTCCGGGAGAAGGTGACATTGTCCGATACAGTTGTTTGTGATATGACACTAACAGTCGGTTTTTATCCTGCATACCGCAGGCGCTGCCACCTTTTTATCACGTTCATTAGCCAGGTCGTCCGCCGGTAAATCACCATTACATCTGACCTTTATGTCGCATTCGATAATTAATACCAAAACCGTTCACAATACTTTTGTTGTTCATCCAGCTCATTATACTGGCGATGATGTCTTTTTCTGCAATAGACAAACAAACGTTTTTTGTAGAATGAGCTACCAGAAAATGTGCGTTTAGGCCAACAGAAATCTGTTGGTAAAACGTTGCATTTAAGCAACATATTGAAAGTTCTCTTCAGTTTTTGTTGTCACAACGTTGCATTTAAGCAACATATTGAAAGTCCTCTTCAGTTTTTGTTGTCAAAAGCAAATAATCTGGTCTTTATTTGCCGGTGGAGTAAAACAAATATTCGTGCGAACCGTTCAATTCCAAAATGACCGTTGAAACCCGGTGCTTTCAAGATGTCAGACGTTGATTAGAATTACTTCATGACGGCCTGACTAAATTAGATTTGAGGTGCATGAAGGATTACCTGCAAAATGTGTGTTAATCACCACAAAACTCAGAGATGTTTTACAAAAGTTCAAACAAATCTTCAGAATCCACGTTCTGAAGGGCCGCGGCCTCCTATTAACTTCGTTTAACTTGTGTCAGACAACATAAACTTAACCAGCCTTGTCTAACAAGTAGTTGATTTTAGTCCACGAACTATTCACGGAGAGCAAGGTTGTTGCTATTTATAGCACGGAATTCAAAGCCATGCAAAAATACAAAAATAACATATATGGTTTAAGCTGATGAAATGGGTCATTAGCTCGATTTCATCTCCGTCGATTTTTCACTCGGAGCTAAAACAATGAATTTAGTTATGTAATAGGAACTTTGTGCATACCGCCCGCATCAAGGGACCTTTTTGAATCTGAACATATGCAGATGGACGAAGGTCAGAAAGTGTCACCTCAAACGATATCCAAAATTTATTAGATGTTTTTAAAATGGGCAATATATTATGTATTCATCTTTTTTTCCTGGTAGATTACGAGGGTCCTTTTCACAAATCGTAATCGTTCAAGACCAAAGCCAGCCTCGCGCTACGCCATCTACTGTGTGAAGCGAATACCACGCAGCCAAGTGAGATAATCTGACAAGCAGTTAGCAGGCATTGACCGTTGACTTCCCAGGACTCAGAGCAAACGATGCACTATATAAGGTCTTCTGGATCAGAGCTAGTAAAACGTCTGACTGAGAGCTTCTCAGTGCATTTTGAGATGAGCTTCGCTATCACTTACACGCGCCGACGCTTTTTCAAAAATTAACAGACGAGAGCCGTCACGAAGAAACTGGACCTTACCGTGGTGTGACGGTTTGCGCACCTCAGCGACCTGTTGAGCTATACTAGGAGGGGCCACGACACTCACAGAGTCTCTCATACCAGGTTGGTCAATGGCTAGAGGTCTGACGAACACAGTCTCCTGGTCTTCCAGGTTGGGGCTTGGAACAGGTGGCTGCTTCTTCCGTAGAGATGGTAATGCAGTTCCATTTCCCACCAAACACCTCTGCCTTGCTTTCAGGCTTTTGGGCCAAAGGCTTTGGTTGAGGACCCTAATCATCCGCCTGTCTGGGTTTGGGCTCCCTGACAGTATCCCAGCCCACTTATAACCATGAACTGCACATAAACAAATGAACTCCTGCCACATCGGCCGTCACGTGGCGCTATCAGCGAGGTTGCCTTACTTGCTGCATACAGCAGGGCGGGTAAGCGAAAACAAGCTACTGCTGACTCCCCCTTTTCCTCTTCCACATACTTTTTCTCCTCATTCTCCCCGCCCCATTATTTGCTCTCCGCTTGTAGATCCAGCACTTTGGACCGATGGCTCCGTTCGTCTTGCATCGGTTTTGCGTGCAGCTTCTGCTCGTCAGTCTTTAACCTCAAAACCCAGTTTATCTAGCCGTTTTCAATGCTCACACGCTGAAACAAGCAGGATAACAAGTTGCTCTTGCTCTCACACTGGACTCGCTCTCATTGATGTCTGCTGTGTCTCAGAAACAAGACTTCAAGATGCAAGCACATTGATTGAGCTAACCGCCCCACCAGTCTGCAATCGCTTCCGGCTACGCACCTCTGGCGATCCAGAGGCTGCTGCAGCTGGATGTGCAGGGGTTGGTATCGTCCTAAGTCACCGGGCGGAAGTATCCTTGCTTGACTGGATACCTGTTGATGGTCACCTCTGTGCGGTTTTCTGGCAACGTCTGTGAAAAAGTCTCACAATGGGAAGTTGATCGATGTCTGTTTATCGCCTGCCTACGCCCCAACTGACTGTAGCTCCGACGCCGTCAAAGACAGGTTTCACGACGCCCTGAATGCCCTGCTGCGGCGAGCTAAAAACTCAGACTTCGTGGTGGTTGCCGGAGGTATGAATGCACAAGTGGGCAGGCCTAGTGTAGCTGAGACTCATTCAGGTCGACATGGATTGGACTCGGTACGTACGGACAATGGGGGACAAGTGCTTCAGCTGTGCGGTCGCAGGCTGTTTTGACGCAGTACTAACTTCAAAATCGACCGCATTGCCATCAGTTACCGAAGACGCGGATCAGTCACTGACTGCCGGTCGTTTTGGAACACATTTGTGGATTCCGACCACGCGCTCGTTCGGAGTCGCTTCTCCCTACTTTTTCATAAGCCGCGTAAGGTGCGGACAAATCGCTTGGCAACTGAGAGACTGGCAGATCCGGATGTTAGACGAACTTACTAGAATCGTCTTCTAGGGTCTCTTCCAAATGCTCCACCATCAGATGTGAACGCATACTGGGACAAGATTGCCACCTCTTTGCATAGTGCTGGGAATTTTGCCTGTGGCACGGCACCACCAGGCGCACTCAAACACTGAATATCGGACCGAACGGCGACACTGCTTGAATCTCGGTGAAATATCCCAGCACGGCCCGGAACACACCTTGCTGCGACGAATTGTCAGACGCCAAGTGAAGGTGAGGATGCAAGCTGACCGTGAAGTGTGGTGGACGCAGAAGGCCAATGAAATGGAAGAGGCCCAGAAACCGGTAATGCCCGAAGATTATTTCAGTCGATCCGTACGACCGGTCCCCGGAAACCACCCGTGAGCGGAAATATCAAGGATCGGAACGGAGTGAACATCTCGAATAAAGAAGAACGTCTCGACCGATGGGCTGAATACTTCGAACAACGATTGTCGTGGCCACCAACCGGCACTCATCTGTAGCCCACAGGTGAAACAGAACCCAGGACGGTGAACGTGAAAACACCTACGGCCTCGGAGGTCTACGACTGCATAGGTTTTCTCAAGCGCCACCGAGCCTCTGGTCCGGACTACCTCCCACTCGCATTGTTCAAGGATGATAGTGAAAGCTTCAGTCAACGCCTGTCTGATCTGTTTGCTCGCATTTAGGAAAAAGAATCTGTCCCAGACAACTGGGGGGAGTCGGTGATAGTGCCCATTTTCAAAAAAAGGGGCTTGCAGTGGGTGTAGTGAACACAAGGGGATCAGTTTGACCCCGGTTGCAACGAGACCGTTGGCGTCACTGGTGCTTTGTTGCCTTACGGTGGCTCGTGAGACAGTGATTCAACGGCAGTAAACGGGATTCCGGCCTGGTATGGGTTGCGATGACCAAATCCTCACACTTCGTCAGGTGCTAGAACAATGCCACACGTATAAGCCACCAACAATTCCAGTATTCCTGGATTTTCAAGATGCATTTGATTTGTCTGGCCGGTCTGTTCTGCTTGATACTCTTGCCCACCAAAAATGCCACGGAAGTTTGTGGACATAATAATCTCTTTTTATTCCCAGAATTCCGGACGAGTGAGTGTATACGGTTATCTCCAAAAGCTTCAGAGTACAAAGTGGTGTCCGTCAGGGATGCCCACTTTCCCTATTCCTGTTTAACTTTGTGATCGACGAAATCATGAGTCAAACGCTGAAGGTCTTCAAAATCCCGGTGCTCAAACAGCCTGTGTCGAAAAACTTGCAAATTTAGAATATGCAGAGGACATTGTTCTGATCTTCCAAGAGAAGAGGGTGCGTGTTTCTGAATGAACTAACCAAAGTCATCTCGGCCTGTAATATGAACTTTGCACCCGCAAATTGTTACTTCATACCCCTGGACATGCAGTCACTGAAAACGCCACTTACAATCAAGGGAGAGGTGATGGAACTTGTGGAACGTTTTACGTATGTTAAAAGCTGTATTAGTTCTGATTCGAGTGTGACAGATCAGGTCAATGCACAAATATGCAAGGTCCGGGTCAGGTTTGCTAAGTTGAGACATCTATGGCGTCAAAGTGGTGTGTCCCTGAATCTCAAGGGACGCGTGTATCAAGCTACAGTGCGGGCTGTTTTGTTGTATGGCTGCGAGACTTGGCCTGTTCGATCAGCGGAACTGAGACGTCTCCAGGTGTACGACAACCGTTGTCCCAGAACCACAGCTCGTGTGGGTTGATGTCGAAGAATCTGCAACAGGGCAATTGGAAAGCGAGTTTTCGGTTGTGCAACGAGTACTTCCATTGAAGAATGTGTCCAGCACAAGAAGCTGCGTTGGTTAGGCCATGTTTGGCGCACACCGAACCATCTTTTGCCGAAAAGACTGCTGTTTTCCGTACCCATTTTAGAGCGGCCGTGGCAGAGAGACGGCCAACCCTTGACCTGGTAGAGGAGTATGAAAGAGATTACGAAACGTTTGGGTGCTGTCGGTGCTACTCGCCTACCAGGATGGGGCCGCGTGATCCTTACTGCGCATGGTTGGAGACGCTGCAAGATACGGCTGCTAATCTATATCAGTGGCGTTCGTGTTTTCAGTTTCTATCCAGATTGCCTGAATGAGTATCTGGAGGTGTAGACACCTCGGAATTATTGTATTAAGCCCGTGCTGTCACTTTCCCGCCAACCTTTATTCTTTTTTGACACTAGGGCTCTCAACTAAATCATGGTTGTTCGGCGGCGAAGCATCGGTGTGGAACACTGATGTCATGCTGTCAGTGATGATGGTGATGAACAGACGGGGGCAAAACAACATTACTGAGAAAACTGATACTGCGTTCATCCGCCAAACCAAGTCTTTACACGTGTTCGCCCAAAGCTGCATTAATCACTGTTTTCCATTTTTATGCATAAGGTTGACGCCTTCAACGGGAGGAGTTTACTTTAATTGAACGTCAGGTGCAGGTGAGTAGACTGAAAATTAATGATGGCAAAACGACCCGAAGGCTCATAGGGTGGTTTTTTTATGGGCTTTAGCGATAAGCTGAGATGGAAGCTTTCGGGTAAGTTACCGACAGATAAAAAACTACTCTGATAGTCCTTCGTCACCTAGGATGAAAAAAAGGAATCAGAGATGAGAATTATCTGAATTTGCAACCCAAGGCTAGACTGACTGGCCGTAATTTCGCCCTCAGTTGTCAGTTGCAGTCCCACTGGTTCATTCCAAGAGCATAATGTAGGCAAACGGTTGTTCCGAAGTACATCAGAGAATTTTTGAGGGCTTCGCTTCTACGCCACGTGCTTGGGCGTCTAAACCAAGTCGCGGAATTAGTGGTTACGGTAGACTTGTCGAAAAATTTTCGACTTACACCTGCCTTTCAGGTTCTCTTGCCGTTGACGCTGGACCTTAAATTCGCCCCACGAGCTGGTGATGGGCATTGATTGCACGGGAAGTCTGCTAGACTTTTTCGCAGTGTTCTATTTTTTAATTTCATTAAATGCGCCTCTTAGAATCTAGCCACTGAGTGAGAGAACAACGCCCGAAAAATTGGGATTAGCTTTTGGGGGTTTTGATGAACAGATTCATAAGCGCTCCGGAGCCCAGCGTACAGCTAGAAGCGCATAGGTGTTGTGTTCACTGGACCCAAAAAAAGGGGGTTCAAGGTCTCCGCGGGTTTGAATGGAGGCACGAGCTGACTTAAAGAATCGTTGTTCCGAATGTACACGAACAGGCGTGATAACTTGCCATGCGCAGTTGACGGTACAATACATTTCAACAGTACATGTTGAAAGGCAGCTCACTGTGATGTCCTTTAGACTCATTAACTCCATATCACGCTCACCTGCACGAAAGACCTAAATCTCCAGCCGATTTTCTGCTACTCATTAGTTCTTATGAATTCTCTGCAGATGAGCGTACCTCAGAACCACGGCAGATGGCCGCATCTACCCAAAATGGCTCCATGGACGACTGCACAACGAAATGTGGCGTAAGCGTCACACAATTTGGCTGCTGCAGGTTCATCATACGCATGGAATATCGTACAATTTTAATCCGGCCTCTTGTAGTCAGTCCTCACTATCCCTACCTGAATGATCTTGATCGTTATTTGTTATCTGGCACTATCGCCTCGCTTCGATATTTGAAAATTTTAACCCTTCCTGGCCGCAGTATTCCGGTTAACCCTAGCATTCTATAACAATCCCATTCTCATGCTACCCTCTGAGTTCCCAATCTGAGTGCGGTTGCTTTATTGCCTGCTCTTGATGACGCTGATAATAGCGATAATGTTCATTCTCAGTTGGTGGGTGGCATGCTGTCAGGCATGATCATAACAGAACAGTTAGACTATAAGCATGGCTTATGGGATTTGTGGGTACTTGCGGTACAACACCTGACCTTGAAATTTCAGTTTTTCTGATGATGGAGAGCATCCCACACAGACGCAGTCGCGCCTAAACTAAACAGACCACAATGCGGTGGACATCGAAGGCACAAAAACATCTTTTGCGATCACATCAAGCTTCAGCGAGATGAGCCCGTTACAAGCTGAAGACGGTAGGCAAAGATACTACGGTTAAGAGCAAAACTGAGGTATTATACTCCGCATGTGATGAGAAAACCGCAACTTGCTGAAAGTGGGGAACCAGAACAACGGATCTGATGGATATGCACTGTCACAGTAAACCAAAAACTGAAACCATTACTGAGGCTGTGGACTTAGACAGTTTATGGTCAGGTACACAAAAAGCGTAAATGGGGAGGATGTAGTGGATAAATTCGCAATACTGGTATACGATAGCTTGAATATCAGAATCACGGTTTACGGTGCAGTTGTATAGACTCCTTGGCGTCGCTGGAGCGGAGTCGGATGTAAAAGTTTCCTGGGGAAGTAAGATGGTACTACCGCACAGAACCGAACGCAAACTATGCAGAAAACGACTGAATTTGTGAGGAGCACAGACTGAAATTTCGCCGGTATCGTGAGATACAAAGGAATGGTTCATCGGCTTGGAAACAACTAGACCTAGAGGGCGCTGAGACCAGGCAAAGCAGCTGTGCTTAGTTGTAGGCAAAGGAAGAGTGAGCGAGTATGCGCAGTCAAGAGTGAGAAGGGAATAGTTGCGAGTGTGCCGTCAAACTGAGTATGGCAGTTCCATGCCATCACTGTACCGATGTACCTCGGTTTCTGGACAACCTCTCAACAGACGTAATGTTTAAAACGATCGCACAAGAAGCGCGCAATTTTCAGGGCAGCGATATTTTGTGCCGGCCAAGGGGATCCGTAGAGGTACAACAAAGTCGATGCAGGACCATTGGTAGATTTGGTAGGGCTGGAAAGTCCTTAGGAAACAAAGCACAAACCAGGTAAAGCGAATACCGACTGCACATTGCGTTCGAGGCTTAATAATGGGAGAAATGGGATGAGATCAGTAAGACCTGCTGAGTTTTAGGGGGGTATCAGATAGTATAGAATCTATTATTAGCAGCAAATAATCACTTAAATTTTATCACATTTGGGGGGGGCGAGAACCACTGCCTAAATTAGATAGAATAGGGGTAAACATATGCTTGGTATCCCAGCGATCGAGGACTGGTTTAGTAGCCTAGCAGTGGATGACCGGTTAAGCTTGACAATATATGCTATTATAGTTCAACTGGACCTGTATAAGTATTCATGGTGGTGAAATATTGGGGGGCAGACAACACGTTACGAATGACGGGGATAAAGACTTCAAAGTGATGAGCTAGCCTATCTGAAAGCTGATAGGGACGTTGGACAATACTATAATTTTGGATTGATAGTGAATGTTAGTTAAGGGGCTACCAGCACCTGGAGCACTGCTATCAGCATCGATCAACAAGTGAAACGTGGAAAGTAACCCTAATAGACGCTGGTCCTGAACGCTATTATTAAAGGGTTAGGAGTTTCATGCCATTATTCATTGATTCATCGTATGTGACAACTTCCGGGTGCCGTAGAGTAAAGCAAATGCGTTATGCTTGCTCGGCAAAATGGGCTTTGATGCGATGCACTCCACAATCGGACGAGGTTGGCTACAGATTTGCACGTCGATGTAAGCCATGGGCACCGCAGAGTGTTTCTAGGCTATCCCATGTATTTTTCGAATATTTTAACGTACTACAGGTCGGTTTCCACAATTTGTAGTGTATAGCGTAGCCGGATACGTGGCACAAACGTAACGAGTCAAACGCGGCAGATACAAACAACACCGACGCTCTTCTATGGACTTCCTCAGAACTACCGGCGATGGGCGATGCACCCGTGCTACTGGCATTGTTTTGGTTGTACGAAAGTTAGAGGGTGGCCCTCCCTTCAGGGCGTACCCAACCATCACATAGGGTTTTCATCCCTTATGCATGCTACCATGTCCGCAGGATGGAATATCACCGAGCAGTCATAATTGCGGCTTTTGCATTATTGAGAACTCCAGATACCAGATGTTAGCCCGATCTGGGAGAGGCCAGGCCAGTAAAACAGCCTACTCAGTTTGAACGGACAGCAGCCGGAAAATGTAGGTCACCAAAGAAGCAAACGAAATGACAAACATCGATTGGGCAACGGGATAGAATGTAGATGTTCAGAGCTTGTGTACAATGGGTAAACGTTGACGGAGCGTTGGTGTGAATTCCCACGTCAAGCGGAGGCGCAACGCAACGTTAAGTGTATGTTCATAGAGTTGTGGAGCCAAACAAGTATTTCATGGACTGCGCACCATCACAAAGGCTACTTTTGAGCTTCTGCTGCGCTCTAGGAATGAGAAACTGTGACTTTGGTTTGATTTATGTTATTTGGGGCTGGGCAATGCAAAGCACTAGTCATTGGACAGAGCTGACAGAGTTATCAAGGGTAAGGACCTGGCTAGAACGGGGCATTAGTTGTATGGGAGAAAAGTCCGTTCAGAAACATAGCAGACTCACATCCGACAGGCATTTAACAGGCAACCGTTGTTTCCTCAGAGTTTCTTCAAAGGTTCCTCAAAGCCGTACGGTTCGCGTTCCTTCTTGTGCTTTTGCGTTAACTCCCCCCAAGGAACTTCTACACCCGCCCCCTCTACAGCAGCAACACTAGTGAGCCTCTTTAGTTTTACTGCACACTGTGGTTCTGGGTTTCCCACTATCATTTATCCATACTGCAAATTCTCGCACTTCATTCTGGTCATGCGCCATACAGCTTGAGACCACCAGGCCTCAGTGGCGGTTTTAGGCTTCAGTTCACATTGGCCGGCCAGATCATGGCAGTTCTGCTACCTCTCAGATCCTTTATTTGGGTTCCACATTGTCTGCAGTTTGAAGTTTTCTTATCACGTACCAAACAGAAAGCCTCTTGCTATGCTCCCTCGTATTGTTTTTGTCCACCACTTTCAAATCTTAACGATCGCATCTTGTCTAACCTGATATGTTCCCCGTGAGAAAGCAAGAACCCTTCCTATTTTGTTCTCCAACCCATGCCGCCTCAGGCGTGACCAAGTCTACTTCGGATAGTACCCATTGTTTATGTCGCCGTCCTTTTTCCATGAAATTCTCATTACTCACAAACCCCACCAGTCATGCTCTTATTCTGACTGTAACATTATGATCACGCATTGGGTACGCTACCCACTAGTTGGGACGAAACATTATTATTATTGTTATTATCGGATCCGATTCATAGAGGAGATCGGGAGTAGTTGGGTATAAGGTAGGTTGGCAGCTGCTTTACAAACTGCGAACAAGTATGATGGTGTGTGCCATTTCAAAGCTGTTTGGGGAGACCGTTCCAGATGCGAACATAATGAACTAGGATGACGTAGTGGCGCAGGTATGTATCAGCCGGAGAGCGCACTAAGAGGCTGCTGGTGTCCAAGAATCTACAGCGAGCAAGTGAATTTACTTTCGGTATAGCTCCTGTTATAAAGGCATCTTGGTAGAAGAAACGGTGTAGGGCAGTTGGATTCAGCTTGAACTGGCTGAGCCACAGTGGTTTGAGACCCAATATTGCGCAGCGGGAGCGGTAGGTAAGAGAGCTGGGTTACGCAAACAACTTTTTGGTGAACAAGTGCTGGACGCTTTCAAGTTAGTTATTTAGTGCTAGTTTGCAGCTTTGGCTGTAGAGGAAAGAGAACACAGGACAAGTTTCAGTGATTGGTTGCACGCATTGTTTGAAAATTGCGGTCTTGGTGTCTCGAAGATATAACAAGCGTAATATTAAAAAGCAGGGCCTACGTGCTTGGGCGAGCTGCAACTGAACTTGGTGGGAATGGCTTAAGGTACGATAGCCTTTGAGACCGAGGTCTTGGATCTCTGTTGAATGGTAGACAGGTTTTGGCCGCATCAGGTGGGAGGATCGGCGGCAAGAAGTGACCTGGTAATTGACAGGAGAGAAGCTTTGGTCGGAGGCAAGGCAGTGAGCCCGGTTCTTGTTGAATCTGGTGAAAAGTGGGCGCTTATTCAGAGGGAGGAACTGTGTAGGCGATTCTTATATCGTCTTCAAAGCCCTGGGAGACGGCGCCGAAGCCATCGGTAGGAAGAAGATGGGTTTTAGAATACTTCCTTGAATGACCAGTGATCAATAGTGGAAATGATTGTTCGTCGCTGATTTTTGGTACTTGTGTCGTATCAGATAGGTAGGAGGTGAGCCACTAAAATGAAGATACAGTAATGGCAACAGAATCAAGTTTCTGTGACAGGGATGCATGATAGACCAGGTTAAACGCTTTTTGGATATTAAAATGGACCATTGGAGTGTGGTGTCCGGCATCGTAGGCTGCTATGATGGCCTTGAAGGGATAGATTGGGCAGCCACTAACATACCTCTAAGAGAAGAATCAGTACTGTTGATCACCTATGGCATTTCTAGCTGGGCAGAACATGTTGCGAGGCTTTTGACCCAACATTCAAGGATGTGGGGGATTCCTTTGTAGTTAGAAATAGTTTGTCTGGATCCGGATTTGAACTATGGGCAGAATATGTATTGTTTTCACTGGGAGAACACGATTCAAGAGTCTGTTGAATGGGTAAAAGATTAAGGATAAGGATTTCGACATCTGTGACGTCTTGAAGATGTCAAAGTTGCATTGTGTTAGTCAAGAATCACGCTTTATTCTCGACTGACTGCATAATATCCGTGCATCACATAGGTATCTCTGTCACGCTTCTTCGGCCAATCCCTGCTGAACGTTTCCAGACAACACAAACTTTCAGTCCAGCAGTATTGATGTGGGTTGGCTAAATGTTTACAGAGCATGACGGGCACAATGACAATAGTAATGGTTCTGGTCTTGGCTGGAAAATCGTGAGACTAGTCAGATCCACAACTCCAAGCGTCTGTCCAGGGTCGTTTGCGTACCCCGATGAGAATTCTCCTGTCATGATCATGCGTGACATTAAGATTATACCCTCAATATCATCGTCATAATTAACAACGCCAGAGGAGAAAACTGGCGTTTCAATGCCGTGAAGCCGTGTCGGTCACTTTGAATAAAGCTTTATAATAAAAACAAAAGCGGTTCAGGAAAGGAGACCTAGAGGTAGCCTACTACGAACGCCCGAGTTACCTACATCTCAAACACTCAGATGCCACGAACAGTCCACGTAGAACTTACAGCCTGAATGCCAGTGGTATTTTTAGCAGCTATACTGCTTGGCCTCTCCAGCTGAACACAGGGAGGATAAGAGCACCGAGAGTGCGCCAACTTCGCTATTTCCGGAGATGTCAAATTCTGCCCACCTCTAATTTTCGTCACCCTGAATGGGACACCCAAAGGGGCGCTGTTTTCGGTAAGTGGAAAATCGGCATGCGTAACACGGCCCAGCTACCTTAGTTCGGATGCATTCCATATACTCGAAAAAATCGTTCAGCTGTAGCACCCTTTCAGTGCCTAGCTGCCATGCCACCCGAAGGAAGCATTAGTGCTGAGATACTTCCAGTTTGCTCAAGCCTAGGCAGGGGGAGTCGAGAAGCAGGGTTCGAACCACGGACCTTGCGGTCAGCAGATTTACGACCTAACCACCTGAGTAACCTCGCCACCTTTCTGCTTCAATAGAGATCCGTTTGGTGATACTCGTTATGAATCATCTGGTTCCAGCCGAGTCCCGTTTTAATCGTGCGGAATCGGTGGTCAAAGACATGAAGATGTCTCATATCCTCCACCTGGAGTGGCCAGGTCTCGCAGCCGCGTCTCTTGGGATTCAGCGGTGTGTGTTGTTAATGGCACAAATGTTGCAAACTGGCCAAGACTTCTTGCCTTTGACGCTCGTGCTATTTCTCAGATACTTATGTTGGTCCAACAGTTGAGAGAGAGAGAGAGTGGATACCTTAGTGGAACACTTATGTGTGGCAAAGCTTTCCTCCGGCCTGGGCAACCGGGCAAGCATCATCTACCATCCACTCCTTTTCCCTCCGTGTCCCTCATCAACCCTTTCCCACCATTTACGGTTATTGCCATGTATCTTATCCAAACCACTGCCCATTAATAAACTAAAAAACAGCCGAATCGACGCGATTTTTCTCCGTGGGAGCTTTCAACTTCCGTACTCCATGTCAAACGGTCAAACAGACAGTGCTTGTCCAGACCTCATATCCCCTTAAAATGGATGTATGCTGTGTCTCCGTAACGCCCGTATAGGACCTAAAGATGTTCGCCAAGGACGAACTCACCTCTTTCACACTTCGCTACCTTTATCTGGTCATCCTGAATTTGTGACTCGTGTGGAAAATGGTGTGGGAGTTGCTTTCCGCCTCAGAGCTGAATGCACTGAACTGGATTTAAGTGAGCAGTCGCCTTTGCAAATTTTGGTCATCCAGCCCAATCTGTTTCGATGTTACTCAACACCAAAAAATGGTAGCTATGTGCAAGTGCCCCAAAGGACTCGGAAGGATACGTTTTATCGAGATTTATCCGCACGCATTTACGAAGCAGTTCGGTTCTCTGAACTCCTGTGAATCGCATCTGCGTGGCCGATTCAAGGTCCAAGATTGTCGCACATCCGATTCGCCGCTCACTAGAAGCACATTCAAATTATTTTCCCCGGAACTATAGGGTTTTCGAGGTTGTGACTTTTACGGAGAGTTAGCCTAATCCATTTACACTTGTAGGTGGTATGTTGCTCATAGCATTTTATTTAAGTGAGCGAAGCATCACCGATTCGCATTTTGCTACCGGTTTACGAGAAAAAACACGAAATCGCACCTTACCATATTTTGGCGTTCCTTAAGACTAAAATAACACCTGCAGAATATCCAATGCAAATTCCACCCAGGAACATCGGTCATCAACGTTTGTTTGCTTTATACTCCCCAGATTTAACGAATGAGATAATTTTGTTCAGCGAACTTCATCACAACACTTTTTCTTATGGAGCTCAGCTTCCATTAAGTATAACATTGTCAAAAGCAGCATGAATTTACACAATGGTATCATTTCTATTAGGAACATGACTCACCATAGGTGAAATACGTCATAAGGCGGTCGTCATGATAACGGTAATCGTTGTCACTCACCTCGACTACTTATCGTGACTGCAGCATTCTAGTCCTGTGTCAATGTGCGGCGCTGATTACGAGGCCACACCTACACACGATAACTTACCCCGACAGCAAATGACGACCCGTCATACTCATTACTGTTTTCAGCACCGCCTACCTTCGCCACTTATCGTAACTGCTAGGCCCATGTCCCTGTGTGACGGCAACCTAATTTAATGGCCAATGACGGTCTTTTGTAATCATAACTTTACGCGTTTTCGATCATCTCGAATACTTGTTGTGACTGATGGGCCCACGTCTAGCTGCGTCGCTGCTTATGAGGCCTCACCTATGTACGGTAACCTTATCCAGTGACCAACGGCTGTCTCTCATGCACACCTGTGCGCGATGTCGCTTACCGCTGCTACCCATAGTAAACACCAGGCTAGAATCTATGCGAGCCGGTGAAAATAAGGCCATAACTATGCGTGGTATCCTAATCTAACGCCCAACGTGGGTCTGTCATACTCATACCCGCCTACCTTGGCTACTTATGGTAATTGCTAAGCCTGTGTCTATTGCAACTCCGAATATGAGCCCTCAACGATGCTGAGCAGCCTAACTTGATGGCCAACGACGGCCCATCACGCCCAGAACCGTACTCGATGTCGCCTACCGTGGCTAATTATAGTAACTGAAGGGCCCGCACACATGCTCGTAAATGACTAATCCCCCAACTACACATAATAGACGAATTCAATGACCAACGGCGGTCCTTCATATCTGTACATGTCATCCATGTGCCAATCCCATGCCCAAACAATACACAACCACCTTTAAAAATCGTTCCTAACTATTGAATGTATCGGTACAAACGTAATGCGTGGTCAAGCCAGTTCTCTGTTTCAGGATTTCTGAGCCTTAGGGTCCAAGGACCACGTGCCTCATTAAACGTTGTACCATGGATGCAGCGTTGACGAAGACCTAGTGAGTGGGTGGGTACTTGGTGTCAAGTCTTCTCAGTTGGAGCACTAAACCCCAACTTCACTCCACTTCTGCTTCCGGGGACCAATACCATGTAGCTTAATAGAGTCGACCCGTAGCCATCCCATACGCAGCCGCAGTAGCAGGGCTGCTTTCTGAGAAAGCGATCAGCTAACTTGTTTCCACTTACAATTTTCAGCATCCGATTTTATATAAATAAGCTTTCACATGTCAAGCAAGTAGGTTGACAGCTGCTAGCTAGTTCAGACTATTCTCAGGCTCTATTCCATGCCTGTTGTGTAGGTTTCGGCCACATCCAAATAATGCCGAAGTATTGCAATCCATTTTCACTTCCAAAATCCTGTCTACATATCCATGATCTACGGTTGAGACAACGGTTGTCAACCACCTAAAGACTTCTTAGTTCCGCTGCTCGAGCGGGCCAAGTCTCACAGTCATACAACAAAACAGCCCGTACCGCAGCATGACACACAAATTTCTTGATATTAAGTGACATACCACTTTGAAGCCATATGTGCTTCAAATTACCAAACGCGACCAAACGGACCAGAAGAATGCCTGCGGTCTTACGTTGGCTTCGTCCTACCTCCGCGAATTCCATTGGCAAACTCAAAAACCCCGCTGCTCACAGAACTGCAAGTCCCAGCCCAATCATCTCAAATATGACGTCCGTTACGGGGCTGTCCAGAAACCGAAGTACGTCAGTGCAATGATGGGACTCCAGTCAGTAAGTATATGTTTGATTTCCCTAACCACACGACCTCTACGTGAGTATACAGGTTTGCTCCAGATCTCTTATGCTATAATAGCATTTATTGGCAAACTCAACCCGTGCTTGATCGCTAGTCTAATAAGTACAACTCTACTCCTATCCTGTCTCATTTAGTCACTTGTTGTCACCACCCTGATGTGTAGACGTTCAGTTATTTCTCTGTATTAATGCACTTTATCCATCAGATATCACCTTAAACTTACCGGGCTTTACGGACCCCATTCCATTCCCTAGTATTCCCGCTTCAAACTTCTGCAATACCCGGTTTGGACGTCCTGTTTGCTGTTATCCACCCCACCTGGTCAGTGATTTACATCCCCAGAGATACCCAAACGGACCAGAAAATACCTGCGATCTTACATTGGCTTCGTCCTACCTCTGCAAATTCCTTGGCCAACTCAAAACCCCGCTGCTCACAGAATTGCACATCCCAGCCCAATCATCTCAAACATGACGTCCGTTACGGGGCTGTCCAGAAACCGAAGTACGTCATTGTAATGATGGCACGACACTGCCATACCCAGTTTGATAGCACAACCGCAACTAAGTCCTTCCTACTCTTGACTATACCTTCTCGCCAACTCGGCCCATTACCTACAACTACGAACAAACTCATGCTTATTCTGAATGTAATCTTATGGTCATGCTACCACTAGTTGTGAATAAACTATTATTATTACCTTACACTGAGTGCAGGGTGCATACCAAAGAACGGGATGACTTTGGTCAGTTCATTCAAAAACAACTGCACCTTTTCCTACTCTTTGAAGATGAGAACGACGTCTGCATACTCCATATAGACAAGGCTTTCGTCAGATATTTGAAAACCGGACGTTAGTTATTCAGGAATTGTGAACACTTTTGGCCGCTTGCTATCTCGGGCCGCAGTCTAACTCACATCATGGTGCCTTCTAGAAGTCTTTCTGAGACATTTCCTATTTTGAGTGTCGGAGTGTAGACACGGCTGTCTTATTGCCTCGTCTGAATGACAGAAATGAACCACCGTGCACCCTCAATGGACCCAAGAATATCCAATTCATACCTGTCTTAATTTGTGACGATTCCTTGGCGAATCCTGACTAAAACAACCAAACGACTCACCCAAGATGTTCATGTACGGGGCTGTCCAGCTCAAGTACGGCGTTGCGGTGACGGTACCGCGACTACCATACCCAATCTGATTGTTTCCGTAGTTCATAATATCCATAATATTTACCGGATGAGGGTGTTACGTGCACCCAGCAAGATACCGCTCAATCCATTTACTTTGTGCCAGGACTTGAAAGCACTGGCCATCTTATTGTGCTGTATGCTTGTTCTGCCTATAAACACACTAATTCTACCAACGTCACTATCGATGGTTTGTATAGCCTTGCGCCTGATATAGCATGTACTGACCATCATAAAAGAAACAAAAACTTACTAGCTGTGACGAACCCCTCTGGCTTGGTTTTGCAGGATACCTGCCACAACGATAGGAGACTTTACACAGGTCGTTAGAAGCTGCTCAATTGTGAGTTTGCGGCGACACAGCAATTATCGTCCTTGTCGTTTCGAGTTTATTTCCAAACGCAATGCAAAATAAAACACATGAAGAAACCGCCTCTTCCACAAATTTCCCACCGTCGTCAGAGCTACATCACGCGAAGCCATTGGCAGCCATTAAAATATAGATTCCGCGCCCATGGTGGACCTCGGCTACGTTTAAACAACTTCCAACAAAACTGCGCCCGCATGGGAAGATCTTAAGGAAGTGAATAAATGCCATCAAATGCTGATACCTATGTTGTTTCCCTCCTCCGAACTATGGTTTCAGAGCAATTTTGGGTGTGCATCTAAGGCTCGGCATCCGATTCATGTAAAAGCCAGCGTTCCGATTGGCTAGTTGCGCACCAGCCAGAAGCGCGCATTCAAACTGCACGTGTTCGCAAGCCAAGGAAAACGAGTTAAATGGTTAAAGCGCATTAAATAAAGGAAGGTGGGCCCTCAGTACAAGCGAGAAAATAGGATGGAATAATTTAAAGCTTTCATTTCAGAGTCTCCGCTCCTCCGCTTGAAATGTGTAAAATTTACCGTTTTTAAATGAATAAGTGAACTTCACATCACATCACGTCCCTTAGAATGCCGTCGATCGGTCTGTCTTTCTTCACGCAACCTGTTTCTGACTACTTACATCACTTCTTCCAATGAAAGGCTGGCGGAACTCGACATTTTTGTTTTCGAAACCTCGATTCAAAATTAACAATAGTCTTGGAAATGTACATATCCTAGGGTTTTCGGACTCAGAACTTTAATTTGCTTTCATCATAATTACCCATATTTTTATGCAGGAAAAGCGGTTGTGTCGTAAGAAGCAACATGTAAACGGGGAAAGTCGAAAAGAAGCCGGACGACGCATCCGGGGGTGAACCGCGATGTCGATCGAGTGAAAAGAAGAGAAAAAGAGTGGATGAGGGAGGGGACCTAGTGCTGGCCTATGTCAAGCATTCTGAGGTGTCTACACCTCTAACTGCTCAATCAGACAATCTGGAAAGAAACTGGCAGCATCAACGCCGCTGACATCGATTAGCCGCCATTTCTTGCAACGTCTCCAGCCAAGCACAGGCGGGGTCACGGGGACCCTATCCTGGAAGGCGTACAACACCAACAACACCCAAAATCTTCGTGATCTCTTTCACGCCTTTCTGCCAAGTCATGCGCTGTCCACCTCGCGGTTTGCGCCAGTCTGAAGGAGGCACGGAGAACAACACTCGTCTCGGTAGACGGTGTTTCGGCATGCGTAGCACATGACCGAGCCATCGTAGTCGGTGGTGCTCGATGATTTCCCCAATTGATGTACCTGCAGCACAACCAAATACCCGTTTTCTAATCACCTCGTGACTAACACGCTGACGCCATCCAAAACCAGCCACGCTTCTGAGACATCGGTGGTCGAAAACCTGGAGACGCCTCACATCATCATGTCCGTAGAGGCCATGTCTCGCACCCATACAACAACACAGCCCTGGTAGCCTGGTATACACGACCCTTAAGATCTAGTGAGATGCCTTTTGACGCCACAAGCGACGCAAATTAGCAAACGTGATTCGAGCCTTTGAGATTCTTGCACTACTTCATCAGACACACTTCCGTCAGAGCTAATACAATTAGCGAGGTATGTAAAGTTTTCCACAATCTCCAGTGATTCTCCTTGAATTTTAAGGGATATGTCCGAAGACTGTACGTTCTGAAGCATGACTTTGCACTTTGAAGGTGCAAGGCGCATGCCAAAAGATGGTATGATGGTGGTCAGTCTTCAACAGGGCTTGTGCTTCACTTTCGTCTTCAAAGATGAGGGCGATGTCATCTGCGTACTCCAGATCGACAAGGCTCTCAGCAGCAACAATTTGAACACCGGGGTTTTGAAGACCTTCCAGCGTTCGCCTCATTATTTCATCAATGACGAAGTTGAACAAGAATGGAGAGAGTGGACATCCTTGTCTGACACCACTTTTTGTAGGGAAGCTTTTGGAGAGCGCACCATACACTCTCACCCGCCCAGAAGTATGTGAATGTAGGGATCGGATTATGTTTACAAACTTCTGGGGCATACCCTGTTGAGCAAGTATTTAACAGCACTGACCGATCGACAGAATCAAACGCACCCTTGAAGTCAAGGAACACCAAGATTGTGGATCGTCTGTACATGTGGCGTTGCTCTAACACCTGACGGAGTGTGAAGATGTGGTCAATGCAGCCTCTACCCGGTCGAAATCCCGCTTGATTCTCACGAGTCAAGGTTTCGCGTGCCATCGTAAGACGACGAAGAATCAGGACGCCAGAAGCCTTGTCACAACAGGAGTCAAACTAACACCTCTGTGGTTGCTACATTCACTGCGAGTACCCTTTTGAAAATGGGCACTACTATCGATTCACCCCAGTTGTCTGGGACGGTCTCTTTCTCCCAGATAGACCCAAATAGCTAGACAGGCACTGGCTGAGAAGCCCACCGCCATCCTTGAAAAGAGCAGGTGGAAGGTCGTCAGGACCAGCAGCACGATGACGCTTGAGTAAGAAATACACTCGGACACTTCTGAGACCGAAGGCTGCTCCATATTTACGGTCCACCTTTCTGTTGAAGGCCAGGATTCTGGATTAGAAGTAGCAGGTGGCCAGCTGAATTGCTGTTCGAAATACTGTGCCCAGCAGTCCAAACGTTCTGCTTTGCTGCATATCAGGGAGCCATTTTGGTCTCTGATTATTTCGCTGACAAGAGGTTTTCGAGGACCAGTCGAACGAATCAAGTGGAACAGCTTGCGCACATTTCCAGCATTCTTTGCATCTTCCATTTCTTCGGCCTTTCGGGTCCACCAAGCTTTCGGTCTGCACGGACACTCAGTTTCACCTGGCGTCGGGTGAGTTGTGGTGGCGGCCAGGGAATCTGTCGCCAGGTCTCCAGCAAAGACACGGTCCTATCAGAGATCCAATGTTTGGATGAGGTTGGCTGGGTTGTACCGCAAACAGACGTTCCGACTTTGAGTAGTGCTTTGGATATCTTCTCCCAGTGGCCGTTTATATCCGAGGCCGTACCGTCCTGCAGGCATTCGAGGAGCTGGTTTTGATAGTTTCGTTTGACTTCTGGGTCCACTAGCTTCTCAATGGGTAAGCGAGGTGTGCGCGTTTTGCGTACACCTGAAAAGCGCAATGAAAAGCAGCAGCGTACAAGTGCATGGTCGGAGTCCACGCTGGTGTTCCAGAAGGAGCGGCAAGCGGTGATCGACCCTCGTCACCAATAACTGACGTCGATGTGGTCTATTTGGGTTCGTCGCTGGTTTGTTGGTGGGCACCACGTTGTCAAGCGATTTCCGCTGTTCCGGAAATTCGTACTGCAAAGGAACAGTCTGTGATCGGCACACATCTGAAGTAAGCGGTCTCCGTTGTCCGTGCGTCTCGTGTCCAAACCAAGACGACCACCCAATCGGGCCTCAGCAGCGCCCACTCTACCTACCTGGGCGTTCATATCACCAGCAACCACAACGATATCTGAGGTTTTAGCCCGCTGTAGAAGGGCACCGTCAGGCACTGACAGTGCCAATAGAAATAATTTATTCCCCATACTTTTAACTCTTCTGAAGGTACTGCAGGCCAACTACCGCGGACGCGGGGTCTACGGGAAGCTCTCACTCGGTTTCACACCGTCAAGCGGTATCAAACAAGGCTATCCTCTCTCACCCTTCCTCAACTTCGGCGTTGATATGATTATGGAGAACTCACTCCCCGCCTCTAATGCATATGAGGTCAAAATGCTCCCAGGGCACTCGCTGAGAGATATCGATATGGGCCTGACATCATCGTAATGCAGGTGATATTAGATACTCTAATTAATTGTGCCTCAGTTTGGCGCGCGCTTCACACCTGCAAAGTGTACAGTGCTGCTGATGGACTGGGTGAGGTTGAACCATAACCTCGTTCTTGCGAATGAGCCGATTGAGGTAGTAGACAAATCTGTTTACCTGGACAGCTACGTCAGTCCCGGTGGTTATCAAATTATCTGTCATGGATCGGGTTTACAATGCTGCGGTGTGCTTCATATTGTTAAATGAACAGGAACCCGACTTCTGCGTGCTGAGGGCTTTGAAAAACTTTCGATGTTTGATCACTGAAATCTTCGGAGCATTTCCTGAGTCCGGCGGGAATAGCGGATCAGTAATTCTGAAGGTTTTCGAAAAAATAACTCGTCCACAATAAACGAACTGATAACACTTTATACGTTGCACTGGGGCATCCAAGCTGTTGCCTTCAATGCATAACCCCCGTTCCCGACTGCCCTTATGAAAGGCCCACTGATACTCCTCTATTTAGGCATAATTATACCAGCTGCCGCCTCCACTATCCCTACCTCCCAAGATCGTCAGCGAACAAAACTGTGACAGCTAAAGCCACTGGACAATAAATACACGGTTTTTGAAACTGATGATGATGATGAAGAGGAAAAAGGAGAAGACGAAAGATTTTGCGGAGCTCCCCATACACTCAGGAACTTTTAGGCGTACTATTCTATGCAAGCCCGTTAAAAAAAGAACCGACCGATTGAATCGAACGCGTTCCAAAGTCAAGGAACACCGAGATTTTAGGGCACGTATACGCATGCTGATGCTTTAACATTTGACAGAGTGTAAATATGTGCTTTACACAACTCCTTCCCGACCGGAATCCTGTTTGCTGTTCTCGAGTCCCACCTTCATGTGCTTTCGTAAGACGACGAGAAATAAGCGGCGCAAAGAGTTTGCCAGACTCACTTTGAACACATTTTTTACACATAGGCACTACTTCGACTCACTCCAGTTGTTTGGGACGGTTTCTTTTGCCCAGATGGAGGCAGCTAAAGTAGCCAAGCAATAACCGAGGATTTCACCGTTAACTTTGAGCAGAGCACCTGAGAATTCGTCAGGACCAGCAGCTCAGTGATGCTTGAGGGAGAAAAAGTATTTACTTATTTCCGAAACCGTTGGGGGTTCGAGTTTCGCTGTCCATGGCTGTGTTGCGGGGAGGGAATCAGACAGCGAATGCAGGTGGTCAGTTCAATTGTTATTAAAAGCGTTGAACCCAATGGTTCAGACGAGTAAACGGGCCGTTTGTGTTACTGATTTTTGCGCTCACCAGAGGCCTTTTGTGCCTGTTGCACGTATCAGCTGGAATGTTTCTCATTACTCCCAGACTTCTCCACTTCCTCTATCTCCCCAGCTTTATGGACCCACCAAGCTTTACGATCTGTGCGGTGCTATTTTCCACCTGAAGTGTCGCAGTCCGTTGAGCTGCATTGTACTATCGACTGGGAGGAATGTATCCGGGCTTCGAGCAGCTTCAGGGTATTGCTGACCACCTACTCCATATGCCGGTCGACCAACTTCTTTGAACGGCTTTTTTTCACGCAACCACGTGAAGGGTGAAAATGAGCCAACGGAGGTCGAACAGTGACGTGGCCGCTAAGTATGAAAGCCATTACTACCAAACCCAGTTGCATCGACCATTGCCGTCTCCCTGAATGAGAACCCATAGACGACACACCAATGATGTTAAACATGGCCCAGTCGGTTCCTCAATGGTATTCGTGCATCCAGGCTATTGCCTTCAGTACAAAGCAGCTCTCCCAATCTCCCCAATTAAAAGTCCACTGACAACCCTGTGTTTACGCAACAATTATATCAGCTACCGCCTCCGATTCGCATCTCCCCAAATCATCGATGAACAAAACTGGCAGCTAGAACCCGAGTACGTCAATTATGCGGTTCTTGCAGCAGCAGCAGCAGCTGATGATGATGATGATGATGAAGATGATAAGGAGGAGGAGGAGAGTGTTGATCGAAATCCAGTGCTTGAAGCTATTTGATTTCAGCGTTTCACAAGCTGACCGACGAGGGTGTGTTAGGGAAACAATCTTTGAAAAGTATGGAACTTCAATTAACTAACATGAACGCCACCTTGGAAGATGAGCTGAAAGCCTTTAAGAACAGTTCAGCTGGGCCCTATCAAATCAGTGTTCAGTGCAATTTTACACGCGTGGCCCATGCACGTATGCAGTGTGGTTCGTGTCGCAGCAGCTTATGTCGGTGGCATTGTAAGATGGTACAGAAAAAAAGACGTCAAAAGTAGGAAACAGGTTAATAATCAAAGGGCAATAGAATAACTTCAACACCCCCCATGTGGTCCGTCTTTAATACCCCGACCCCGCAGAGGGCGTGTTTCAGAACAGTCAAAGCCCCTTTCTATGTTTTTTAGGCTTCATCTCCAGGTCATGCCTTGTCCAGCTCAGCAAACGGGGCACGGCGGGACAATCGATCGCGTGACCTACGGAATATATGACCAAGCCGAAGTAGTGCAGCCGAATCAAATCTTCGATTGGACAAACACTCGGCTTGTCGGCCAAATCCATTCGTCGCACTTTAACATTGCTAATTCGATGTTCCCGTGATGCATGTGCACTGCTACAAAAGCACAGATGGTTAAAAACAAGCGATCTTCTCTTGTCCTCAACGCATATGAGCCAGGATTCACAGCCATAAAGCAAAGTCGGATGCAATGTCGTTTTGCAGAACCTGCATTTCACCGACAGGCCAGTGTCACATCGACATCACAGGTGCCTACTTTTATGCAAAGTAGAACAAGCTTTGGCGATTCCAACACTCACTTCGTTTGCATTGCTACCGTCCGACCTGATACAGCTACCCATATAGGTAAATCTGTCCAACATCTCTGATGGTTCCGATGTCATGGTCAGCCCTGGCGGTCCACTTGCCCAATCTTGCAATAGCACTTTGTATTCTGAAGGCGAAATAGTGCAATGCCGTCTGCGTACACCAAGTCTTTAAGGTCTTCCTCGGGAGCAACTCCTTACCAGAGGTAGAAGGTACCGTGAACATTTCTTCGATAACTAATTCGATAACGAAGTTTGAAGAGGTGAGGTGAAAATTGCCACCCTGACGGACACCACTTTTGGTGATGAACTCAGGAGGATACTCTCCTGAGTATCCAGGGGTGTTGGGTTACAAGGATTGAAGGAGTATAACGAAAATGTTCGATAGAACTTTGAAGGAAACTCAACACAAATCAGCGCGACCGATTGAGTCGAACAATGTTTTTGGGTCAAAAAAGACAACGCTGCTGAACCGGAACCAGCGGAGGCTCATTTTCTTCCAAAGGATTTAACAATTTGTACAGATTAATTCAGTCTTTGGTGAGAAACTACAGAAAGTGCATTTTCGGGGGTCATGCTGTGTTGAACTATAATCAGATCATACGCCAAAATTGGTGACGAAGTACGCTGAATTTGGAACATGCGGCAGTTTCTTATATGAAGTGAAATTGTGATTTAAAGTGCCAGTGTTGACCTTTTGTGCTTCCGATGCTCGCAAGTTATCTCTGTCTGCGTTCATGTAAACCCGTGTCGCACTCAGTGATCTTTATTGAGCATTCATGTGCTGCCGATGATGAGGGTTATTTGAAGCCGAGCAAAGCGGACTGCGTGCCAGTGATGTATGCGTAAAATTAGAGGACAGGGATATTCAACTGTCTCAACGGTCGTAGTACAGGGTGATACCATCACTGATTTTAATGTTTAGAACGACGTACATGTGAGTATTGTGTTCCGTAGTACCTCTCACCTAAACATTTGTATTTTTCCTCAGTGCCACCTCAGCTTCAGCGACGTGATCGCTGATGATGGAAACGAGGAACCCCGCAAATAATTCATGTTTGTTAGATGAAATTACTCTTCTCCGTGAGACATATCCTGGGGAATTTTCGGCCAGTTCCAAGTGAGTAAGTACCCGCTTTTGATCACTCCGTAATTAGTTTAGGCACCACCACTCTGTCATTTTTGATTAGCCCCGGAGTAGGGTTCACTGTCTCGTCCAACAAGTTGATCGATTTTAAAATCCAAATTACCTGCAATCCCGAAGTAATTTTCAATGACAATTCGATCTTGATATTCTCAGTACCCTGCCACATCCCCCAACTTGACGATATACGAAGTTCATGGCCTAGCTGATCGTGATGTGAGACGACTCACTATTTTGTTGAACGAATTAGTCGCAGAACGCAAGGGGGATCCGGTCCTATTCGACATAATTGATGTGAGTTTTTCGTTACGGTTCGTACAGGTTTGGCGACGATTCACCTCAAAACGATGAACAATTATCTAGGCTTGGGCAACCTGGCAGTATCCCAGCCCTCGTGCAACCTTCGGGTGGCATGGCAGTTAGGCACCGAAAGGGTGCTACAGCTGAACGAACGATGAACAATTGTGCCCTCTGAAATACGGTGCCGTTGTGATTTTTGACCTTGGTCGTTGCTGCCGTCGTATGATACCCTTGCGAGCTTTTTTACTAGTCCTGTGGAAATCCGCAGGTTGAACGGTATTCTAATTGAAGTTCTAGGAAGGGAGTGCCTGTGCACAGTATTCAGGACGGGGTAGATATTTGAAATTAATAATTGGCTTTGCAAAGATGAACACAACAGTCACAATTAGTGTAAGCCTCAGAAAGTGCTAACTCATGGAGACGTCTGTCGTGCTAATTGCCGGAAAGATGACCAGACCAGATCACCAGACCTTGAACTCTCGATAGGCGACGGGTAACAAACGGGATTGATAGCTTTTTAATTCCGTGAAAATGGTTCAACTGAAGCAGCGACATTATTATCGGCTAGATCCGAGGTTCGAAAAGTCATATCACTGGGATGAATCAGAAACTTAATTGTTCAGCAAGGTAGGCACTTTCAGGATCGCCTTTGGTCTCTTAATCTTTCTCCAAAAGAACGTGAGGTGCTTCGAGAGCAAGTGCGAAGGCACTTGGGGTGGTCTACAGTGGTTCGAGTTTGATGTCACCCGGGCTAACCGAATGCAGGAAACGCTTACTGGAGTTTGGAAATCCATCACAAAAATGCTGGACCTTACTGTGGTGTGGTGGCTTGTGCGCCTCCATGACACACTGAGCTATACTGGGGAATGTCCGTGCGACATCCGCAGTCTCTTACCAGGTTAGTCAGTGGTTATAGGGTTGACAAACAGTTTCTTGATCCTCGAATTTGAGGAATTGGATATATGTAACGATTTGTTCTTTAAAAAATGCAGTGCAGTGGCATCTCTCGCCAAATACCGATATCTTACGGTTAAGCTTTTCAGTCAACGGCCTTGGCTGAGGGTCCTAATCGTCTCCCTAGGTGTGGGTGACCTGACAGTGTCCTAGCCCATGTACAACACTGATTCTTACAAAGGCAATTTATCTTATACCACGTAGGCGTCGTGTGGTTTAATCAAGCGTATCGCATAACTTACTGCATACCCCTGGATGGGTAGGCGAAAACATGCAACTTCCTTTTCATATACTCTTTCCCCCCAACTCATTAGTGATACTCTACTTTCAGATTCATCCATTAGGAGTGACGATCTCATCCATCCTTCATCACTCTTTCAGCATGTCAGCCGGTTTATCCGGCTGCTTTTAATGTTCACACTTAGGCAAGAGAGACAACAGACTGCTCTTGCTCGCACACGGGACTCACTTGAACTTCATACATGTGTACCGGAAACGAGACCTCAATACACAACTACAATCCCTGAACCTCTTTACTCTCCTCACGCTTCCAGCTGTTCACATCTGGTCTCGAGGGTGCCGGCCTCGTTCCAAGTCACGGGGCTGAAGGATCCACGCTGACTGGATATCCGTTGGTATACGCCTCGTTGTGGTTTGCTCAGTCATGTAGTAAGCCCGAAGTTGATTTTTGTTTGTTGTACATCCAAACTGACCGTAGCTCTAAAGACATCAGAGGAAACTTTTATGGCGTTTTGAGTGCCCTGCTACGGTGGCATAAAAGCTCAGATGTCATTGTGGTTGCCTATACTTCGAATGAACAGTTGGACAGACAGCGTGTCTGAGACTCGGTTGGGTGGCCGAATTGGATTGGACTCGATACATACGGACAACGGTGAAGGACCACTTCAACTGTGTGCTGACCACAGACTACTCTGATGCAGCACTGACCTTCAGAATAAGAAAAATCGTCTGGCTGCATGCGTGCCAACCACAAACCAAAACTGAGCACAGTCCCGTCACTTACCAATGGCGTTGACCAATAACTGTCTGTCACTCCTTATGGAACCTTTGTGAAGATTCTGACAGTGTACGTAGTCACTCCTCATTGCTTTTCAGAGCTGCGCAAGGGGCGGACAACTCTCTTAGCAACTGAGGAGCTGGGAGATCTTGGAGTTAAGCGACTTTATTAGAACCAGCTGGGCTCTCTTCCAAACACTTCATCGTCGGATGTCAATTTGCAGTAGCTTCAGACCGTCACATCTTTGCACCATGCTACTGGCTAACCCATGAAACATAGAATCCAGAGCAGCAAACAGGAGTGCAACTTCGTAGGGGTTGCGTTGACCACTTCTCCATCATGGGCTAGGACAAAGTCATTTATATAATGGTCACGACAGTCTGCGGTGACACTGCTGTCCACCTGACATTCCGTTGTGCTATTTTCCTTTTTAGTTCAGTCGAGAGTTCATTGCGAAAAACGTTCCCACTGTGAATTGTGCCATCTGTCTGTGTGGATTTGCGCAAGAATCAGACGTTTACTGCACACCTGAGTTTCACTATTTCCATAATACCTGCATTGGACAGTATATGCACCATCGGGAAAAGGAACATCAACAGGAGTTGGCGGAACTCCGAGAAAAGGACCCTTATTGCAAATTGGTGCCACTCAGGGTGAGTTGCGTCCGATTCGTTTTGAATATCGTATGAAATATTTTTTGGGATCGCATTTCAATCCTAGGACCACTTGGCTCAGTGGTGCGATAGTATCCGGTATGAATTCGATCTCTCATGATTGTCATCCAAATGTTAACTTCGTATTTCTAATTTCTTATCGGAAACCTCGCGTGGCTCTGCTATATAGATACCATAGGTATGTATCCATAGGAGTATATGCTTCTACCTTTAAGCGCAGTTCACACTAGTGCCGGTCCAATTTGAATTCCTAGTTCATTCATGACATCTGGAATTTTCCACATAGGTGATGCAGTGTACCGTACACACCCATCGAGTTGGCGCAAGAATACAAAGGTTCTGAATACATTCGATAAATTCACGGGGCTTCGAGATGGCATAGCCTTGTAGTTAGACCACCCTTTCCTTAGAGACCAGACTTCCGAACAGCAATCTTGGTAGACCCTTTAAAGTATTCTCCTAATAAGTGGGATGGGGGTAGCAAATGCAACTATGGTTGAAAACTGGACTTCAGTTTGATTTGCAGGGTCGACAAACCTGTTGTGGTCCCCATAGGATGCGTGTGTGTGAAAACCACTGAATCTGGAAACGTCGACTGCCACTCTTTAACGCTAGACGCTACAGCGTCCCCACCTTTCGGGTTCAGAGCATACTAACAATATATTAAGCGTCAGTTCCAGCATCGTCCGTGTGGCACTAGGTTTGTAAAATGGAAGAGGCGAGTGCAAGCTGTTTCAACCAATTCGCACAACAGGACGTGAGGGATTCTGATAGTGGGGTGGTAATTAGAAGCGTAATGTCTGAAAAGAACCAGCATCTTGATCGCTGGGCGGAATACTCCCAACAATAGTTTAGCTGGCCTCTCCCGTCCCTGCACATAAGCTCTCGTCGATCAACTCGTTACTATCAATATGGCTTTGTGCTTCGAAACGCCAACAGGCTTCTGGGCGAGATGGCTTTCCTCCAGGCTAGATTACCTGGCGCCAGCCCCCTCTTTCCATCCCGTCGCTGTTCTTTCGAATATATTGATAAGGGTGTTCGAAAGTAAAATGCCGTTCTTTGCTGGTGTTACCACCATTAATGGTGATTGTTCTACGTGTGCTCGTTCAGGTGTTTGTGAACGTTCTTCGCGCCTTCATACCTCCTGCCAAGTTACGGTTTACAGTCAACTATCTAAAATCCCCCCAGAACCAGCGGAGTTCGTCAGGTTACCTCTTCTTTCACTCTTTCTTCAGTTTTGCCGTAGACGTTACCATGGAGTACACACTCCAAGGAGTAACCAGCTTGGTTATGAAGACCACGTCTGGAGAAACAGTAATGGGCAAAAAAATTCGTTGATGAATGGCTGTCCGTATAAAATTTTCCGAACCTGTTTCAGCATGCCTTCTGCACCTCCAAAGCGCGGTATTGCGTCAGGATTCCTTATCTACTTGTGCCCCTCTGAAGCTCCAGAATGATGATGATCACCATCTACAGCATGATATCAGCGTTCAACACTGATGCTTCGCTGCTGTATGAAGGTCCATTTTGTTACTAGGTTTACATTTCTTTGCAGCCGAATAAACCACGAGCGTATTACAGCAGATGAAGTCAATGAGCTCATTATGGAGACAAGGAAAACATTCGCCGAAGTGTTGCTTATGGTGTTGGAAACTACTTCGGTCTAGCTAAAGGGTCATGTATACAATACAACTCCGAAATTTGGTTCCTCCGGTTCTAGAACCTTAAAGGCCGTCGACCGTTTGATCACCAGTGCTTCCGTAGCCAGCAAGAGTTAATTGGCTCCAGTACTTACACAATGTATTGGTACTTGGTAGTGAAGCAGAATCGCTAGAGCAACCAGAGAAACCGATTAGGTGAAAGCTGTTCGGGCATGTGCTACACGTACACTACACTACCACCAAACAGAGTATCTTTTTCCATCCCAAACTACTGTTGGCGGAAATATCGCGGAGCACCAGCCAAGTCATAAGAAAGTAAGAGTAGCGCTCTGGAATCTCCGCGCCTTCTTGACGACGTCCCCGATATTCCTTGTTCATGGCGAGAAACGTTGCATGATATAGCATGTAATCCAGTTCATTAGTGTGCGTGGTGTCACCTCCTAGTCGCTTTGCATAGCTGACGCTTGTCTTTTGTTGTGTGGTTGGTTTGCGCTGGGTACGATTCGCAAAGGACGCTAGGTCAGTCGCACTGATGGCACCTTACTCTGACATGCTCAGATATGCTTATTTAATACTCTTCAGGGGTGCGTTATTCTTGGTTATCTTCCTTATGAACCTAGTACTTTTTCACACTAGCCCCCCACTGTTCCCTTTGCTTTCCCCTCTTTACTAAGCGCTCATTTTTCAAAGGTCGTCAGGTAGTTGAGCTCCTGCGCGCGTGATAATACGAGATAATCGTGCATTGTATGTAACCGACAAGCTGCATCGAGCTATTTGTATTCATTGGAACGAATACTTGCAGGCCGTTAGCTAGGCCACACTGTAATTTCTTGATGTATGCACCATAGGGTGATGACAGTGAAGAAGATTCAACGTGTCCGTGCTGTCACAAGGGTCGTGGGAATTGGTTGACCGAGCACCCGGAACCGCATTTCTCCGAATGGTGTAAGATCGCTAACAGAGCTTTTTCTATCGATGGTAATCACCATTATGTCTTAGGCCAGTTGACTAATTGAAAGGTAACAGCGAATGCCGGTAAAGACATATGTAGTCCATATGGCACACAACGTTCGCTTGTGCCTCTCTGAGGTCATAAAATCTCAACTGATCGGGTCGGAACCGACAGGGTGAGCTCATTTTTAGTTTGCCCCGGTCGTGGCCTGACTGGTTCAGTCCATCAAGTGTTACACGGATGCAACCAAAAATGTCACTAGAACACTTTGATAACCCATGGTTGCTTTCAGTATTATTATTCTGTCAGAAAAATGTTGATGTGGACGGAGATCGGACAAAATGAACCACGTTGTCTCTCCAATATCGGCCAAAACAAGTGTCTGTTAGTCGTTGCATCAAATAACTTCATTCAAAATATAGTTTCGGCAGTTCTTTGGCTAGGTTTTCATGTCAGTTTATTTGGCATGTCTGTTCTCATCTTTCTTATTCCAGCTACCCTGTCCCGTGTGCCGAGTTGAAGAATTACCATACTCGGAAAGCTTGGTTCAACTGGCACATCAGAAGCAGCACCTTTGACACTCAACTGTGGTACGACTCACTGATATCCTCTTTCAATTAAGTTTCTGAGATTATTTTTCTCTTCAAAGTCACTTGTTTAAGTCAGCCAACCCAAATATACACTACACTGTCAATGTTTCATCTGTTCTGATCAACTATCCATAGCGAACAAGACACCTCCATGTTTCGCCTGCAATTTGCATGACAGGGACGGACGAATTGTCCTCCCAGTTCATCGTAAGTTCCCCAGGTACTACTACACTTTATCACTAGTCTCGTTAAGGTGGATGTGTTGGATTATCTGCACGTTGACAAATACTAACTGTAGTTATTCTTTTAATCTCAGCTCACACGTATACTACATCCGTGCTAACAGTCCATATTTTGTATCTGAGTTATGGATGTGAAACGTCTGAATATGCCTGTGACGCTTGATTCAGCTACGGATTCCATCAAACTGTGCGACTGATCACAGTGGACTGTTTTCATCAGCGATACAAGTGCACCACTAAGCTTGAGTGCTGCGAATTCTTAGTTCACTTCATCGTTGTCTTGAGCTAGCACACTGCAAAGGATATCATCAACCTCTTCCGTAAATCTCGTACATACCGTAGAGTGGTCATTGCTGCCATAGTTTCGTTCGTTACAGAGAAGCACAAACACCAGTGAGCGATTTGACCGCAGCAGGATCGCGCAACCTGTACACTAACGAGCTGTTACCGGAGTAACGATGTACACTACAGACAAACCATGTGAGTGAAAACAAGAAGGCCCTTCGCTGTGAATTTGTTTATCAGCAAAAACGAACCAGGCGGTTACAAGCCATTGGACACGAAGGTACACATCTCATCTGCACAGGTTTTTTTTAAAGTGAAGATCTTCAAGCGCACTCTCGAACTTTCCAGGACGTCCATTGAATATTAGACAATTGTGAACCAACACTGCAAAGCGGTTCCATAATTTCCGTAACAACCCTCACAATCCACCAGATGCGAGGCAGAGCTTGGACACCAGACCATAGACTACTCAAGTGCCTCATCACTAGCACACTGTTACACATCTCCTTTCAAAGGTCACGTGCCTGCCACCGAAGTTCTATTTGCCTCGGTTTCAGCAGCTGGTCCATTCGGCACCTCTTCGGGTATATCATACAACTTTCGAAGCTGGACATCGTTTGGTCTTTTCGACCCTCGACCGTCCTGAACTGTATAAGCGTCTCCTTGACGGTCGGTAACGACAGACAGGCCTTGCTACCGACTATCCAACTTCCGCGACCCTGGTCCACTCGTTCCAGGAATCTGATCTTTCCATTTGACCCACGGGGAATAGTCGCGCCTTGTTATCTGCCGGTGTCCGTCTAGTCCTTTCCTGAACGGCGGTCAAGCTTTTTTGGGTTCTCCTTTCCTCTCTAAGCTATTTCGGAGACCGGCGTGTTGTCGGCCACAACCCAATTTCCTGATCGATTGGAAGGCGTGGATGTCGACCGTACGTCAACATGAATGGGGACTTGCCTGTAGTTGACTGGATCGATGTGCGAAGTGCTAACAACACTATCGACAGGTCACCTCCTTTGGCCGCCAGGCGCTCCTTAGTCCGTTTGTTTGCGGGTGATAGGGTGCTGTCCTTAGCCGCTTGATGCCCAACTGTTGCAAGCAACTCACGAACTCTTCACTGTCAAAGCACAGCTCCTGATACGTTAGGATCGTTTTCGGTACCCTGTAGTTAACCATGGTGTGATGCATGACCACTTCACTGATCGTCATCGCCCGTTGATTCGGTACGGCTGCCGCCTCGACCCACCGCGACAGGTTATTACGACATTGAGTTCTGCTAGCTGTCACCGGTAAGGGGCCCATAAAGTCAACGGACCATAACTCTGCTATCTCTGGTACAGGGATAGGTTCCATGAGGTGAGTTGTCCCTTTCGTATCCCCTTTCATCAGTTGGTACCGTTTACAGGCCATCACATAGTCTATTACCTCACTTCTCTGACCAGTAGGCTATTTGCTGGAGTTGCATGTCTTGGTGTACCCTGTGTGAACTTGTGGCATTTGACGACCAACTTCCGTCTCAAAACGCGAGATATCACGGGCAGCACAACGTCCGAATCGGTGGCGTTCCAGGATATTATGCCACCTTCACTCAAGCTCAGCCTGTCAAAGAGGGCCTGAAACGCCTCCAGTTCTCTCTCCCTCCGCAGTCTCAATCTCCCTTCCGTCCAACAGGGCGGCTGCAACCTTCCATAGTACGGGATTCCGCCGCTGTAGTCATACCAAACTTCCGGAATCTAATTCGACGACGAGGCTATTGGCGCCGATCATGATCTTCGGGGCCTCAGCTCTAGCCTCTGGTTTTGAGAGACAATCAGCCAGGTGGTTATCCTTCCCTAGCACGTACCGGATCGTGAATTCGTATTTTTGTAGTCAGTGTCCAGCGCGCGAGGACCTCTGCTGGTCCTGATTCACCTGAGGGGTTTGTGATCGGTCTCGACGTGAAACTTTTGTCCCAGCAAGTAGGACCTCCACTTATTCATGGCTCAAGCAATCGCTAACCATTCTTTCTCAATGTGTATTTCTGCTCAGCGTTAGTCAGGACACGGCTGACATTCGATGAACCCGTCCACCTGCTTTAGGATTGCACCCATACCCCGGCCACTAGCGTCCGTTGCTGATCCAGCATCCGCGCCCTGACACGCTCGAATGTCTCATGTGCTTCCCTTGTCCATTAGAATTTTCTATTTTGACTTCATTTATCCGCAGGCCGCCTTCCCGAATAGGCGAATAGAACTTCGAAGGCATGCACGTGACCTTTGAAAGGTGTGTAACAGTATACCAGTGATGAGGCACGTGAGTAGCCTATGGTCTGGTGTCCAAGCCCTGCCCCCGCATCTGGTGGGACGTGCTGGTTGTTGCGGAAATTATGGAACCGCTTTGCGGTGTTGGTTCACTATTGTCTAATATTCAATGGACGTCCTGGAAAATTCAAGAGTGCGCTTGAGGATATTCACTTCTGAAAAACTCCGTGCAGATGAGATGTGTACCTTCGTGTCCAGCGGCTTGTATCCGCCTGGTTTGTTTTTACTGACAAACAAACTCGCAGCGAAGGGCCTTCCTTCTTTCAATGGTACACCTAACTTTAATCGTGAACCTACGTGCAGACCATGTGTTGGCGCCCTGAACTTATCTCGATGTGTCTCACCGAAAGGCTGTAATCCGGCACAGTTTGGCTTTCTCTGTGGTTCCGTCCATAAAAGCTGGGGACTTGCGAAAGCGAGAGCAAGAAGGCTAAATTGAAGCTTAGGAAAATGCTGAATCTATCATGATCGTGAAGAGTATTCAGATTGGACGAAATAGACAGTTTCCTTGGTAGTTCATAAAGGGTTTTGGTAGCTCACTGTCGTGCGTAAACGTAGACAATAATCAGTATATTCTAGCCAATTATCGCGTCCATAGGACATTTACGAATAACGGAGAAAAGTACGCTATATTTGTACGAACAGGTGGCGTGGATCTGGAGATCAGCAGGTGAGTCTTCCAGCAAAACCAAATTGGTATACAGATTGGTTTGCAAGTCAAATTACGTGCAATTTAGGTTCAAATAGGAAAGGTAAGGTTGACGGAAACTTGGGGACCGTGCCGACCTGATCAACCCCGGTTGTGGGCTGTCGACGTTTTCAGTAGGCTTACAAGTCGTGTATTAAGAATATGAATCAGTTGCAACTTCAGTCAAACCGCGTGATATGAACAAGACAGAATAGGTTAACGCTTTGCCAAGGTTACACAAGCTTAGCTGTCATGGCATTCTGACAAATATGCTTGCGCTAAATTAGACGTTCGGGAGAGATACAATTTTTCCAGCGCGGATGTGGGGATAGTAGACAATGCTGGAAACAACGCTAGTCCACTCAAAGAACAATCAACCGTCGACATCGCAAGCATTTCATGAGACCATCAAGACTACCGTGAACACGCGCATTGATGATATCTCCCCGTTTGGTGACGAAACGTTCACGGGTTACTAGCCAATTTCGGCGAGCAGACCAATGGCCACCTGATCAACAACCAACTAACATCGCTTGGAATTTGTCCTGTGCAACCCATTCATTCATGCGCCAAAAGTAGACGTAGTCCTTGAAGCGAAATACACCAGCTGTATCAACGGCACGAACTACCCTGCTGTCCATATGTAATAAATAGCAACAACACGGTCGCATCACTCTCGCACCCATGCAGTTACCCAACTCTACCCGTCACTCGAATAGTAAGCCTAACAAAAACCGACTGACAAACAGGGAACAAAACTTATCATAGGTAGTCAAGTGAAGTACAAAAATTTGGAGAATGGCAAGTAATATGGAGTTCTGGAGGAAACGGCGATGGGCGGATCAGGTTTCATCTGCCGCAATCGCTTGCGGTGGTTGTACACCGCAGCAGGTGAAGCGTTTTCCAGTTACTACACATCGGGCAACAATAGCCAAGCCGACTAGAACGACCATGTAGAACAGACAGACAAGTTCGGGCCAGGGTGGGTGCAGCCGGTTTAGGAACGACTGAAAGAGAATATTGGTCATGGGGAAAATGCATGGGGGTTTAGAGCGTTATACTCAAGCAAGGAGTATAACGATATTAACCACTTCAACAAATTCGAAAAATTTCACGACCAAGATGCACCCAAAAAATGTGGTCTCAAGTTTGTCGACATCATAAGCCGTAAACCGTGTACATGCCGATCTAGCTGCCAGTTTCGTTTTCGGATGACAGGGATCGGTAGACATGAAGACAGCAACCGATATCACCGACAGGTGGATATCTGAAGTTGTTAGCAGTGATCTCGTGAGTGGAAAGGACGGAATAGTAAGTTTTGAACAGCTTACATGCTTGCACGTCATTGGGCTATATCCATCAGCGTCTATAGTATCCCGTCTTCAGGTTATCATCCAGAGAAACTTGTACTGGTTTTCACACTTCGTTGACTTGACTTTCTCCGGCACATTTTCATCCTCCGCGTAATCATGCGAATAAGGCTGTTACAGAGGATAGATTCACTGGCACACGGAGCAAGCAGACTGGACCTTGCTGCGGTAAACCGGTTTGCGTACCTTTATTATCTACTGAGCTATACTGGCAGGGGAGGGTTCATTTTGACACCCACAAAGTTCCTCATACCAGGTTGCTCAGTGGATAGAATTCTGACGGACATAGGATCCTAATTCTCCAAGTTGAGTTGGAACATGTGTGGCGACCTGCTCCTTAGAAAAGCAGGCTACTCTTACCAAACACTGCTGTTTATCGTGTATGATGGATCTTCTAAGGACAGTTTCTAAGGCGCTCTAGGTGGTCTTTTGCAACGGACTAAAAGCTCAATCATCATTGTAATTGCTGGTGACATGAACGCTCAGGTAGGTAGCCTCAGCGCAGCTGAAGCCCAGTTGGTTGGATACGAGATGCGTGGACAAATAAGAACGCCTGCCGTAGATTTTCGTCGTTGTTTCGCGGCGGCCTATTGTCAGCGAAATCACTGAGGATCAAAACGGCTCTCCGATACAAAGCAGAGAACATTTGGACCGTAGGACAATACTGCGAACGATTCAGTTGATCACCTCCAATCCGGACTGTCGGCCTTCAACAGAAACGCGGATTGTGAACACTCTGCCTCAGAAGTGTCCCAACATATGGCTCTACTAAAGCGTCATCGTACTCCTGATCCTGAAGACCTTCCATTGACTTTATTTAGGGAAGGCAGTGAATTCCTCAGCCAGTGCCTGCCAAGCCTATCTGCGTCCATCTGGAAGAAAGAGACCATCTCGGACAACTGAGGCGTTTCGACAATAGTGCCCATTTTCAAAAAGGGTATACAGCGAATGTAGTAATCACAAAGGCTTCATCTGCAGCATAGCTTCTAGCGTGACTCACTGTTGGTTGGCTTACAACGGCACGCGAAACCCAGGTCGTGAGTGTCAGGCGGAATTTCGACCGGAGAGAAACTGCGTTGACCACATCTTCACGCCCCACCAGCTACCAGAGTAACGCCGTGTGTATAGAAGACCCACAAAGGTGCGGCGCTTTGTTCTCTGTACCCCCCTTAGTATGGTCCAAAATGCGAGTTGGATAACTAGTGACCCGGCAGGAGAGTGAGTTTAGATGGCGCGGTCTGGCTTTCAGGATGAGATCTCCATGATTTACCTGCAAGTGGTTGAAGGCACTGTGAAGAAAGGCGGCTAATCGACGTCAGTGGCGCTCGTGCTGTCGGTTTCTTTTTAGGTTGTCTGACTGAACGATAGGAGGGGTGCGCACTTCAGAACGCTTGCGGCAGACTAACATCAATGTCAACACTAATGTCGGTGTCTTTGATGATGAGGATGATGCATCAGGTTCCTCCCTCACCCATTCTTTTCTCTCCTTTTCCCTTTAAGGCTTTGAATATAATGAAATAAACTGTGGTTGTACGGTAGTGGAGCATCAGTGTTAACACGAATGTTACTGCCTCTGATGGTGAGTAAGCACGTCACCAAACGCACACAATCCTTAGTGTCATCCATACGTCGATCATGGGTGAGTTATTTGCTCCAAAAGCCACTCAGTGGACGGTGGTGATCGATGTTCGTACCAGACTCGGGAAACGTTTCGAAGGTATCAATGACTCTTTTTAATCCACTTAAAATGGAACGCACAACAGCATTGTATTTTCAACTCACGATAGATCAGGTGATGTCATGTCTACGACACATATGTTATAGTCTGGTAAAAGCCGCTCTGGCTTCTCACATTGGGATGGAACTACCGTTTCCCCCTAGACGACGGGGGTTGAAGCAGTTGCACAGGTGTGTAAATTTACACGTAAACCTCGATCAGTTCACTCACGAGTATGTTTCAGGTTTGACCTAATTAAGTCTTACGACATCGTTCTTCGCTTAACACGCTTAACGCATACCAAACCATATGGCGGGATTATCTAAGGCATTGCTTGCACTTCGACAGAACCGGATTTAAGACACATGTGTGAGCAAAAGCCCAAGTAGCACTTTGACCCCACTAGCTTCCGAGCCTGGAGTTGACTCTTTACGGCCACACCGATGACAAACTTGAAGAGAAAAAGCAACAGACAACAGCCTTATCTGACACCATTTGAAATAGTAGACTCACACAAGGGATTAGCATGGACTCTTACACGTCCACGGTGATTGGCGTCCTAAGGAGGGTCAAAAATTCACTTGGGACATCATTGACAGCATCAAATCAATGTCCAACATTGATGCTTCGCTGCCGTACATTCATGAGTTATTTGAAAGCCTTATTGTGAAGAAAAGAACCAAAGGGGACGGGAGGGAACTTAAGGCCAACTTATACAATCACTCCGAGGTGCCTACACCTCCAGACACTCATTCAGGCAATCTGGATAGAAACTGACAGCAAGATCGCCACTGACATCGGTTGGCAGCCATATCTTGCAACGTCTCCAACCATGCGCAGTGGGGATCACGCGGCCCCATCCTGGAATGCGAGTAGCACCGACAGCACCCAAGCGTTTCGCTTTCATACCCTTCTGCCAGGTCAAGGGTTGGCGACCTCTCTGTTTACGCCACTCTGAATTGGGCATGGAAAACAGCACTCTCTTCGGCAAACGATGGTTAGGCATGCGCAACACATGTCCAGCCCCCTACCTGGAGACCGAGGAGACTGTGTTGGTCAGGCCTCTATCCATTGGCCAAGCTGGTATGAGAGATTCTGCGTGTCGCGGGCACCCCCCAGTACAGCTCAATTGGTTGCGGAAGTACACAAACCGTCACATCACGGTAAGGCCCAGTCTCTTCGTGACAAGTAGGGACACCTTTGTTCCGCAGACTGCCATCGTGCTGGACAGCTGACAGAATCAATGGCAGTTTTCACGTCAAGGAAGGCCACGTTCGCTGATATCTGGAAGCAGTTTCGATGTTTCAGAGTCGAGGGAAGACCTTCCGGAACTAGTGCCCTAATTTCGGGCTTTTTACTTCCTCATTTGAACCAAGCAATTGAGAGTGGATTCACGAAAGCCATCATTCTAACATCATGTACGTTAAGTCTGTCGGTGGGCGACATACCTCGCAAATTGTTTGGCGCCTCTGCCATGGGTTCGGTTTGGAGTTGCAGCAACTAAAAGTACCCTCTCCTGACAAATACCATCCAACGTTCCATGTTGTCAGTAGGGGCCTTGATTAGTGATAGGAGTCCAAATTAATAGACGGAAACAAACTTTATCATACAGTGAAATTACTAACGCAATCCAAACCCCCATCTTACCATCCACAAAAATCACCGTCATTTCAGTAGACAGGACTACTCCCTCACAAATGGTGAGTTACTCAGACAGACAGCCGTGAGATGCGCATTGCTGATTACTGGCACTTACCCAGTAACCCTCGACTGTGTCGTTGACGTCGCACACTTACTCTACCTAAAGCGCATGAGATAATCAAAATGTGCAGTTGCTATAAACAATAATGTTACCTGATGTTACTTAGTCTCAGATAGACAATACATGTGGACAAGATGGATTTTGAAATGAAATGTGGTATGACATCAAGAAGTGGAATTAAACTGCAACCCTTTCTTTATGGTTTGGGTGCTGTGGTAAAAACGCCCCTCCGCGCAAGACTTACACAATTGAGCTTACGTGTGGTATACGACACGTCTGCTTAATGGATTTACAGCTGGCGTGTCTTAAGTAAATCCCGCACCGAACTCCTATAAGTGAAATCATCCAGGTGCCCTAAGGTACACAATGCAAGTTCACAGAGAGTGTAAGTAGATTTGAAAAAAAAAATCCTGAATGAAGCAGATGCATAGCGAGTAAAACTACAGAGCTCCCGTTTGTACATAACCGGTTGTACAGCCTAAAACATAGAATAGCACTCACTAGATATGGAACCGCGAGATGTGTTGCATAAACCAAGACCAAAAGAACGTAATCGCGACGTTCGAATGCAGCAAAGAGAATAACGGACCAGAAAATGTGCATCAAGGACGTGCACATCACTTGGAATGCTGTGGGTGAGAAAGAAGAGAAAAACGTCCTGGCTACCTCAACTGGCTTCTAAGTATGAAGAAGCAATTTCAAATGACTTTTGGTACAAAGGCTTCGATAAGGAACATGAAGCGTCGAGAATGTAATTCACTCTGTTTGTTTGGGAATCGTACCTCGAGGGTTCCTATTTGTTGCAGTCGTACTGACTGATACTGGGCGGATGGCTTTGTGTATAAGAGTTACTGGGAGTGACCCTGTAGACTTATGAATGTCACATATTTTGTGCATACAAGTAACGAGAATACAAATAAAACGCTCTATCTCTTAGCTGTACCAATGTGAACAGAAAACTCTGGTAGTAGAAATGTTAGAAGCGTTCGGTTTTGATGTTTTGATGAACAACCACCACCACACTTGGAAGCAAGGGAGCTGCGGTATGCGTAAAGTAGTTGGGCCTGGACAGAAAACACAGAATTCTACAATGAATGTCGATCTATGTCGAATAGTCAGTGAAATGGCAACAAACGGTTAGCCATTCAAATTCGGAAGCTGTTCGTAACAAGATAAGCCTTCAAGGTGGATAAGTGAAGTAGAAAATTTTGCAGAGCGGATTTAAGCTATTCGATAGCTGAGAAAATGCATTAAGTAACTGCCGTATAGTGTATTCAAGTGATACATCATTAGAATTTCGAACCAGATAAACCATTGCACACAAGAACGAGAAGATAACCAACACCTGTGACAAGATAATTTATTCGTCAATGCAAGCGTTACCTAGGACATCGGTGTTGATAACACTTGTTGACCACAAGTTATATCGGCCTTAAGTTCCTTCAGAATAAGCAATGCACCATTCACAAGTCCGAAAGCGCGAATCGTCTGAAGCCCTCGACAAAGGCGTTGAACACTTCTACCATACTACTGTTGACTGGTTAGTAGCATAGTTGGTCTGCACCAATATTCATGGACTAGTGTCATCCAACCCCGAGCACGGTATGTCCTGGCGTTGACCAACTCCTCGAGGGGCTTCCCGTCAGAAACCGGCTCCCATCGTCACAATGAATGTTTCCACTTCTAAGGCGACTACTAGTTCTGTTGATAAAACCAGCTTATCAGCAAAAGAAACAGCGGTTGAAACGAAACATACGCGGTGCTATAGAGAATTAGAGGATAATCGATGTTACTGGCCTTAACGGATAATCTAGGGCGCAAATTAGCTAATCAGCGGGACGTCTGACGGCGCTATCTGTTCTTAATAAGTAACAAAAAGAAAAACATCCACGAACCTGCTACAAGGTAGAAGGTTTTTGCTTCCCATACTTCAAAGCCTATACCGGGTCCCCAAGCGTCAATCAGGATGCGCAATAATTCAAATATGCAAGTCATCAATCCGAAGCCCAGACCAGATACATAGGCAACAATCCGATGATCCAGAAGCCCGTCATTGCCCATGGTTTTGGAAGGAAGTACCGCACCGTCCTGATTTGATGGATCTCTTAAAGCTGCTGTGTTGGACAATCCATCGGTTGGTTGTCCTGTTGGGGGGCGTGTGGCCACAACTGGCGCCACGGGCGTCTGCGCACTGATTGCGATAACACGAAGGCCATTGTCTGCGAGTCTAAAAAGGCATACAACAAAAATGGTTCCGCAAAGATGTAAACAGTCATGAAAGAACGAATCGAAGCGGGACGAAAAGGAATACCACCCAAACCGAACAAGAGTAGAAGCTGTCTCAGTCAAGTGTTATGAACAATATGGAGCAAATATGTCAGGCAGCAAGCAACACAAATAGCAACCACTGGTGATAAGAAAAGATTTTGCCTCGCTAACACACAAACCATAAGTGCAAGACTATCTGTCTAAGTTGAGCATTTAAGGGTCTAAAAGTAGGTTGTCTGAAGATATCAGCCTAAAAGGAAGCGCTAAGATCGGATAGGTGGTGACTGACGAGTATTTTAAGAGGGAAAATAGAAACCATTCACACACAAAAATGCATCAGTAGCACCAACGAAACAAGGACGATGTATTCCAAGAGGTTCAGTGTAACTTCATGCAGTAAAAAAATTGACAACACAGCGATACGTTAGAAGAGCCGTGGACATAAAGATCTTAGCAGGTGGAGTGAGCCTGGGTTAGGTTATCTAGACAAGTCAACTGCTTCAGTAGGTACGCAGGCACAGCGCCACCGAATGTGGTCGATTGGGCGGTGAAATAGGATGGGAGAACAACACATACGCGACTCACAAACCCATCTGACTCGACTCATGTATACACAGGAGGTCACCGGCATCGGGTACGCTTTTTGACCTAGATAGACGAACCAGAGATCAAGCCGATCCATCGAAGCTAGAATGGGATTGTTTACTGGACTATGAAGAGCATTTGTGGGCATCGGAAACGTGAGAAACAAAGCCACAGATTAAGGTCCGGGTCAAAGAGGAAACAATGTCCAGAGAAGAAAGATAAAGGTACTGTTTAGGTGAGACGTTGCCGACAGTAATGGACGAGATAGTTGGAAAAAAACTATTCACAAACTTTAAACACACTACTTTGGGAGCTTGAACGGACGATGTTCATCGGGCGCACACAAAAAAACGCTTTCTGTAAAATGTGACGAAATTTTTATTTTTTGGCCCCTTAGAAGATCCTCATCATTGATTGATCAATGTGAAAGACTTATTCCAGGCCATATAGGAGGAAGAAATAGCTGCGTAATTATGAACCTCGAGTTACACCATTCTCCCAAAAGTACTAGAGAACAGTGGTTGATTGCCACGCTAGAAACACCCTGATACGAAAAACAGCAGAGATGCCCGAGTGCTAGTTTGTAATTAGCACCAGTGAAACACATGGTCTAGACACGAGTTACTATGGTCGCACTGCCATATTCAGTGAGATGCTGAGATTGATGAAAACCACTTCTGGAAGGTGAGTCAGAAAATTGGAGACGTGGAAACCAAAGACTTGGTTTGATAGCTTGGCTTCGTTTGTTCATCGGTGTTTGTGCTGCTCTGACGTTGTCGCTAGTAAGAACTGGGTTCTCCATATGTGTAAAATATGACCAAGCCAAAGAAGTCTGTCAAGATGCATGCAAGCCTCCATCAACACGAATGACTTCCGTTATCGAATTGTTCGTAAGTTAAAACATTTTCCGCAACCGACACAACTTGCCTTCGAGACGTCAGTTGATGAATAAATAGATTCATGTTTCGGCCACACAACTCTATAATATATTCCGTAATTCCACTTCGTTCACCGCCATTGATCGTTCAGCTGTAACCGTAATGCCTCCCGACCTGGGATACTGCCAGTTTGCCCAAGCCTAAATAGGGGAAGTCGAGACGCAGTGGTCGAGTTCGAACCAAGGACCTTCTGGTCAGTAAATCCGCGGTCCAACCACTGAGCCATCTTGCACCATCAACTTATGTATTCATTTGCATACCGACTTGGCTTTTGCACGAGACTCACCCGGAACCCAGCTGAACCTCTTGTCTACAATTTACTTACTCAAATGAACGTGCTGCACCGGCCAGCCTCATGTTTCGCTTGGTACGATATTCGAGATGTCGCAATATATTGCATAGACGTGATACACTACTCATAATGTTGTCGGAAACCCTTCGATAGCCCACAAACATCAAAAACGAGATTCAGCAGGGTTTCAGGCGAGTGCTCCGTCAATACCGAATTGGTGTACAGAAGAATATGTACGTCAAACTACGTGCAATTTGAATCCAAGCAGAATGCAGTGTGAGTAGCATGCGAAACAAGCGGCGGATCAAACTAGGTTCTCAAACTGGTTCTTTGCAAGAGCACGACAGCCACCCTCCGGAGTAACCAAACCTGACTGATCAAAACTGGTCTCTTCTGAGATGGCATGAGTAAAAAGTGGGTTAGGGAAACCAGGAATTACAAACCGTGTGAGTGGAATTGTGTGCTGGTGGGCGCAAAACGCTCTTATGAAAACCTTACAGTTTATGGTACAACTGAGATACCCCCTCCACCGCATTTCTTTCCCTTAGCTTATGAGGGAAATAAGATCCGTGGCTAATGCCACGGTGGTTTTCACACAGGGTCCGCGTACCTTTTTTGAAGGTAGGAATAACTGTCTAGATCCCCATTCTGCAGGCACTTTCTCTTCATTCTATACCGCATCAATGAGCTTCGCTAGATGGGTCATCATGGATTCTCCGCCCCCCTGGAAAAGGGCTGGATACAGACAGTCCGGTCTTGATGTCTTCTCACGTTTCATTCAGAATATTTCTTCTGACGGGCAGTTAAGGTGTGCATTAAATTCATCCGTAGCACTGTCACCAGAGACTGTTGCAGGAGACCAGCCACATTGTTCTTCGAAGTGTTCGGCCCATCATTCCAGTCGGCATTTTTGCGAGTGAACTAATGAGCCGCCTTTTTCACTTATCGTTTCAATGACCGTCGATTTCCTGGGGCCACTTGATAGTATCAGTTGGTATGGGGCATTGCTGTTTCCCCACGGTAGTAAAATTCTCACGAGCTTTTGGTGTCCACCACAGCTCTCGGTCTTTCCTTAGACTCTTCACTATTTGAAGTTTGAGGTATTTACCTGCGCCGTCGTACTCGTTGCCTGCTGGTGCAGAGTTCCTGGCATCAATCAGGACTAGCGATCTCGACGACATCCAGTAGTCATTTGATTGTATCAAAGAAGTCGGACAGACAGCACTCAACGCTGCTAGCATAGCTCCTTTCACATTTTGCCATGTTTCATCAACGTGCTCATTGCCAGTACAGTGGTGGTCTGCTGTGAAGGGTTGTTTGGCCAACTCAGATCGATACTGTTAAGCTATGGTAGTTCTTCGAAGATAGTGGATTGGTATACTCCTTGCTGACTTGCGAGGGCCCTAAGGGAAACGAACTGTCAGGTGTGCACGCACCATGGCGTGATAGGAATCAAGTTGTGTGCCCCAGAAAGGACACCATTCTTGGATTGTGGCGTGTCAAGCCGAAAGACCACTGTTTTATTTTGAGACTTCGACGCCAGGCTCTTTGACAACCTTAACTAGAAAAACATAGTTACCTCCTTCTAAGTTAGGATTTTCCATTTCGATACAGAGCATAAAGGAATTCGAATGGGAAGCCGAAGTATACATTATGTGAGCGGAGGTTAAAACGCCGTCAACGTGTAAAGCAGCGAACGGACGGCATACCATTGGCTACGCAGGTGAAAACACGCACATACGGATGTGAAATTTCATGTTGATTCTGAATATAAAAGTGTCCAATTTTTCAGTTATGTCTCGTGCTGGGGTACCGACGACCGATATGATAAAACTATCCTTTTCAGTCGAATCAAGCAGGAAACCGACGGCTGACGTTCTGCCTACCATTTCCGGTATTCGGCAACCGGCACCTCAGTGTAGACTTTCTGTGACTTACGTCCCCACAAGTGCAAGCCAACATTCGTCTAGCCATATGAACCCCGACCAAGGCACCCGTTCACCTTGTCGCATTGTGGTTTACCAGCTTTTACTTAGATTCCATTCTGACGTTACTTTGTGGCTTGTCCCATCCAAACATCTAGTTTAGGGGGAATGAAGAGTGCCAAAGGCATTCCCTGTAAATGTTCCGTAGGGTAACCTAGCTATTTGTTCATTTTGAGGAGATTTGGGAAATTTTCAATCAAGATTTCATCTCGTTAGTCAAGTCTGTACTAGAGCATCGCACAACTGTTTCAACCCTACCGGAAATCATTCGTCTTCGACGCTCTTTTCGAAGAAACCCTTGTATGAACATTGATAGATTGGAACTAAAAAACCTATAACTATGCGCAAACGTGCGGTTGCAATGGAAATCTCCTGAAAGCAACGTCTACCTTCATAAAAGTGTGATTTAAGGCAACATTGACCAGCAATCCTAATTAATCACAAGAACGATCTTGACGGAAAATTACTATCAAGGGATTCCATTTTGTCAGTGAAACCAATCTATACTGAAAAGCCTAGAAGCATTGCAAAGCACTGCGCACCTTATGAAACTCGCAGTTAGGAACGCGCCACCCTCCGGTCAGTGGTTGGACACGAGCGGCTGACTAGCAGTGTGATAAGCTCTAACTTAGACAAGACATCTATTAATCCCACATGAGAAGGGTGTTACAATGACACCATTTGAAGGTACCTAAAATTGGGGTCATAGTTGTCGGGTGAGTTGGCGCGACTTTAGCCAATAATGGGCCAGTATCCGTATAAAGACTGGCCTGCCACATCGAACGAGGCCGACGGACACACGAGCACAATGGCAATTCCAAGTGTGGTTAGCGGCAAGTTAATCCAAATGAACACCCCGCATTCGGTGTAAACCCGAGTAAATAAGACTGGACGGTGAACAGGAGGGGACAGTTCTAGAGCCATCAGTACTTCTAGACGGTGGCGCAGAATTGATAACTTCAGTTAGGAAAGCTGAGACGCACAATGCAAGCAGCATTCACGAGACGCACCCGAGACATACTGGTGACTGGATAGTGCTAGTCAGTATTCAGCGACAATCACCGACATCCATTTCTAGCCCTGCCCTAAAGCTAAAACTGCGGGTTTAGGTGTGCCCTTGTATGTGCACGCAAGAAACAGATATAAAGCTTGGTAATGTGGAAAATAATAGAATACGATGAAATACAATGGAGCAAATTACAATACATAGTAAAGAGATGCGAGATTCCACCGGAAACAAACGGACAGTCCAACCATCCAGTCAAAGGGCATTAGGTGGCTGGGTTTAGGTTGAAAAAAAGACAAATACGGAATAAGAAATCGCTAGTCGAATACCGCGGAAAGACTGCACTTACATGATCAGTTTGAAGAAAGCGAAGCGCAGAAGCTCTTGGGATGCAACGGCCACAAATAGACTGAGGGCGAGATTACTGAGTACCGAACTGAAGGCGAGCCAAAAAAGCGAGGTCAGGAGGAGTGATAATAACCAGAAGAATCCCCTGGAAAAAAATGTACAATGAAGAGGTTCGATCAGCAAAAAATGTGGGGTCAATAAAAAGGGCCTAGGTCCGAGAATCTGCAAAAAATAGCTAGAATTATTTGGGTTGGAATCAACAAGAAGACCACGAGATATGTACTTCGTGTAATGCGAGCACACAAAAGTGTTCTTTGCATTCTGGACCCTACTCTATACGCTGCACGTCGGTTTGGTGTTTCTAAATAGCTTTCAGGGCTGAGATGGAAACACACATCGAAACTATGAAAAAGGGGAGATGACCGGTCATATGGATCGAGGGATATCTAGTGGTTCTTTACATAGTCCAGATGTGCCAGAAAAAAACACTACTCCGATCTACCGTTAATAGCCACGCAAGATTGAATCTCCAAAGCTGTTTATTCTAGGATATTTATCTTTATTCTCATGGGAACACAACTGTTTAGAACTGTAATTAGGATGACAGTGGATGACGGATAGATGTTTTACTCAGATCTGTTGAGTTGATTTCAATCGGAATTTTCAGGGACCCATAAACCGGTAATGTAACATCGAACCCCGATTTTCGTGTGCTGAATTCAACAAACTGAACATGATCGGACATCACGTCTGAGTCTAGTGTTGTTCAGTTCACTGGTTGCAGATATCAAAACTAGAATGCCGCAGACCGCAACCATAGTTGTAAGAGATTTCACTCGGAAATATATCAAGTGGCTTAGAAAACGAAGCTTGGCTAATAACAGTATGTCAAGCTCTGCGGTCATTTAGTTGCCGATTTCAACATACAGATATGGATATGAATGCAACAGCCCACTAGGCGCATGAGAAAAATCAACCGACTGATGTTTCCTTATACCATAGATTAGATCCGCTAGGAAATTCGCATACAGGCCGGTACCTCAGAATGCAACCCAAAGTGAAGCGACATCGCAACTCTGCAGAATAATCGAGGCCTATGGCGAGAAGCCTTTGAGGAGTCTGGACTGTATTGATGAGAAATCAAAGAATTCTGTGAGCTTATTAGAAACATTTAACAGGAAGTGCGAGTACGGGTTAGTTTTCTGGTTGGAATATCAAAAGTGAAGCCACAGGTAAGAAGCCGGTTGCAAAGGACGTGCGTTCAACGGGCATATATCAGACCACCTGTCCGCAAAGGCCACGTCTCGCACCCATACAACATCACAGCCCTTACTTTAACACGCAGGCGCGACCGCTGAGACCCAATGACATGCTGTTTTGAGGCCACAAGTGACGCAAATTAGCAAACGTGATTCGAGCGTTTGAGATTTGTACACTGGCTTCATCAGGCACATTTACGTCAAAGCTAATACAACTATCGAAGTATGTAAGATCTGCACAACCTCCAGTGATTCTCCTTGAATTGTAAGGGGTATGTCCAGAGATTGTACGATCCGAAGCACGACCTTGCACTTTGGAGATGGTAGGCGCATCCCAAAATATGGTATGATGGTTGTCAGTCTATTAAACAGGGCTTGTGCTTCTCCTTGGTTTTCGAAGATGAGGGCAATGTCGTCTGCGTACTCCAGCTCGACAAGTTTCTCACCAGCAGCAATTTGAACACCGCGGTTTCGCAGGCCTTCCAGCGTTCCCCTTAATATTTCATTATTGACTAAGTTGAACCAGAATGGAGAGTGGACACCATTGCCTGACATCACTTTTTGCGGGGAAGCTTTTGGAGGGGTCACCGTACACATTCACATGCCCCGAAGCATGTGAATATAGGGGTCAGATTATGTTCACAAAAAATCATTCAGGTGTAGCACCCATTCGATGCCTAACTGTCAGGCCACCAAAAGGAAGCACGAGGGCTGGGATACTGCGAGGCTGCCAGAGCCTGGACAGGGGAAGTCGAGGGGTAAAGGTCGGGTTCGAGCCAGGGACCTTCCAGCCAGTAAATGCGCACTCTAACCACTGAGCCATCTTGCCCCCATCACAAATTCCGGGGCATACTCTGTCGAGCAAGTGTAGTTAACAGCAGTGATCGGTCGACAGAATCGAATGCCCCCTTGAAGTCAAGAAACACCAAGATTGTGGTTCGTCTGTAAGTGTGGCGTTGCTCTAACACCTGAGGGAGTGTGAAAATGTGGTCAACACAACCTCTACCCGGTCGAAATTCCGCTTGCTTCTCACGAGTCAGGGTTTCGCATTCCACCGTAAGACGACGAAGTTTAGACAGGCACTGGCTGAGAAACCCAGCGCCATCCTTGAACAGAGCAAGTGTAAGGGCATCAGTACCAGCGGCACGATGACGCTTGAGTAGAGATATACACTCGGACATTTCTGACATTGAAGACGGCTCCATGTTCACAGTCCACCTTTCTACTGAAGGCCTGCAGTCCGGATTTGAAGTTCCAGGTGGCCAACTGAATTGCTGTTCGATGTACTGAGCCCACCGGTCCAAATGTTCTGCTTTGCTGGATGTCAGAGAGTCATTTTGGTACCTGATAATTTCGCCGACAAGAGGCTGCGGAGGGCTAGTCGAACGAATCAAGTGGAAGAGCTTGCAGACGTTTCCAGCATTTTTTGCATCTTCCATTCACCCGGCCTTTCGGATCCACCAATCTTCGCGGTCTGCACGGAAACTCAGTTTTAGTCGGACGATGCGTCATGTGGAGTTGTGGTTGCGGCCCGGGGGAATCTGTAGCCGGGCCTCCAGAAAAACCAAGGTCCTATCAGAGATCCAATGTTTGGATGAGACTGGCAGAGTTGTATCGCAAACAGAAGTTCCGGCCCTGAATAGCGCTTTAGACATGTTTTCTTGCTTCAGTGTGCGAACACCAAAGAGAGCTAAGTAAGTCGGCTTTTGGGGTTTTAAAACAGACTCCGAAGTGTTTTAATGTTGCGTACAGATGCTGCAGTCGAGTGTGATGTAGGGCGAGAGAAACGGTCAGTCTTAGTGATGAAGTCTGCCGGGAGAGTATTCAAATTTGGGTGGGGTAAAGAGGAATAACGTGAAAGTGTAAGACGAAGGTCATCAGCAGCAGCATGTTTTCGCTTACCCAACCTGATTTATGCAGTAAGTAAAACGACCCGGCTGATAGTACCACGTGATGTTCAATGTGGTATGAGAGATTTGTTAGTGTCATGGTTGTACGTTGGCTGGGATATTGCCAGGGCGCCCACGCTTATACAGGAGGATGGGAAGGGTTCTCAACCAGAGCCTTTGGCTCTAAGGCCTAATCGCAAGGCAGCGGTGTTTGGCAGCAAATGCAAGTGCATTACCATTTTTATGGAACAAGTCGCCATACATGCTCTAACCCCCAGCCTGGAGGACCAGGAGACTATGTTGGTCAGGTCTCTGACCAGTGACCAAACTGGTACGAGAGACTCTGAGTGTCGCATAGAAACTACCCAGTATAGCTCAATGGGTCATGGAGTCACACAAACCGTCACACCAAGGTAAAGTCCCGTCTCTTCGTGAGGGGCCAGTGTTATTAACAATTGGCGAGTCGAGTCTGGGGGTCCCCATTCAAGATGGCAGCAGTTGTCAGACCGACTGAGTTTGCTGGATAGTATTGTTGCATTTCGTCACCAACCGCAGACTGTTCATCTTTGGGTCGCTTCCACTCAGCTGAATTCAGTCAGTTTCTAGATGCAACTGTTATCCACTGGAAGTAAAAGTGTCAACCGTAAGGCAAATCAACACAAATCAGTTGGACTGTTAGTTTCCACGCGCTTCAAGCCTGTAAATAAGGCGGGTAAAAAGCTGCAAGGAAAGAAACAGACAACCAAACATAGTGGCTACCATGTGACAAAAGACTCACCCTGCAGTGAGAACAATCACTTTGAGTGGATCGCAGGCAACCGTTAACACAAATAGCGAGATACAGGGGCCAAGGCCAATAAGGGCACATCCAAAGCCACCCAGTAAGGTCATCACACCACGACCTCGTTTGGCGACGCCTAATCACTGAAAAGAAGACAAGAGCTAGGGGTAACGTCCATAGAAAAAGGGTTGTTACGAATTACGTTTACATTAATAGGTTGTATACGGTTATATCGCTAAGAGACGTGGCTATTGTAAACACAGGACGGAGATGTTTTCTGGGTCTTACCAACTTGCCTTTGAAACGGTTACCGGACGATGCATCACTGACAAGCAATGAGTGTAATCTAGTTTCAAACTCAAGTCAATTCAATCTAGTTGGTCGATCGGAAAGGTCACAGAGGACAAACTTCGAACGAGTCAACATTTCACGCGCTTTTCTGGAAAGTATGGTCGTCGGCTTGTGGCTGTTTTTATTTTATTGATTCACCTCAGAATCCAATACCTTCTGAGGATGATAGTTCCGTGATATAACCGCTCACGACTAATAAATGAATTACCTGGACTGACATAGAGCTGTGTTTTTGTCAGCGCTTTCCGTGTGCTTGTTTATCACCCTGTAGCAAGAAGTAAGTTCTTGTGAGTTGCAACATTCCAGTCCGTGCTAGTCTTCTGTGAGGCTCCAGAGGGGGGCCCAAAGACAAAACATTGGTGATAATAGTGATCCAACGAAAGATGATACCCGTCCCACTTTGGGATGTCTAATGCCAAGGCTGAACTGTTGTAGAGTGGTTTACTTACCAACATAACGTGAAATTGTTTCCAAGGGCTCCGTGTAGGCTCAAGCATGCTATTCATTGATGGCGAACTAAGCCGTTCGAAACCTTGTCGTAAGGACTCAATTAATCATGGATATTGATATCACCCCCGACCACCAAATTAGGAAGACATCCCAAAGCTTGCAGTGACGTTAAGACTCCGCACTGTCCGGAAGCAGTTGACGGTCAGCAAGCAAATGTCGACTGTACGCCCTTGTCTGTGCAAGCAGCATAGAGGCTGTGTGATTACTCAGAGGCGATTCTATGGAACACATCACATGAAGGCCCAGGATTCGGTGAACAGAGGTCATGAAGATTATTCTTCGGAAGTTGGGCTGCTCGGAAAAAAACAGGCCAACCTCCTCAATTTTTTTCACCCTTAAGATGGCTGAATTTCGATCTAGTAGGCCCATACCTGCAGGTTCTGACACTGACGCGCTTATTCCATACAGATTGTGTCTAACTGGAATATGTACGGAGGCGTATTAAAGTTCACTATTAGTGTCACATGGATGTTCACGTTTCGATTCAAAACCCTTCCCAATCAAACTAATGCGAGTGGTTCAGTGTTCGTACGTAGTTCTCTCTTGTTAACATATTCTGAAGCGAAAATTTGGAGTCCAATATCATTTCCGTCTATAGCATCTTCTTGTGGCCTATATATATATATATATATATATATATATATACCCAGAACGCTGGTTCCAACCCATTCCTGCAGGCACAGAAACCCACAGAGTATGCAGGTGAATCGTAGTGGCTAGAATGTTGTTCGGTTTTCCGTTGTCTCGAAAGTTCTTTGACTACCCGCCAAAGAATGACAAGTTGAGCTCACGAATATCCAGGACTAGGGGCGAATTTGGGAGAATTCCGAAAAAATCACCTGCGTCGTTGGTACTGAGTGTATATGGTGAGACTGAACGGTATATCAGCATATATTTCGACCAATTCCGTCTGTCCGAGTAAGAATATAGGAGTTATGCGAACCAAACACTCCAGTTCTCCAGGTTACAAATGCACTTTAAGCCGCAAAGAACTCAGGAAAATGTCCATTAAATGCGGCGGTTAGGGCATATGCCATATAACTGTTTACCAAGATCAGCATTGTTTTACGGACTTTCTTAAGGACAGTGCTGTTTTTGAAGTGGACAACATACGAATTAGTAGAAGGGTACGAAAAAGACTACGGAATCCTGGGTGTTGTTTGTGTGGTCCGCCTTTCAAGACAAGGGTTCGTGACCTTCTCTCCACCCGGATAGAGTTGCACGATAGGGCGGCCAATAGGTATCACCGGGGTTCGTGCTATCAGATTCCGTCCAGATCGCCTGGTTGAAGAACAGCACATAAGCTTCCAGTAGGCCAGGACCAATCCCCTCTACAATAAACTCTTTCATTTTGAAGTTGAATTAAGAAGACTCTGGCTGTGAAGCAGTGAAGCATTGGTGTGAACACATAGGTTGCTGTAAACTACAATGATCATGTGTTGCAAAGTCCTACATCCCTAGGGATCAGTCATTAGAAGAGTGTCTGTACCTTCGAAATCCTCTCAAAAAACATACCGGCAAGGATGAAGTAAGGCACCATCTACAGGATTTATCCTATATCTCTTGTGGACCTCATAAAATACAAGCCCGGAGCGCAAGTTCTGGCTAGACGGACGGGCTAAGAAACCAAAGTGCACACTACCCACTGAAACCACTTGTACGCCGTATCCTATGGGGCAAGGGGGCGATATGGCTGGGGCGAATTTACTGACCGGAAGGTCCGTGGTTCGAACTTGACCTCCATCTCTCGACGTTCCCTAGCTATGCTTGAGCAACCTGGCAGTATCTCAGCCCTCGTGCTTCTTTCTGGTGGCGTGGCAGTTAGGCACCGAAAGGGTGCTACACCTGAAGGATTTTTTCGTAGGACAAAAGCTCTTGCAACCAATCCAGGACAGCATATAAATCCCACGACATTGAACAGGAGAATGGTCGCTTTCAGTTCAGGTAGTGATGACATGTCCCACACCAGACGAACGCTATGATTTGGAGTGAAAAACGCGGCTCTTACCAGTAGATGGAGTTCAAAACTCGTAGAAATGTTCCCGCCGGCCCCCAACACAACTAACCCAGTGGATTATCACACGCTACGTGAAATTTAGGGTAAACACCGACTGTGAAGCCTGGTGGACACTGAAGTCCTAGGAAATGGTAGAGGCGAATAATCCTGGAACTGGCTTAGATCACTTCGGTTGATCCACACGACCGATCCCCCAAAAGCGCCTGAGAATGAAAATATCAAGGTAAAACTGAGACCATCATCTCTAACAAAGAATGATGCCCCAACAGCTGAGTCAAGCACTTTGAAAAAAATAGTGACCATCTGCTGGCATTCAGCCGGATATTCGAACTGCACTAGAATCTTGGACGGTGAACCTGGACACCCTACGGCCTCGGAGGTCTATGGCTGAATAGCCTACCTCATTCACCGCCGGACTCCTGATCCGGATGACGGGATGGGAGTGAAGCCCTAAGTCAGCGTTTGTTTGATCTGTCTGCCTCTATTTGGGAACTGAGGATGACCGGTGAGTGCCCGTTTTCAAAAAAGGACTCCTAATGGATGAGACCGTCACAGATGGCTCGTGAAACACTGACTCGAGAGCAGCAAGCAGGATTCCGGCGTGGTAGAGGTTGCGTCGACCAAATCATCACACTTTATCAGGTGCTAGAACCTCATGCGTACAATTTTGGTATTCCTGAATTCCCAAGGCTCATTCGACTCGGTTGACCTGTCTGTTTCCCTCGACACGTTTGCCCATCAATGCCTCGAGAGTTTGTGAGCATAAGTATTCCCAGACTTTCCGGTGTGTGAGAGTATTTGGAGAGGTCTCCAAGCTTCCGTACACAAAACGGTGTCCATCAGAGGTGTTCCCTCACTCCATTCCTACTTACTTTCGTGATCTATGAGGTAATGAGACAAAAGCTGGAAGGTCTTCAGAACGTTGGTGCTCAAACAGCCGCTGGCAAAAGCCTTGTCGATCTGGAATGTACAGATGACATCGTTCTCGGCCTCGATGTGGAAAATAAGGCACATGGGTTTATGGGTCAACTGAGCAAAATTATCCAGTCGTTTGACATGCGCTTCGCATCGACAAACCAAGGTCATGCCATTTTACACGCTAATAACAATCCCAGGAAAGAAACACCAACTGAAGGGGCGTTTTACGTGCTTTGGAGGTCACATGAATACTGAATGTAGTGTGGAAGATGAGGTCATTGTACGAATCTCCAGGGCTCGGGTCGCGTTTGCTAAGCGGAATATCCCTGATTCTCAAGGGACGTGTGTATTAGGCCACAGTACGAGCTGTTTTGTTGTATTGCTGTGAGACGTGACCTCAGCGTACAGCGGTCCTCGACGACGGTTGTCTCGGAATCATAGCTCGTGTGGGTTGGTGTCGGCGAATCCATACCGGGGAAATTAAGAAGCGAGTGTTCAGTTGTGCAACGGGGACTTCAGTCGAAGAATGTGTCCTGTGCCAAAAGCTACGTCGTCACCATCATCATCGACAGCATGACATTAGTGCTCAACACCGATGATTCGCTGCCGTACAACCATTATTTATTTGAAAGCCTTATTGTGAAGAAAAGAATAAACGTAGATGGTCGGGTCATGCATCACCCATATAAAATTATCGTTTGCCTGACAGTTTTGTTTTCTGTACCCAATTCAGGGTGGTGCAAGTAGTGGGCTATCAAAGCGATTACGAAATGTTTGGGTACTATTGATGTGACTCGTCTTCCACGGTTAGTCTGTGTGAGCCCCTGTGCATGATTGGAGACGCTGTATGATATGCCCGCTAGCCGATGTCAATAGCAGTCTTGTTTTAATTTCTACCCAAATTGTCAGAATCGGTGTCTTAAGGTGTAAACACCTCGGACCGTGTTGTCCTTCTAAATGGTCGTGCAACTTTGTCACGGAATCACGGATTTATACACAGGATCGAGACTTTCGCCCGAACTTCCCGGATCGGGTTTGTTCTTGCCGTTCAGCGGCTTCAGTTCACCTGAAAGGCACAAGCGAAGAAAGTGTAGCACTGTTCTTTAATTTCTCGGCGCGGGGCGCGAGCAGTTAACTAAAGAGGCACCTAAAAATGCTTTGAACTGGGTACTAGATGCAGCATGAACAACAGTCAAGGGTTATTCCACATACCAACTACCCGAAATGAGAAAAATTGTTGCCTAATAAATGTGCGCTCTCAGCTTGAAAATCTCCTGACCATGTCCCCGTCGTGTGTTAGTTGGGTCAATGGTGGAAAGCCTACTGGCCAAACCTTGTTCAAACAGGGTGTAAGTATTGGGTCCCCTCGGATGCGACGACACTCCACGGGAAATAGGCCAAGCACCGCGAGATGCATTTCACAATCAACAGTTTTAAAGCCGGCTACCGGTTTTCCAGTCGTCCGCAAAAAGTAGACATGGACTTGCAAGAACATCTAGAAGGCCGTTGACGTACATCAGAAACAGCAGTGGTCTCAAAGCGGAGTCTTGAGGAACTCCAATGGAGACCGGCGCCGGAGAACAGTAGGTCGAGCTTACCTTCACTCGGAATGCTCTGTCTGATACGAACGCCTGAATCCAGTGTAGAATTTTCCCTTGAATCCCGAAAAATCGAGTTTGTGGAGCGGCGGGACGTGTGGCGCTGGATCGAATGCCTTTGAGAAGTCGAAAAATATGGTATCCGTTATGAGTCCTTTGTCCTTAGCTTGGGTAAAGCTGTGCATAAATGCGAGCATGTTATTTACGCGAGAACGGTTTGGGAAAAATCCGTGTTGCACTAGGGATATTAGCTTGTTGTTAGTGAGGTGATTGAAGATGGCCTGCTTGAGAATGCGTTCTATCACCTCGCACGACACGCTCGTGAAGCTAATAAACCTGTAGCTTCCCGGCGACAGTCGGTCACCAGTTTTCTATATCAGTGTGGCAATCGCTTCCTTTCAGGCAGAGAGAAGGTTGCCTTCGTCGTGCGGCTGACGAAAAACCAGGTAAAAATGCTTTGCCAGTGTGAGCGACGTTTCCTTCAGGATCCTTGGATGGACCTTGTCTGGCCCCGATGCACTGAAGGGGTTTCTCTTGTGCAAGAGTTGGCGAATGTCCTCCTCAGTGAAGACCACGTTGTTTAGAGGCAGTTTGTAGTTACGTCTTGAAAAGACTGGATGAGACCAGGTCGCTGGGCAGAATACAGGCCTGCATAATGTTCTCTGTAGATATCAAATGCCATTATCGGGTCACTTGTGGGTTCGCTTTGTCTCGCAGAGAGAAGACAGTTCGCTTGTTTCCCTCATCTACTTTAATAGCACATTTGTCTTTCCGGGGGTAGGGGAGTCCAGTATCGTTGGCGGATTTCTGGTTCACAGCGGTTCCGCATTTTACGAAAAGCTAGCTGCTTGGCTTCTTGCTCCGCCCACTATGGTTTATCGAAAGGCACGGCAGCTTCAGACATCCATTTTATGGAGACAGAGGAAGATATTTATAACCATACAGAATGTCCAACAAGGTGATGCTACAATCTCCGTGAGGAGGCTCTTCAGCCGACCAGGGCTTCAAACTCAACTGTGACGACTCATGGAGGTGCTATCGCATGTTGGTCCGTCCCTGGGGCTGTGGGTATACTGATCTGAGACCTGGTACCCAGGTATATCACGGCCGTCCGGTTCCCTTACGGATCCGCAGTCTGCTGTCTGAAGTTGGATCCCTCGACGTGGCCGTTCTTGTGATCCTAGTTGTGGGTCGTGCTTGACGCAGTATTCGACCATGCGTCAACCGTGGAGAGTATTCCCATATCCTCGAATCAGCATCTGGCCTATATGTGACTGTTGTGGAGTCCCTTGACTTGACTTTCCGGATAGTAGTGGAACGATCAGCATAAACCTTGGACTGTAGACCAAAGGGCTCGGACCGCCGGTACAACGTTGCAGGCTGCTGGTAAGATTCACCAAAATGGTTTGAGATGAGAGGGTTACCGGTTCCGGACGCCAGGAGCTGAAAAGCCGCCGCGTGGCGTATGCTTCAACTGGTCTCCGGTTTGGCTGCAGCTGTGGCGACCACAAAGTCGTCAGAATGTGGTGTTCTCGCGAACGTATTGCAGCCATCTGTTTCGTTACAAACGGCACTGAGGGGTCGGTTCAAGAGTCAACGCTCATTAATCCAATCCAGACCCAAGAGCTCGAAGACCGTATAGTTCGTGAGGTGGCACGTGTCATTGAATTGAATCCTCTTGAACCTTAGGGAACAGTTCAGCTTCCCGGTCAGTTTAAGGTTTGCACCAGACACATCACGAACGGTGCATTTTGTGTTCCACTGGTGGCCTTCCAACCACGTCCCAGGTTCAGTTTGCAACCAGAGTGAAGTCAGAACCTATACCAAGTTAGAGAGCAACCGGTGTGCCACACATACTGTGACGAATTTACGCCGACTGGCCGATTTCGTCCTGAATGTAACGGTGACGGCCCCTGTCTGCGTCCTTTGTCGGATCGATGCTTGCGCGAGCTCCTGAGGTTGTCTCTGCAGAATTCTTTTTTGTGACGCTTTTGACCACAACTGCGCACCTGTGGTTCCGGTAGGGACAATGGAGTTCTCATGTTTCTTGAACCAACTTTCGAAAGTTCGTCAAGATTCACTGTCGAAGTCGAATTCAGTAGGTGAGCTGGTAGTCGCAGCTGTAGAGGCAGACAGAGATCCAACTGTTTTTGTCACATTCACCGACATACTGCGAATCAGAGATTCAACAAGCCTGGTTTGTGCTTCTTAAATCTGCTTCTGTTGCCGCAGTAGAATGACTCGGAGTGGCTCTTCCGAAATTGACATCGCGGGTTCGTGTTGTCGCCAGTTGTTGTGCCTTCTGGACGGTCGTGCCACCCTCTGTCGGTCCTTGGCTTCCTTCTCCGCCCACTATGGTAGTTTCATACAGCCCTTTTATGGAGAGAGGAAGATTTTCACAACCGTATTTATAGGGTCATAACAAAATGCCCAACATGACCTTGCCAGAGCGCGAGAAGCGCCGAGCTAAAGATACTCGATCCAGATTGGCTGACAACTTGACCAATCAAAGCATGCGATCGTATGACCTATAGCCCGCACGTAACAAGTTCCTCCAATTGACGTGACATTTCTTTATTATGGGCACTGGCCTCCGGACAGAATTATCATCTTTTCTCCAAGCACATGTATCATTTTCTTTGTCTACTCAGGACGCACGGATTCACGGATTCACGGATTGATACACAGGAGCGAGGCTTTCGCCCAAGTTTCCCGGGTCGGTTTTGTTCTTGTCGTTCAGCAGCTGTCGTTCACTTGAAAGGCACAAGTGAAAAAA